>CM053785.1:1103386009-1103986009 GCA_028749045.1 Cupressus sempervirens
GACACATAGGGATCTATCACTTTGAGCTCATAAACTCTCAAAAAAAATGACATAAAAGTTGACTTTTTAGGTACAAGATTGAACTTTCTAGGTGCAAGTTACAAACAAATTTTTCTTTTGAGTAATTTATTATGAAACTTTCCCATAAATGGTAATTGATCTATATTCCCTAGATATAGAATTCTAGCTCACCAACCTATTATTGCATAAAAATATGGGGGATGAAGGTTGAAAATGGGTTTTCTTTAATTAAATCCCTATTTCAAAATAAAACTTAAATGAAATTAAATAAAGTAAAATTATGCTATAATGTAGCAGAGCCTAGATTTAGAAACTAAAGTATATCATACCTTATAGATACAATCACTTCTTTAAATGTGATCAAGTATGTTGATGCAATAGACTCGACTAAACACATAAACCAAAAAGGAAATCATGTAAGACAAAACCTCATGGAATTTATGTTGTAATTCACCATAATGTTAGAGAGAGAGAGAGAGAGAGAGAGAGAGAGAGAGAGAGAGAGAGAGAGAGAGAGAGAGAGAGAGAGAGAGAGCTTGATGGATGAATGTGGATCTCGTTTCTTGTTAGAAATATTCTTTTCTTGGCTTTTAATGGGGGGGGGGGGGGGGGGTGGGGGAGACAGTAGATATATGGAATAAAACACCTTGGTTTCTTGAGAGCAATGAATATTTTTATTCATCATGACTCTTGACAACTTCCTTTAACTTGAAAGCTTAATTATCAAACTATCAAATATTTTATTGATATCTTGGTAGCTTACACTTGAATCAAGGATTTTGATACACTTTAAATGAGGGGATAGGATGTCCTTTTATACTAAATTTCTTCCAATATAGAATCAAATTTGATTAATTTTGACTAAACAAAACCCCTAAATTAAACCTCTATGTTAGCTCACAAGAAATATCTAGTTCAAAATATCCAAGGACAAGTCACACATTGGTGACTTGTTTGTATTGGTCCAAAAACTTGTGGAGATATTAGGGATGGTGAATAGGAGTGGAGGGAAGGAATACATATTACTATGAAATTGGAGTAGATCTTGAAACACAAAAATAAATAAATTGGTCATAGGTAAGGAAATTAAATATAGGATTGGATGAAAAAAAAAGAAAGCATGCTTAGAAATAAGGGCCAACCTCAAGTTGAAGAAAGATATAAGAAGAGTGAAGGTCTCATATTTTAATTTTAAGTACACATTAAGTATAATTTAACATCATAGTTATTCGTACTCCTATTTTAGTACATGGTGTCTACAATAGAACTTTATGTGCTACACCTTTGTATGCTTATCCTCTTGTAGTGCCTACCCTCGTTCACATCTTTTCTAGACTTATTGTTATCAGACTATGTAGACTAGTTTTATGTTGATGCTTTAGTGGTGTTGTTTTGACACTATTAGATATTATGATATGGATTCAATTGATATATGATGAGATCATTTAAACTTTACATTTCATGTATGTATGATGATCATTACATTGTTTTCAGTTATTAATGATGATTAGTTAGATGGTTTATTATCTCATGTGTTTTATTATAGTTACTTACCCCATACTTGCATGTGCATGGTGTGCGTGTTTTCTTATTGTATGGAATTTCTGATGTTGTTAAGGAAGGGAATCGTAGTCACCTACTTAGTCGAGATCTACACGATGCACCACTTCCTGCCATTGTTTGTTTAGATTAGCATTATATATGGTATGTACATGCATGGTTTTTATGCAGGTTGCAGGTATTGGGTATCGACTTCCCTGAATTGCCAGGATGAGCGTACCCTATTATACTATCTCAATGATAAGAGAAGGGAGATAAATTCTCAAGTCCAAATCCCAAACCTAAAAACCATTTGTCCTAGTGAGTTAGGACAAGTATCAAAGTTGAATACCCACCGAATATGTCAGATGACATATTTCATGATTTTTAACCCTTTAGATTTATTTTGTATGATTTGTTCTATGATGGGTTTTCATATTTTATCTTGGAGGTCTATGGTGAATTTTCCATTAATTAAGTCTTAATAAATAGGTTTAATTAATAAATTATTTATTTGAGAAAATTAATAAAATATCATGATCTTTGATATTTTGATTGTAATTAATCAAATGTGAATATTGGGGAAAAGGAATTAAATAAAAGAAAACTAGAAATTAAAATTAATAATAATTATAAAATAATAATAAAGTAATAAATAAAATAATAATAATAAAAGTTATAAAAATTAAAATGAAAGTTATAAAATTTAAATAGAAATTATTTAAAAAGTAAATTGGAGTTATAAGCTTGCATGGGAATTAACATGTGTCAACAACACAGGGGTTAGTGCATCAATTAAGCACAAGGTGTCTACAACTCTATGACTCAGCAAAAAGGTTGGAAAAGACCCATGCTTAGTTGGTAACACCTTTCAGTAGTTTCAAGCAGCATTCCAAAGGTTTCTTGAGAGCTCTTTATATTCAGGCATTCATAGAAGCTTAGGGGGAGAGCGTGGAGAGCAATTGGAGCATTGGAGAACTTAAGAACTCTGAAGAAGGGAGCTTTCTCTACGGGTTTTCTGAGGAAAAGTGAATTAGCATCAAAATTCAGGTAGATTCTTGTGATTTTTCTTATGCTATTTCTACATCATGGATTGTTGTCTTCTTCTTGTCTTCCATATGTCTTCTGAGGAATTTCATATTTTTATTGTATGCATTTTCAATTTGGGCAATTAAATTTATTTGAGAATTTTATATGCATAGATCTAAAAGGAAAATGGGGCTAGGGTTTAAATGGTAGCCAAACCATTAGATTATTTATTGAATAAATTTGAGATTTAAAAGTTTATAGGAAAACTCTGAAAATTAGAATTTCATATATATATTGTGCATATATATGTTTATATCTTTAAATCTGCATATATATATATATATATACATATGCATTATTTGTGACACAAAATTTGTATATAGATATATGAATATATATATATATACATATGTATATATATTGAGGATTTCGAATATCAAATCACAGTAGAAAATTCATATTAATGAATTTGTTATCACATGGGAACATTTTTATAAAAAAATGTTATTGTAAATCGCATTAAACAATTATATAAATATAAAAATTGCCCTTGGCACGGATTCGTACCTCATCCCTGCGGAAGGCAGAGGCCTGCCGTCGCAGGTCTATGATGACAGGGGTACTACGTACCCGCTGTCGGCGCAGTGCCTATGACCGCAGGTACTGCGTACTGCAGTAAGGTGGGGGGGAAATTTTAATATGCATTTTAAAAATAAAAATAAAAACTTTTATGTTAAAACATTATGTTATATGAAAAAAAAGAAAAAAATGTTTATACGAATTCCTTGAAATTGAAATTTCATTGTTATAAATTTTCATATGGTATGAATCGAATTTTATTAATTCGATTTTATGAAATAATAAATATTTATATATGTAATACGTAAATATGTTATTAAAAGATTTAAAATTATTTGATAAAAGATTTAAGAATTCATCTTTTATAATGATGAATAATTTTATAATTTTATAATTTAACTATTAAGATTTAATTAATAGTTTTAAATTATAAAATATAGAAAGTATATGAAATTTAATTAAAAGATTGGTGGGGAATGATTTCAATAAAATATTGTAATTGGAAATTGGATTTATAAAGGAAAACTTTTTATCCATCCAAAAATAATACATCGAAAAATATACAAAATGTTCCTCTAATTCTTTCTCTAAACTTGGAAATGTAAAATGAGACTTTTGAATTCAAATTTGAAAACTTAGCAAAACCAAAACATGTGTTTACATTGTGTATTCTTTATGCTATTGTTTTGGGTTTTGGGTTGACTAGTGTTGACTAGTTATAGGACGTCTACCAGAGGCTTGGGAGTTTTGTGATTGTGATATCATGATGATGTTTTATTCTCGATCTTTATAAACCCAACCATGGTTATGTGATGGAATGCTCTATGTATTGGATGAGATTACTGATTTTTATAGTTGAGATTCTTATTTATGAGACACTTGACTTAACCATTATTTCTGGTCATCGATCAGTTATCCTTGATTATTTTCTAGTCACCATGATGGGACTGAGATGTGGATTTATTCTTGATGATGTCATGTTGTGACATGTTTGACTCAACCAGTTTTGGAGTCTTCGATCAGTGTGTTTGAGATATATTGTTGGTAAATGAGAGCCATTAGATACTTTTGATTATCAGTGATGCTTCAGTTGCCAATAGAGAGCTGTTGTGGTCATGATTTTCTATGGATGTTTGCTCATGGAGATTTGATGCTTTTATTTGATGATTTTATTATGGATTATTTTTGTGATTTTGAGATTTATGATTTCATGAGCATTAGGGTAGGATATCTGCATGTAGTGATGGGAAGTGGCTTGCAATGGGGACCGGGGCCCTAAGAGGTTGCCAGGGTAACTCATTGTAAGTTGGATTAATAAGTGATAACATTCACACCTAATACTAACTGAATGAACCTAAAAAGATAAGAGTTTTGGTTCTTGCCCATGCCTTGAGAGCTTGTATAGGCTAGGATGGGAGTAATGAGAATGCATGGTTGTGACCTTGCATTCCATAGTATGCCTTGTCAGTATGAGAGGATACTAGTGGCTGCATGAGATCAGTATGGACCTGTGGAGTTTAGCTAACTGCCAGGGTAACTTGTACGTGATAAATGCGATGACACTTTCCCGCTTGCATAGTAGGTTCCTACATGTCATTGTGTGCCTCTGGGATTAGATGTCAATTTTGTGATTGGAACCTTTGAGTTAGTATACTTTTAGGATTCTTGGACTATAGAGATTTATGCTATGAGATTTTGACAACTTATTTGGGACTTGAGATTATCTCCTCAGCACGGTGGGAGTGGACCACTAAGGTACCACGCGGTCGGGTGGTAGTGTATTTTCCACTCTTATCATTTGAGATTCATTGAGACATCATGGTTGATGCGTCCTTCATGATGGTGGGTATGTATCCTTTGATTGATGATTAGCATATGTTAGATGATGTTATCTTATGCTTATATTTGCATGTTAGATTACTTTCTACATATGATGTTGTATATGTTAGGAGTGACATTCCTAATATGTTAATACCGATGATCTCTTCTATAATTTGAGATGTTATGCACGAAGGGATGGCTAGGGCCCATGATGGTCTAATGATGCTATTAACTGTTGGGAGGAACCATGCACTTAGTTTATTTTGTTTGATCTTTATGATGGATGTATATGTCTTCTATGATGATGTATCATGTGATTATCTCTACTTTGATGTATCATGGATTGGAATAGGATGATGTACCTTATTCTACATATGTATATTCTTTGAGCTTTTCATACCCTGTGACATGTACAGAGGATGATTGAGCATTTGGAAATGTAATGTTTAAACATTGGACTTATCATTATTATTTCATGTGTTTGTTGTACTAGATGGATTCATGCATGTAATTCAACATTAAGGGATCTTAAAGAATGTAATATGTTATGTACATGTTATGTTTACTTTTCAGATGGACATTGCTATTGCTTCCGTTATTGTGAATAATTTATGTATGGTATTTACTTTCATGTAAAAAAATTTAAATAAAATAAATAAAAAAAGTTGCCAAACTTAGTGAAACTCTAGGTTAATTCTTTGGATCCCTTGGCGGGGCGTTACATTTGGTATCAGAGCCCGAGTTTCTACATTGGGAGCTCTGGGTATTTTGGAACAACTAGAACTGTGAACTATTAAGTGTATCTCTTCAACTTGAAACTAGGTGAGCTGAAACAGAACCTGAACTATTACTTGAATATTTTTCATACTTCAACACTTAGTTTTCAAAACTGGAGATTTTACTTAAACCTAAACATAGAATTGAACTTAGTCTATTGCAAACATGTGTCTTTTGATTGTAATAGTACATTGTTCTGTTGTAAGATGGTGTCTAGGACTAGGTCTTCTATTAGAGGCTATGGTAGAGGCCGAGGAAGAGGCCGTGGTCGTGGCAGAGCTGTCAGTGCCCATGAGTCTACCCATGAGGGATTGGCTCGTGTAAAGAGTAGGGAAGAGCACTCTAATAGGCAGTAGGAAGAGAGCCGTACAGAGGACCAAGATGAGTCTGAAGAGGTTGGTTTGAGACAGATGATGCAAACTATTTTAGAATGTCTACCTCCTATTCAAGAACATCCTTAAGTGCATCAGACAGAACAAGAGCATAGACCCAGATCTAGAAGTCCTCAAAAGGATCATCAGAGGTCCATTGTGTCCACTCAGATGAAGGATCTTTCAAGATCCAATGTTAAGCCTTTCAATGGGCAAGGTTCTGGTTATGTGGCCGAGCACTGGCTAATTTCCCTCGACAGGATTTTTGCCATGTAGGATTTTGACAACAATGTTAAGGCAAGATTTGCGATCACTAATTTAGAGAATTTTGACGCCACTTGTTGGACGATTGAGGAGAAGAAGCTGGGAATCGATATGAGTAGTGTCACATGGGAACTATTCTTAGAGAGTTTCCATGAACGATTCCTACCAGAGGAATGGAAACTAGAAAGGGTAGATGAGTTTCATAATCTCAAGCAGTACACTATGTTAGTTATCGAGTATGAGCGTAAGTTTTATGAGCTTATGCCTTTTTCAAAGTTCAATGAAAATTTAGCTTAGTTGACACAACACTTTATTAGGGGTTTGAATAATAGTATAATTGGGGGTGTCAAGGTATTTGAGCCAAAAAATCTCAAGGATGCAGTACATCGAACAATCCTTGTTGAGAAAAGTGTCAACCTTGGTCAAGGTGGTTTTGTAGGAGCACCAGTAGCATCAGGATCTAAAGGCAACTTCAATTCAGGTGGTAACAAGAAGTTTTCTTTCTCTAAGGGAAAATAGTATCAGCAGTAGTCTCAGCAGACGCAGTAGCAAAAAGGATCAAATTCTCAGACTCAAGGTGGTAGCAAAGGTTCTAACTTTAAGAACAACCGCAATGCTCAACGTAATAAATAGAATCAATCCAATCAGCCAGCTCAGAGTATCCAGTCTTTTGTAAGAAGGAACAATCGCTAGCAATCTAATGTACCACCTATGGTAAGAGGATCAGGTAGGAATACAGAATGTTTTTCATGTGGTCAGATTAGACATTATGCAGCTCAGTTTCCACAGCAAGCACCTCAATTTTTAGGACCTAGGCCTACAGTGTCAGAACCCACAGTTGGTGATGCAGGGAGAGCTCATAGACTTTTTGCAGCAATTGCTCAGCGTCAGGTAGATCATCAGGGAATAGTGGTTGAGACCACAGGTGCTATTCGAGGTATATCTCTTTCAGTATTGTTTGATTTAGGAGCTACATATTCATTTATTTCACCATCTATAGTTTCTAAGTGTGAGCTGAATGCAGTGAAGCAAGATCATGGTTAGCAAGTGGAACTAGCCTCAGAGATTAAGGTCTCCACGGATTCTGTAGTTCATAAGTGTGGGCTTAGATTAGGAAGCTTTAATACTGTAGTGGATCTTTGATTCATACCCCTTGGTTCCTATGATGTGGTTCATGGCATGGACTGGCTTGGATCTCATAGAGCCAGTATAGATTGTAGGAAAAAGATTATTATGTGCCAAGATGACCAAGGGAATGATGTGCAGATAGTTGGGATACCAAGGCCTATATCTCTGCGGATGATTTCTACTATGCAAATAAAGTGAAGTTTTCGTAAGGGATGTCAGATATTTGCTGTTATGGTAAATGATCTTGATGAGGAAGATCCCGTGAAGAAGACTTTAGATCACCTGATTTTACAAGAGTATGCAGATATCTTTCCAAGTGAGATTCCAAGCATGCCTTCGAAGAGGGACATTGATTTTAGCATTGATCTAATTCCTAGAGCAGAACCTATCTCTAAAGCTCCTTATCGTATGACTACCCAGGAATTGGGTGAGCTACGTCTTCAGCTAGAGGAACTTTTGGCCAAAGGGAGCATTCGACCTAGCCTATCACCATGGGGAGCTCTAGTGCTCTTTATGAAGAAGAAAGATGGTTATTTGCACCTTTGTATTGACTACAGATAGTTGAACAAGGTGACTATTAAGAACAGGTATCCTTTTCCTAGGATTGATGACTTATTTGATTAGATCAAGGGAGCTACAATATTCTCCAAGATTCACCTTAAGTCAAGATACCACCAGCTTCGTATTAAGGAAGCAGACATTCACAAAACTGCTTTTCGAACTCGCTATGGGCATTATAAGTTCACAGTGGTACCTTTTGGATTGACTAACGCTCCATCGGTGTTCATGACTTTGATGAATGGTGTTTTTCGATCATATCTTGAAAGGTTTGTTCTCATGTTTCTTGATGACATATTGATATTTTTTAAGACTCAGAAGGAGCATGAGGAACACTTGCAGTTGGTATTGTAGTGTTTGAGAGGCAATTAGCTTTATGCCAATGCCGCTAAGTGTGAATTCTTCAAATCGGAGATTCAGTATTTAGGGCATGTTATCTCAGGTGATGGTATTTCAATGGATCCTGCAAAGATTCAGGCGATAATAGATTGGCCTACCCCGACTAATGTGTCAGAGATTTGTAGTTTCATGGGTTTAGCTGGTTATTATCATAGATTTGTCCAAAAATTCTCTAGGATAGCACATCCTATCACTTCTCTTCAAAGGAAAGGTAAGAAGTTTGTGTGGACAGAGAAATGTGAGGAAGCATTTTAGAGGCTCAAGGAGCTTTTGACTAGTGCACCAATTTTAGCTGTACCTGATCCAGAAGGTGATTTCATAGTGTGTACAGATGCTTCTCTTGAAGGAATTGGAGCAGTGTTGATGTAGAATGGATGGGTGATTGCGTATGAATCACGCAAGCTCAAGGATCATGAGTTAAATTACCCTACACATGATCTTGAGTTAGCAGCAGTAGTTCATGCTTTGACAAGGTGGAGACATTTCTTGTTGGGGCATAGATTTGAGCTACATAGTGATCATCGTAGTCTTCAATACATTTTTACTCAGCCTAATTTGAATGCTCACCAAAGGTGATGGATGGAATTTTTATGCAACTATGATTTTGAGGTTAAGTACATTCAGGGTAAGGAGAATGTGGTGGCAAATTCTTTGAGTCATAGGAGACATGTGGTAATATTGATGACTCTTAGTGTGGATTTGAGGAGTCGGATTCTTCAGGCACTTCCTACGGATTCCTGGTATCAGGAAGTGTGCAGAGAGATAGATTCAGGAAGACCCTTGGAAGGTAAGTTTCTAGGTTATGTTCAAGAATCAGATGGTCTTTTGAGACATTTGGGGAGGATTTATGTGCCATTACTGGATGAGCTTCGCACCTTGATTCTGGTAGAAGCCCATCGTACACCTTACTCAACACATCCAAGTGTCAAGAAGATGCATGCTGATTTGAGACATTTGTTCTTTTGGTCCAGGATGAAGTGAGATATTGCTAATTTTGTGGCTAGGTGTCTTGAGTGTCAAAGGGTCAAGGCAGAACACCAGTACCCGAAAAGACTATTGTAGCCTAATCTCATTCCTTCTTGGAAATGGGATATCATCTCCATGGATTTTATAGTAGGATTACCTATGACAGTTTGACGTCATGATGCTATCATGGTTACCATTGATTGGTTGACTAAGGTGGCACATTTTTCACCGATCAGGTCTTCCTACACAGCATTCCTAGAACACATTGTGAGATTACATGGTATTCCTAGAACACATTGTTGCGAATGTCTTCATGCATGACATTGTGAGATTACATGGTATTCCTAGAAAGATCATTTCTGACAGGGATCCTGTATTCACATCTGCATTTTGGACATTATTGCAGCATGAGCTTGGAGCACGTCTAAACTTTAGTTCGGCATATCATCCAGAGACTGATGGTCAAACAGAGAGGGTGAACCAAGTTTTGGAGGATATGTTACGAATGTATGTGATGGATAGGAAGACACATTGGACTATCTCTACCTAGTGGAGTTTTCTCACAACAATAGGTATCATAGTTCTATTGGCATGGCACCTTTTCAGGCATTAAATGGACATCCTTGTCATACACCATTGAGTTGGGATAGCCTCGAGGATCGCATTCTATTGGGACCTGAGATGCTTCATGATATGGAGCAACAGGTAGTGCGTATCTGTGAGCATTTGACTACGACACAGGATAGGCAAAAAAAGTATGTTGATGCTCATAGGACAGATAAGTAGTTTGTTGTGGGTGATAAGATTTTCTTGAGAGTGCGACCACGAAAGAGTCCGATCTGGTACGGAAAGGGTTCTAAGCTAGCACCTCGCTTTGTGGGACCATTCAAGATTTTGGAGAGGATTGTTCCGATTGCTTATCGTCTTGCTCTACCACCTAGCCTAGCTTGCATTCATGATGTGTTCCATGTTACAGTGCTGAGGTAGTATATTCCTGATATTGTGCATGTTCTTGATTGGAATGTGTTGCAGGTAGAGGACGGGCAGTTGGCTTTAGAGCCGGTTCATATTCTAGAGCAGCGGGAGTTGACCCTCAGGGGTTGAACCATCAAACAGGTAAGGGTCCAATGGGACCCTACTGATGATTCTTCAGCTACTTGGGAGGATGCAGCTAGATTGAGGGAGTTATATCCCTATTTATTTGTAGGCTTCTAGGAGTAAGCCTAATCCAAGGAGGGGTGGATGTAGTGCCTACCCTTGTTCACATCTTTTCTAGACTTATTGTTATCAAGCTATGTAGACTAGTTTTATGTTGATGGTTTAGTGGTGTTGTTTTGACACTATCAAATATTATGATATGGATTCAGTTGATATATGATGAGATCATTTAGACTTTACATTTCATGTATCTATGATGATCATTATATTGTTTTCAATTATTAATGATGATTAGCTAGATGGTTTATTATCTAATGTGTTTTATTATGGTTACTTACCCCATACTTGCATGTGTATGGTGTGCATGTTTTCTTATTGTATGGCATTTCTGATGTAGTTAAGGAAGGGAGTCATAGTCACCTGCTTAGTTGGGATCTACACAATGCACCACTTCTTTCCATTGTCTGTTTAGCTTAGCATTATATATGGTATGTAAATGCATGATTTTTCTGCAAGTTGCAGGTACCGAGTATCGACTTCCCTAAATTGCCAGGATGAGCGTACCCTATTATACTATCTCAACGATAAGAGAAGGGAGATAAATTCTCAAGTCCAAATTCCAAACCTAAAAACCATTTGTCCTAGTGAGTTAAAACAAGTATCAAAGTTGAATACCCACCAAATGTGTTGGATGACATATTTCGTGATTTTTAACCCTTTAGATTTATTTTGTATGATTTGTTCTATGATGGGTTTTCATATTTTATCTTGGAGGTTTATGGTGAATTTTCCATTAATTAAGTCTTAATAAATAGATTTAATTAATAAATAATTTATTTGAGAAAATTAATAAAATATCATGATCTTTGATATTTTGATTATAATTAATTAAATGTGAATTATTGGGGGAAAGGAATTAAATAAAAGAAAACTAGAAATTAAAATTAATAATAATTATAAAATAATAATAAAGTAATAAATAAAATAATAATAATAAAAGTTATAAAATTTAAATAGAAATTATTTAAAAAGTAAATTGGAGTTATAAGCTTGCATGGGAATTAACATGTGTCAACAACACGGGGGTTAGTGCATCAATTAAGCACAAGGTGTCTACAACTCTATGACTCAGCAAAAAGGTTGGAAAAGACCCATGCTTAGTTGGTGACACCTTTCAGCGGTTTCAAGAAGCATTCCAAAGGTTTCTTGAGAGCTCTTTATATTCAGGCATTCATAGAAGCTTAGGGGGAGAGCGTGGAGAGCAATTGGAGCATTGGAGGATTCAAGAACTCTGAAGAAGGGAGCTTGCTCTGCGAGTTTTCTGAGGAAAAGCGAATTAGCATCAGAATCCAGGTAGATTCTTGTGATTTTTCTTATGCTATTTCCGCATCATGCATTCCTGTCTTCTTCGTGTCTTCCATATGTCTTTTGAGGAATTTCATATTTTTATTGTATGCATTTTCAATTTGGGCAATTAAATTTATTTGAGAATTTTATATGCATAGATCTAAAAGGAAAACGGGGCTAGGGTTTAAATGGTAGCCAAACCATTAGATTATTTATTGAATAAATTTGAGATTTAAAAGTTTATTGGAAAACTTCAAAAATTAGAATTTCCTATATATATTGTGAATATATATGTTTATATCTTTAAATCTGCATACATACATACATATATATATATATATATATATATATATATATATATGTATATATCCATTATTTGTGACACAAAATTTGTATATACATAAATGAATATATATATATACACATATGTATATATATTGAGGATTTTGGATATCAAATTTCAATAGAAAATTCATATTAATGAATTTGTTATCGCATGGAATCATTTTTATAAAAAAACATTATTGTAAATCGCATTAAAAAATTATATATATATAAAAATTGCCCTTGGCACGGATTCGTACCTCATCCCTGTGGAAGGCAGAGGCCTACCGTCGCAGGTCTACGACATGAGGGGTACTACGTACCCGTTGTCGGTGCAGTGCCTATGACCGCAAGTACTGCGTACCGCAGTAAGGTGTGGGGGAAATTTTAATATGCATTTAAAAAAAAATGTTTATGTTAAAACGTTATGTTATATGAAAAAAAGAAATAAATGTTTATACGAATTCCTTGAAATCGAAATTTCATTGCTATAAATTTTCATATGGTATGAATCAAATTTTATTAATTCAATTTTATGAAATAATAAATATTTATATATTATATATATATGTATATATATATTTAAATATAAATATATATATGTATATATGTAATACGTAAATATGTTATTAAAAGATTTAAAATTATTTGATAAAAGATTTAAGAATTCATCTTTTATAATGATGAATAATTTTATAATTTTATAATTTAACTATTAAGATTTAATTAATAGTTTTAAATTATAAAATATATAAAGTATATGAAATTTAATTAAAAGATTGGTGGTGCATGATTTCAATAAAATATTGTAATTGGAAATTGGATTTATAAAGGAAAACTTTTTATCCATCCAAAAAAAATACATGGAAAAACATACAAAATGTTCCTCTAATTCTTTCTCTAAACTTTGAAACGTAAACTGAGACTTTTGAATTCAAATTTGAAAACTTAGCAAAACCAAAACATGTGTTTACATTGTGTATTCTTTATGCTATTGTTTTGAGTTTTGGATTGACTAATGTTGACCAGTTATAGGATGTCTACCAAAGGCTTGGGAGTTTTGTGATTGTGATGTCATGATGATGTTTTATTCTCGATCTTTATAAACCCAACCATGGTTATGTGATGGAATGCTCTATGTATTGGATGAGATTACTGATTGTTATAGTTGAGATTCTTATTTATGAGACACTTGACTTAGCCATTATTTCTTGTCATCGATCAGTTATCCTTGATTATTTTCTAGTCACCATGATAGGACTGAGATGTGGATTTATTCTTGATGATGTCATGTTGTGACATGTTTGACTCAACCATTTTTGGAGTCTTCGGTCAGTGTGTTTGAGATATATTGTTGGTAAATGAGAACCCTTGGATACTTTTGATTATCAGTGATGCTTTAGTTGCCAATAGAGAGCTGTTATGGTCATGATTTTCTATGGATGTTTGCTCATGGAGATTTGATGCTTTTATTTGATGATTTTATCATGGATTATTTTTGTGATTTTGAGATTTATGATTCCATGAGCATTAGGGTAGGATATCTGTATGTAGTGACGGGAAGTGGCTTGCAATGGGGGCCGGGGCCCTAAGAGGCTGCCAGGGTAACTCATTGTAAGTTGGATTAATAAGTGATAACATTCACACCTAATACTAACTGAATGAACCTAAAAAGATAAGAGTTTTGGTTCTCGCCCATGCCTTGAGTGCTTGTATAGGCTAGGATGGGAGTAGTGAGAATGCATGGTTGCGACCTTGCATTCCATAGTATGTCTTTTCAGTATGAGAGGATACTAGTGGCCACATGAGATTAGTATGGACCCGTGGAGTTTAGCTAACTGCCAGGGTAACTTGTATGTGATAAAAGCGATGACACTTTCCCGCTTGCATAGTAGGTTCCTACATGTCATTGTGTGCCTCTGGGATGAGATGTCAGTTTTGTGATTGGAACCTTTGAGTTAGTATAATTTTAGGATTCTTGGACTATAGAGATTTATGCTATGAGATTTTGACAACTTGTTTGGGACTTGAGATTATCTCCTCAGCACGGTGGGATTGGACTACTTAGGTACCATGTGGTCGGGTGGTAGTGTATTTTCCACTCTTATCATTTGTTCATTGAGACATCATGGCTAATGTGTCCTTCATGATGGTGGGTATGTATCATTTTATTGATGATTAGCATATGTTAGATGATGTTATCTTATGCTTATATTTGCATGTTAGATTACTTTCTACATATGATGTTGTATATGTTAGGAGTGACATTCCTACTATGTTAATACCGATGATCTCTTCAGTAATTTGAGATGTTACACATGGAGGGATGGCTAGGGCCCACGATAGTATAATGATGCTATTAATGGTTGGGAGGAACCATGCACTTAGTTTATTTTGTTTGATCTTTATGATGGATGTATACGTCTTCTATGATAATGTATCATGTGATTATCTCTATTTTGATGTATCATGGATTGGAATAGGATGATGTACCTTATTCTACATATGAATATTATTTGAGCTTGATATACCCTGTGACATGTACAGAGGATGATTGAGCATTTGGAAATGTAATGTTTAAACATTGGACTTATCATTATTATTTCATGTGGTTGTTGTACTAGATGGATTCATGTATGTAATTCAATGTTAAGGGATCTTAAAGAATGTAATTTGTTATGTATGTTATGTTTACTTTTTAGATGGACATTGCTATTGCTTCCATTATTTTGAATAAGTTATGTATGGTATTTACTTTTATGTAAAAAAAAAAGAAAAAAAAAATATTACCAAACTTAGTGAAACTCTAGGTTAATTCTTTGGATCCCTTGGCGGGGTGTTACACCTCTCATCATCGCACTTAGTCCTATGCTTAATGGAGGATAATCCAATCCTGGTGGACATGTGCTTGGTTGTAAGACTTATTAGTATGCTAATTTCGAGGCATTCTACAAGCATTCCAAAGGCCTTTATATAGAGGCGCTCCTAGTGTGCTTGGACATGATTTGAATACTATATTGTTATTCTAATCATACTCTTTTGGTCTATTCTTGTGCTTGTGCTTGAGTTCCTTGATCTTGGGTGATTTTTCCCTAAGGAAAATTCTTACAATTAGAAGAGAAACCATAGAAACTAATCGAGCATTGAGGTTTATTGAGCCATTTTCAACATTTTTTTACTGCATCAGCCAATAAATAAGGTAATCTTTCTTATATTTTTTATGGTTCTATTTGGTTCTAGGGTAGGTGCACAAAGATGGGGGACCAAAAAGGGGATATAAGTTGCTAATTGTTTTTGCAATTAGACAATTTCAACTTTAGCAAGAAATTTAAGATAGATGGACTCAATATTTAAAGATCACTATAGGAATGAGAATATGTAGGTTAATAGTAAGTACATAATTATTTCCAACTCCTAGAAACATAAGTATCTACCTAGCCTGACGCCCTATTGTGAGTATGGATCAGTTGAAAGGGAGAGGGGAGTAATTTGGTCACATTGAGGTAGAGATTCTTGAAATAGGCTTTGTTCATGAGGGAACCTCAAGTAGATTATTTCCATGCCCTACCACAGTAATCCAATCACTCACTATAGGAACATGCCAATGTATATAATTAATCGCATCAAATCTATAAATAGCAAATATTTAAGTTCTTTTTCTCCCCTCTCTACATTCATGTGTATAATTTGTATCTTTTTTGCATTAAAATGTATACATTGTGATGCAGGAGCATCCAGAGGTATAAGGGCAATCCTGTGTCACCCAAAAAAAAATGTACTTAGACTTAGTTTTTGTTTGATGTGTTTTCATTTTTGGATACCCATTTGGGTCAAATAAAGGTTCCAACTCTCACAGTTCCACTATCAGTGCGTTTGAAAATCCCAAAAAAATAGGAGCATGTAATTGGGCCATCATTTTGGTAAACTAGAAGGTGTGAATTGGCCAGATGAATGTAATCATGATTTAGAGCATTCAAAAAAAATAATTAGGTCAATAGGCCCCACGGTTTGAAAGTTATTGCAGTTTTTCGAGTTTTGGAGACCTTCTAAGAATGCTTCAAAGTTAGGTTAGGGACATTAAATGACCTAGAAAAGGGTCAAAAAATGGGAGATGAACAAAGTTTTCCATAGGGCTATAGAGCACTTCGAGAGCTTTTCAAAAATGTAAACGGTTCGTCAATCGGAGCTATGGTTCAAAAGTTATGCCTCCCAGAAGTTCGATTACCATTTCTAGATTCTTCTAGATTTGTGCCAACTTCTACTGCATCTTCCAAAACCTTCTATTTGGTTAGTGGGTGCCTACTAGCACTTTCTAGAATGTACTCCTAGTCCTTAACCCTTCGAGGTCTATTTAACGAGATTTTTGGCATTGTAAAAGGCAGTTCAGAGTGGAGTTTGAGAGGAGGTACTGAAAGGAGAAATTATCTCTAGATTTATGCTATTGTAAGCCCTTAGCGCATGTCTTGAAGTTTATTTTCTCTGTACTATTTGTACTAGCTTATTTTCTCAGTTAATACAATTTCCCTTTTATGTTGTGTCCATTCTGTTCTTGGGTTGTGTCCCCATCAAGTGGTATCAGAACGGGTTTTCCTGAGTGTGTAGATAGAGCATTGATTGTGAGGCAGGTTGCATTAGGACTGTGTGGTTGTGGGATCAAGTTAGAAGATGCCTCCATGAAGAGAGCGTGGCAGAAGTGCCAGAGCTATTAATCCTGAGGAGGTTAGAGCCCTCCAAAGGCAAGTGCAGGCATTGCAAGAGGAGCTTCGTAGAGGAGAAAATGTTGCCGCAGGTGACAACAGTGAGGATGACAATGAAGAAGAAGCAATGGGACTAGAAGAGGAATTTGATGGGGAAGTTCTGAATCATACAGAGGAAAGGCTTTTTAGGGCCATTACTAAGTTTGGGAAAAGACCCACAATTGAAGTGGGTGTATTTTCAGGAAATTTGAAATCAGATGAGTTGATCGATTGGATCAATGAACTGGAAGAATACTTTGAGTATGAGGATATAAGGGACCCAGATAGGGTTAAGTTTGCAAAGGCCAAACTAAAAGGCCATGCCAAAATTTGGTGGCAAGAGGTTCAATTGGAAAGAAACAGAAGAGGAAAGGAGAAGATCACAAGATGGGATTGCATGGTGAAAAAATTAAAGAAGCAGTTCATTCCTGTGGACTACGAGCTTGATTTGTTTAAGAAGATGCATGGGTTAAAGCAAGCAAGAAGATCAGTCCAAGAATATACAGAGGAATTTTACTGACTCTTGATTAGAGCGGGGCATGCAGAAGCAAATAAGGAGAAGGTTGCTCGTTATATCAGTGGATTGCGACCTAGCATCCAAGAGGAATTAAGTCTGGTAAGGATGACCAGCGCTG
Organism: Cupressus sempervirens; assembly: GCA_028749045.1. Taxonomy (NCBI): domain Eukaryota; kingdom Viridiplantae; phylum Streptophyta; class Pinopsida; order Cupressales; family Cupressaceae; genus Cupressus; species Cupressus sempervirens. Next base: position 1,103,403,662 of record CM053785.1, read on the forward strand.
AAGAGGCATACCAGTTTGCCCTACGAGTTGAAGAGAAGCTGAATAAAAGGTTTGAAGGAAGACAAAGAGGGCATGGTCAAGGAGGAAGGGGAAGTGTTAGATCATCTAGAGGTCATAATGAAACCCAAAAGAAAAATGAAGATGAGGGTACTAGCAGGAACCAAAGGAATGAGGGTTTCAACCGCTCCCGTGACCAAGACTTTGGAAATCAGAGAGGAAGAGGTAGAGGATGTGGACAAGGAAGAGGAGGCTTTTATGGTACCTATTTCCATTGCAATGAAGAAGGTCATCGTGCCTTTGAATGCCCTCAATGATAAGGAAGGACAAATAGGAGAGTTGAGGGCTAAGCTAGGGTTTCTCATGTGGATGAGGATGCACAATCATCACATTTAGAGGATGCAGAAAGAGGAGAGACCTTGGTAAATGAAAGATTCCTACTAAGTGGTGAGATTGAACCAGGACAACAAAGGAGTTTGTTCTGTACCAGATGGAAGTGTGAGGATAAATGTTCTAACATGATCATTGATGGTGGTAGCACTAATAACTTGGTATCAGAAGAGATGGTCTCTAAGCTGAAGCTCAAGAGGAAGAAACATCCCCAGCCCTATCAGATTGCTTGGGTAAAAGATGATCATAGGGTCTTGGTAAGTGAGCAATGTTTAGTGAAATTCAAAATTGGTAGTTACCATGATGAAGTTCTCTGTGATGTTATTTCGATGGATGTTTTCCATCTATTGTTGGGTAGACCATGGCAGTTTGATAGACATGTACTACATGATGGACATGAAAACACATACTCTCTGACAAAGGATGGAGTTTGCCACAAATTGAAGCCCACGAAAAAGGAAGGTGAAAAGGTATGTAGCAATGCTAGGATTTGTCTTGTTGATGGAAGGAAGTTTTTAGATGGCATGAAACATCAGCATATGTGCTATGCTTTGATTCCTAGGAAAGATAAAGAAGGTAGTAGTGAAATACCACTTGAAGTTTCAGATTGACTAGGGGAGTTTGGAGATATTATCTCTGATAATGTTCCAGATGGATTGCCACCAGTAAGGCAAATCAGTCATCAGATAGATCTGATTCCAGGAGCTAGTTTTCCTAACAAGGCTGCTCACAGGATGACTCCTACTGAAACAAAGGAGCTAAATAGACAAGTTCAGTATTCGTGGTGGTTGACAGGTTCTCCAAAATGGCACATTTCATTCCATGCCACAAAACTCATGATGTTATCCATATTGCAGACTTGTTTTTCAAAGAGGTGTTAAGACTACATGGTCTTCCAAGGAGCATAGTTTCTGACAGAGATACTAAATTTGTGGGGTATTTCTGAAGGACATTGTGGAAAAAGTTAAGAATCAACTTGAAATTCAGTTCCACACATCACCCACAAACTGATGGCCAAACAAAAGTGGTAAATAGAAGGCTAGGCAATTTGCTGAGATGTTTAGTCGGGGATAAGCCCAAGGGATGGGATTTGATTCTACCACAGGCTGAGTTTTCTTATAATAACTCTGAAAATAGGAGTATTGGAAAATCACCATTCCATGTTGTATATGGGAGTAGCCCAAGGACTGCACCAAAGCTGAGGAAGATAGAACAAGGGGAGAGGACAAGTGCTGAAGCTCAGGAATTTGCCGAACATATCAAGCGTCTACATGAGGAGGTTCAAGCACACATTACCAAGATGAATCAAGAGTATAAATCTAGGGCCAATCAAAGGAGAAGACATAAGGAATTCCAAGTAGGAGATTTGGTCATGGTGCACTTACGAAAAGAAAGATTTCCAGCCGGTACTTACAACAAGCTGAAAATGAAGAAATTTGGCCCCTACAAAATTTTGAAGAAACATGACTCAGGAAATGCATATGAAGTGGCACTGCCAGATGGTATTCACATTTCTCCCATTTTCAACATTGCAGATTTAACAGAGTATCATGATGATGGTGTAGATGAGGAGCTGGTGTTAGAACCATGTTTGATTCCTACTTTTAAGGAGGAGATAGAAGACATTCTAGATCATCATGTGGGTAGGAGTACCAGAAATAAGCAGTATGAAGAGTATTTGGTGAAGTGGAAAGGACGGTCGATCGAGGACTCAACTTGGATTTCAGTAGCTGAGGTTTCCCATTTGGGATTTCCTCTACCATTCATAAAGTGACAGGGTCACTTTTCAATCTACCTTGGGTGTCTGATGCAAGAGCATCCAGAAGTATAAGGGCAATCCTCTGTCACCCAAAAAAAATGTACTTAGACTTAGTTTCTGTTTGATGTGTTTTCATTTTTGGATACCCATTTGGGTAAAATAAAGGTTCCAACTCTCATAGTTCCACTATTAGTGCGTTTGAAAATATAAAAAAAATAGGAGCATGTAATTGGGCCATCATTTTGGTAAACTAGAAGGTGTGAATTGGCTAGATGAATGTAATCATGATTTAGAGCATTCTAGAAAAAGAATCAGGCCAATAGGCCCCACGGTTTGAAAGTTATTGTAGCTTTTCAAGTTTTGGAGACCTCCTAAGAATGCTTCAAAGTCAGGTTAGGGGCATTAAATGACCTTAAAAAGGGCCAAAAAATGGGGGACAAGAAAAGCTCGTCCATAGGGCTATAGAGCACTACGAGAGCTTTTCAAAAATGTAAACGGTTCGTCAATCAGAGCTACGGTTCAAAAGTTATGCCTCTCGAAAGTTCGATTACCGTTTCTGGATTCTTCCAGATTTGTGCCGACTTCCACTGCAGCTTTTGGAACCTTCTATTTGGTCAGTGGGTGCCTACTAGCACTTTCTAGAATGTACTCCTAGTCCTTAAGCCTCCGGGGTCTATTTAAGGAGATTTCTGGCATTGTAAAAGGTAGTTCGGAGTGGAGTTTGAGAGGAGGTACTGAAAGGAGAAATTTTCTCTACATTTATGCTATTGTAAGCCCTTAGGGCATGTCTTGAAGTTTATTTTCTCTGTACTATTTGTACTAGCTTATTTTCTTAGTTAATACAATTTCCCTTTTCTGTTGTGTCCATTATGTTCTTGGGTTGTGTCCCCATCACATTGTGTATGTTTCATGTCTTTTTATGTGAGCCTTGTGTCTCCTTCATGTATTCATACATTAATGTGTATACTTTGTGTCTTTTTGTGCCTTCTTTCATCAATGTCTATACTTTTTGTTTTTGTGCATTCATGTGTATACGTCATGTATGTTCATACTTCAAGATTTTTGAGTATGATATTTATTTTAAATAGCTAGACTAGAATAATTAATGAATAATAATTGATTAAAAATAATTAAAGCTATTGGATATTTAAATTTAAAGCATAATGGTGTCAAAGTTATCTACACTACTCATATTAGAAAACGTCATGTAAGAAATAAAAATTTCTCGAGGGCAAACAATTTGAGGAAGGGTGGACTTGTCATGAGCCCTAATAGTATATAATGACTATAGGATATAAACTAATATGATTTATCCTTAATGTAATAATATAAAATATTACTAATATAATAATAATAAATATATTTGTTTTGGTCATGTATAATTAAATATTATAGTAAAAAAAAATTTATTAATATAATCCATTGTTGTTGAATAGTAAATTAAAATAATAAAAATACATATTATCAATTAAGATATATAGTATTATTCACTAATGTAATATTATTATAATAAATATAACAATAACAATAAAATTAAAGCATTAACATTAAAAATGATATCAAACAAATAATAAAATAAAATTTCTATAATAGTGTAGAGTAAAATAATATATGGGCCCAAGGATATAATAACTATATATTTAAATATTATAATATAATAGACATGTGTAATATATAATATTTAGTGATATAAATTATAAAATATGAATTAATTAAATAATATTAGATTTTAACTAAGTTATTACTACATGAAGAGACATCATCATTGACAAATACTCACCTATATGGACACTTATAAAATGGAAACCGAAGAATGAGAGTGGGATATAGAAAAGATAATGATTTCATAAAACTAAAAAATAAATAATTGTGAAATAGGATCATCACAATATAACTAGGTCATTTGCATTGCACACAAAAACAACTATGCTATGTTTTTTGAAAAAAAAATTGGAACTATTTTTCATATGTGAAGGGTTTGACCCACCTAATATTATCCCTTTTGTAAATTTTTTAATAGTTTAGAAAGTGCATTTAGACTACAACAACTTATATTGTTTACACACCTTGTCATTTGAATGGATGAGCCTCAAACATCTCATCCATATTCAAGTTTACCTAATTTTAAAAAAAGGTGTCAACTTATACCCCCTATTTTGTTCACCATCTTGGTGCACTTACACAATTGTAACACAACATGGTACTAGTTCTATGTATTGGTCCACATAATCAACATCAAAGACATAGATGTCGTCTATAAAGTAAAAATGGGTATCTGAAAACCTAATTTTTTTTCTAGGTGCTTTATAAGTCTTTTTGGATTATTTTATATTGGAATTGTTTATTAGAATGGGTTAGTAAGGAGAGCTTTTGGTCTTGGAGTAAAACCTTTGGGAAAACTTAGTACATTAACCCAATGATTGGTTAAATGGAGTGAGTCAAGGCCATTGAAGGAGTTGGTAGCCCTATTTGTGTGTATTGTAAGAATCTTAATGAAGGTGAAAAGTTAAGTTCAAATATTCAATTTCAAAGAACTTTTTTAATTAAGGAGTGTTGAATGTTCATAGAATGTTGATTAGGACTGTACCTCTATCGTTAGAAAGTAAATTCTACTAGCACAACTGAGTGAGGTGGGGGTGATTAGTTGTGTTTCATATGTAACTTAAATCAAACTTCTATAATCAAAATGATGAATAATTCTAAGGGATAAAACATCTATAATGACACAACGATTTGCTAACTATAGAAACCCTTGACCTAAGGGAAAAATGTAGTGGGGACAACATCTAAAAAATCATGTACTAATATAAAAGTTCCATGTGAAAGGACATGACCTTATTATGAGATGATTACAAAATAATTATTGTACAATAATCCCTATTAGATGACTTTATATCCTTGGTAGGAGGTTCTAGGCTTGTTGGGATTATTAAAGAAGACAACTAAAACCACTATCAAAATTACTTTGACAACTATTATGCAATGAATCATAAGGATAAAATATCCAATTAGTGAATTGATCAATACTACAACTCAATTGCTAATACATTTCTTTCAAAGTTACCATCAATCCTTTCCTCCTCTACTTTGATAAAATTTGTATTCTTTGATAACATCTACATCAATACAGTACAATGCGATACATAAAACAAAGGAAAACACCTTTCCTTTATACATTGTCTTAACAACTAATTAAGCTATCCTTTTGAGCTTCCCAAATGTATACTTAATTATATAGGACCTCATTGAGATATTACATTAAGGTTCCACATGCTACATTATAGTTTACAAATTCAAAAATAATTCCCAATACAAGAGTTATCTTAAGAGTGAACATATTACATGTTTCACTTAAGTGACCTTCACAAAATAATCTTTAACATGTGCTAACATGAATATGTCTTCAACCACGATCTAAGCTTTCTCATCTTCATTTCATTTTTCTCATTAGGTACAACCAAAAAATTAATAACTTGTTTCCTACACATTGGTTTTCTTCTAGGATTCACAAAATGATCTATAACTCATGCAACCAATATCCAAAACATATGTGAAAATATAATTTTTAGTATGTGAAAATATCCCAGAACATGATTCTAATCCCACATATCTTAGTCTATTATACTCTAACTTTTCTAACCAATCTAACCTCTCTAATGTACATAATTTTTTTCTTTCATGAACATAAACATATATATGTTGACATAAACGAAAAACCTATCTTCTATGCAACACATAAAAAAATTTATTGAAGTGCCAACCACTTTTATAATTCTAAAAATATTTCCCTTTGGCAGGTATGGAAACATGTGGTGATAAACCATCAACCCAAAAAGAAATACTACTATATAATAAATTTCTCCAAAAGCTAATCAAATTATCACAATTTTTTGAATGGCTTTGACATATAAAACCTATGAAAGATATGATATACCTTTTACTCTCCCTTATACATACTCTTTCACATAGATGTTACTCTCCTCTATATATAAGTTTTTCATGTTTTACTTTCGCCCATTAACATCAATGACAAATGTATCAATATGCATATATAGGAGTCTAAAGTGCTCCCATTATTTTATTGGATTAACTTGATCAATACCAAGTTCAATAGACACTACTATACCACATCATTATAGAAGAGTTATTGAATAACTCTACCCAAAGAAACCACTTCCCAATAAGAGAAGCATCAAGAATCCAATCTAGATGTATAAATAGTGCTATGATTTAACTAGATCGATGTTATTTTGTATAAATTTCTCTAAAATAGAAGGGGATATTACCCCAAGAGTACGTCTAAGGTGGGTATGCATAGGATCATGGTCAACCAAACTATGGCTTTAAGTGGCAATGAAAAACCAACAAATCAGGGTTATGTCAACTTGACACATAATTTTAAAGTGGTTCTGCACTTTATATTAAAAAGTTCTAAGAAAATAATCTATAGGAAAATGAATTTAGTTTCTAAACTACTAGGCCTTATCTAGAGAAAAAAATATTTGATTGGTCAAAAGTTTGGATTTTAATGTAGTACTACAAAAAATTTAGGGTGAAAATAAAAAGTAGGTGTATGTCCAACCACCTTAATCAAAATCAAATGATAATATTTTTAAATATAATTCTAGATATAAAAAGTAGACTCATACTTGGATGTGATGTATATCTTTGGGTATTTTTATTCCAAATAAATAATTAAATGTGAATTTTCTACTATAACATTTTGAGAATAAAAATACTATTGTGTCTGACCACCTTAACTAATTGAAAACTCTACCAAATTAATTTTATTTTTTTTCCTTATACTAGGCAAAGCACAGAATGTGATGCAACTTTTGGAATTAAAAAATGTTATACCATTTGAAAGTTATAACTATTTTTCAATTAGTATGTCAATCAGTGCTTTACAATCATCTTCATTGAAAATTAACTAATAAATACTTAACAAACTTAGAATTTGACAACACTCGTATCAATGGAATTGAGAGTGTTATAAAACAACCCTTTTTTGGTCATTGAATTTTGATGAAAATAATATTGTCAAATGGCTACTCGAAGTCTAAATACTAGTGAAACCTTTCTCAAACACATTTTTTGAGTGACCAAATAGGCTTGGTATACACCAAGCCTACTTGGATACCTAATTTCAAATTGAGTATCTAATACCAGATCAAATACATGATATGAAATTGGGTACCCGAAAAATTGCAAGAAAAGTTCTTCCTCAAATTTTCCAATTTTTGAAAATTTGGAGGGAAACCACCCATATTAGAAGGAAAAAAACATTTGGGAAGTGTGGGCATTATTATTATAACATATGATTATGATTATTATTATTATATATAGTAAAATTATATTATTGTTATTATATATAGTAATATATATAAGATTATTATGATTATTATTAAATATAATATAGTATTCAATATGTAATTATTATTATAAATAAATATAATATAGTAATATATTATTATTATATTAAAATATACAATATTATATTATTATTAAATATAATATTGTCATGAAATGCATCCAAAGGGGTCATAGGCTAACCTATGACCCCTTTTGACACATTCAAACCAACCAAATAGGTCCTTAGGGGTCCTAGGGCCGCCCCTAGGAACATATATTGTCATGAAATGCATTAAAAGGGGTCATAGGTTAATGTATGAAAACTTTTGACGCATTTGAAGGAACCAAATGGGTCCTTAGCTAGGGCCCCTATGGACATATGTTGTCATTAAATGCATCAAAAGGGGTCTTAGGTTAACCTATGAACTCTTTCGACACATTTCATAAAAACATAAGGGCCATATGTTTTCATGAAATGTGTTGAAAGGGTTCATAGGTTAACCTATGACCCATTTTGATGAATTGAAACCAACAAAATAGGTCCCCTAGAGGTCCTAGGGCCACTAGAAACATATGTTGCCATGAAATGTGTCAAAAGGGATCATAAGATAACCTATGACCCCTTTTGATGCTGTACGGACCCTAGGGGCATATATTTTCATGAAATATGTCGAAAGGGTTCATAGGTTATCCTATTACCCCTTTCAATGCATTTGAACCTACCAAATGGGTCCCTAAGAGTCCTAGGGGCCCTAGGGACACATGTTCACAAAAAAAATTTGGTGCATTTGAACCAACCAAATAGGTCCCTAGTGGTTCTAAGGCCCCTAGGGACATATGTTGTAATGAATGCATTGAAAGTAGTCATATGTTAACCTACGACCCCTTTCAACGTCTCTAGGGATATATGTTGTCATGAAATGCATCAAAAGGGGTTGTAAGTTAACCTATGACCCCTTTCAAAACATTTGAACCAAACAAATTGGTCTTCAGGGGTCCTAGAGCAACTAGTGACATAGGTTGTCATGAAATGCATCGAAAGGGGTCATAGGTTAATCTATAACCCCTTTTGACACATTGGAACCAACCAAATGGGTCCCTAGGGGTTGTAGACATACATTGTCATGAAATTTGTTGAAAGGATTCATAGGTTAACATATTCAAACCAACCAAATGGGTCCCTGGGGATTCTAGGGCCCTAAAGGACATATTTTGTCATGAAATGCATCTACAAGAGTCATAGGTTAGCCTATGATCCTTTTCAACATATTATAACCAGCCAAATAGGTCCCTAGGGCTCCTAGGCCCCCTAGGAACATATATTGCCATGAAATGCGTCGAAAGGGATGATAGGTTACCCTATTACCCCTTTTGATACCCTAGGGCCCCTAGGGATAGAAGCTATCATGAAATGCATCAAAAGGAATCAAAGGTTATTGCATGACCCCTTTCGATGTATTTGAACCAACCAAATGGATCCATAGGGTCCCTAGGGATAGATGTTGTCATGAAATATGTTGAAAGGACTCATAGGTTTACCTATGACTCCTTATGATGCATTCAAACAAACCAAATGGATCCCTAGGTTTCTTAGAACCCCTGGAGACATAGGTTCAACGTATGACCCCTTATGATGCATTCGAATAAACCAATGAGTCCCTAGAGGTCCTAAGACCCCTAGGAATATATGTTGTCATGAAATGTGTCCAAAGGGGTCATAGGCAACTAGCCAAATAGGTACCTAGGGGTCCTAGGAACCCTAGGGACATATGTTGTCATGAAATGGATCAAAAGGGGTCATGGGTCAAACTATGATGCCTTTTGATGTATTCGAACAAACCAAATAGGTCCCTATTGGTCCTAGGGGCCCTAGAGACATATGTTGTCATGAAATGCATTAAAATGGGTCATAGGTTATCATATGACCACTTTTGACCAATTCGAAAGAGCCAAATTGGTCCCTAAGAGTGAAAATGGCCCTAGGGACATATGTTTTCATGAAATGTGTAGAAAGCTGTCATAGGCTAACCTATCACTCATTTTGATACACTTCACAACAACATGTGTCCCTAGGGGTTCTAGGGACATGTGTTGTTATGAAATGCCTCGAAAGAGGTGATAGGTTAACATGTTACCCCTTTCAACACATTCAAACCAACCAAATGGGTCTTTAGGGGTCCTAAGTTACTTAGTGACATATTTTGTCATGGAATGCATAGAAAGTGATCATAGGTTAAACTATGACCCCTTTTGACATCGTAGGGTCCCTAGGGACATATGTTGTCATGAAATACATTGAAAGGGGTCATAGGTTGCTTGTTTTTGTGATATGGTTAGTGCTTGGCCCTATCTTCTAGAAATAGTGCCTTTTGGGTGGGTGGGGTCTAATCTCTCTATGGTTAGAGCAAGGTGTGGTGGAATGCCCTTACTGCTAATATTTTTTATTAGAGTGAAGCATGGTTGGTTGGCCAGGTCATTCTCCTCTCTTCTCTCCCCTCCCTAGTCAAGGCTATATTGTCCTCTTCTATTCAGCAAGGTCTAGTATTGTAGTGCCTGCCCTTAAGTCACATTTCTGTTATCTTTGCCAAACTCTTTTAGCCCAGTTTTATGTTTGATGATTAGTACTATTATTTTGGAGATTATTAGATATTGTTTTACACTGAGTTGATTATATAATGAGGTTACTTGGTACTCTATATTTCATGTATGTATGATGATTATTTAGTGTTTTTAGTTACTGACGATGATTAGTTAGATGGTCTATTATCACATCTATTTTCTTATGGATACTTACCCCATACTACATGTGTATGGTGTGTGTGTTTGTTTTCTTTATGTATGGTGTTTCTAATGTGGTTAAGGAAGGGAGTTGTAGTCACCTGCTAGTCGGGATCTACACGATGCACCACTTCCTGCCATTGCTTGTTTAGCTTAGAATATTGTGTCTGTAAATGCGTCGATTTTATGCACATTATAGGTACTGGGTATCAACTTCCCTAAATTGCCAGGATGAGCATACCCTATCACATTATTTCAATGGTAAGTGAGGGGAGATAAATCTTAAGTCCAAATTCTAAACCCTTTAGCCATTTGTCCTAATTGATAATTAGGACAAGTATCTGACTTGAGTACCCTCTGAATGCATCAAATGATGTAATTTCATGATTATAACCCTTTGTTGATTTAGTATGTGTTTTACTATGATGGCTTTTTGTATGTTGTCTTTATGAGTCTTTGGTGTATTTTTCTATTAATTAAATTTAATTGAAATATTAATTAATGATTTAATTTAATAGAACATTATTATGACATTTTAATATTTAATTATATTTAATTAATGGAGAAATTAATTAAATAAAAAGAATTGAATTTGGAGATAAAAGTTTAAGTATAAATTTAGAACGTGATAATATATAGTTAATTTTATAATAATATATATTTAGAGTTCATTTTTAAATAAATGCTAAATATTATTATTAATTAGATTAATAAATATTTATCAATTAAGTTTCTAAAAGAAATTAAAAGTGAGAAATATATTAAATTACTAAAAGATTCTAGATCGCATGATGCGAGCATGAGTTGAAAATAAAAGAAACTAATTAAAAGATAAAATCAGTGAAAATTATAATGTTTTTTTAATTTCATAAAGTGCGCACGGGATTAAAAGTAATAAAGATTAAAAATAGAAGTCAAGAGTGGAAAACTAAATAAAGTTATTTAATAATTCAATTTAATGTGCATAAAAAGATTAATGCAAGATAAAAGAAAGATTAAGGAAAGTCAATTTGGAGTTTGAGTCTTGTGAGCAAAGAGTCCTCTTGGGTGAATGCACAATTAGTGCCCCGATTTGAGAAGAAAACTACTTATCACAACTTTGGGGTTCATTTTTGAGGGACGACGAATTTGGGAAAGAATTTTTGAGGACAGGAATTTTGGGAGACATCTTTTGGCAGAAAATTTCAGAAGGAGAATTCTAGGAAAGTTTTTCAGAGGAAGGTTATTGTAGAGGAGCAAATTCTCTCAAAATTCTTTGGGGGGTTTTCATATTAGCATCAAGATCAAGTAGGGTCTTGTGCTTTGATCACTGATTAATCTCGCAATTATCCTTTCTTGTTTTCTTCATGTCTATGAATTGTAAAATTTGAATTCTCTATGAAAGAAGTTTAAGCATTTCAAATATTGTGAATTTTCATATGCTTGTCAAATAACTACTCGCTACATAGGGATTAGAAAAGAAAAGAAAAAATGAAGAACTCTCCTATGCTAGATTAAAGAAATTAGGATTTCATTGGGGAATTGTCGAATTTTAAATACAATGAAAATTTAAGATTGAAAATTTGGTTGGTTAAAAATATTTTCTCTGTCAGAATCAAGATGAAAAAAATATATATATACTTTAAATAAATTTATTTTATTAAAATTTGTTAATTACAAATCGTAATAAAATAAATTGGAATCTTTTTTTTTTTTTAAAGGGGACTGCTCATGTATGTATGTTTTGAATTATTAAAAAATAAATAAAAATATAAAATATATATATATATATATATATATATATATATATATAATCATTTAATACAGTATGGGAGAAGAGGGAATCACCCTGTGCCTCACCCCCTACCATGGCTCTGTGCGACAGTACCTGCGCCGCAGGCCCTACAACCACAAGACTGTGGCGGGCCGTAGGCCCTTTGTTAAGCCCGCGGGCTTATTAAAAATACACATTTTTTTTTATATATATTTGATTTTAATTAATATTTAAATTAATATTATTTATAAAAAGGTTTTATTATTATTTAAATTTTTTATTAATAAATTTTAATATGTTTTATTTAATAATGTTTTAATAATAATATTTATTAATAATTAATAATTAAATATTAATGCATTTAATATAGTTTTTGTAAATATTAATTTATTAATAATTTTTTGTTAAATATTAATAAATTAATAATTAATAAAGATATTAAAATAAGTAATAAGAATAGTAATTATTGATTAATTTAATTAAAATTATATTAATTAAAGTTAATTAATAATGGATATTAATTGATTAAATTGTAGGATTAGATTATTGATTTAATGGAAGTTATTATAGAAATGGATTAATTGCGAAAAACTTATTACTTGAAACGTATATGAAATTAGAACTTAAACCTTATTGTGTATTTCAAACCAAACCCAAACTATGAAACTATATTATTCTATTTATACTGACCATGCTTTGGGGGTCTTGGGGTTGTTTAGATGTTGACCAATTTCGGTTGTTACCAAAGGCTCAGGGGTTTTGTGAATGCGATGTTATGATGATTTGGTCTCGATTTTTCTTAACCCGACCATGGTAATGTGATGGAGTTCTCTATGATGGATGCATTTACTATTTTTTATTGCTTTCTAGTTTCCTTGTGTGAAGCTAAGGTGTATGTTTTTGAGTTACTTGACTTAACCATTTTTGAGTCATCGATCAGTTATACTTGGGTTGCTTTCCAGTTGCCTTGATGGGATTGAAGTGTTTTCCTATGCTCTTGATGATGTCATGTTGTGACATGTTTGACTTGATCATTTTGGAGTCTTTGATCAGTATTGTGATCTATTATTGGGATACTTTCTGGTTTCTCATTGGAGAATTGTTGGATATTTTGTTTTATCATTGATGCTTTCAGTTGCTGATAGAGAACTGTTGTGATCATTATGATTATTATTTGATGCTTTCCAGTTGCTCGTGGAGAACTGATGTGATTATTGTGGATTATACTTATAATGCTTTAAAGTCACTTGTATAGGGCTGATTTGATTTTTGTGATTTGTGATTTCATGAGCCTAGGGTAGGTTATCTATGTGTAGTGTCGAGAAGTGGCTTGCAATGATGGACGGGAGACCCGAAGTGGCTCTGGTTGATGACTCATTGTAAGTTGTTTGTTTTAATAAGTGACAACATCTCACCTAAATACTGACTTAAATGAACCTAATAAGATAATTGCATGTTCTCTCTCATGCCTTGAGTGCTAGTACAGACTAGGATGGGGTAGAGAGAATGCTTGGTTGCGACCTTGCATTCCATAGTATGCCTCATTAGTATGAGAGGATACTAGTGACCGCAAGATTACTGGGGACCCGAGATTCCTGAGGGATTGCTCAGGTAACTTCCAATGTGATGACACTTTCCCACTTACATAGTAGGTTTCCTACGTGTCTTTGTGTGCCTCTAGGTCTAGATGTCTATCTATGTTGGAACCTTTGAGTTAGTATACTTTTAGGATTTCCCAGACTTAGAGAGTATCTGTATTTTGTGTTTTGATATCCTATTTGGGACTTGAGACTATCTACTCAGCACGGTGGGAGTGGACCATTTAAGTTCCACGTGGTCGGGCGGTAGTGCTTTTTACTCTTTTCATTGAGATCCGTCTTATGTCACTATGGCTGGAGCTTTCTTGGTTGACATTTACCTTGATTCTATTCATGGATTATTATGATGGATGGTTAGATTTTATGATGGATGTTTTATCATTATAGATGTATGGATGTATCATGTATGGTAAATGATTTCATTAATTTTATTTTTCATATCATGAATTTGAAGAGGACGATGTATTTCTATTTTTACATATCTATATTCTTTTAAGCCTTTCATACCCTGTGACATGTACAGTGGATGATTGAGCATTCTGAATTAATTTCCAAGAGGCATTCAGAAAAAATGTATGTTATATGTATATTGGACTTTATTATTATTCTTTCATGTGGATTTGGTAGTTGTTAGACTTAGAATTAATTAAATTTAAATGTGACTCAATGTCTTGGGATCCTTAAGGATTGTAAGGTGTTATGTATGGTTGTTGACGATTACATGTTATTACTTCCACTACACTGTTTCTAATGTGTATGTTATACTTTCTTACTCTAAAAAAAAAAATGTTTAGCAAACTTAGTAAAACTTTAGGTTAATTCTTTTGGATCCCTTGGTGGGGTGTTATAGGAATCACACCCTTGAACCCTACCTCTACCTATTCTAATCCGACATCAATGTGGGCACTTCAACCTCTACCCTGATGAACCCTACCTCTGCCCCCATCCTACTACTATACTCTATTTTTTGGTAGGCCATATAGCAAATTATCGTATCACCCTTTTCGATGCATTCAAACCAACCAAATGGGTCCCTAATAGTCCAAATTCCCCTAGGGACATATGTTGACAAGAAATGTGTCAAAAAGGGTTATAAATTAACCTATGACCCCTTTAGATACATTCCAACCAGCCAACCAAATAGGTCCCTATGGGTACTAGGGCCCTTAGGGACATTTGTTGTCGTGAAATGCATTGAAAAGGGTCATAAGTTAACCTATGACCCCTTTCAATGTCCCTAGGGACATATGTTTTCATGAAATGCATCAAAAGGGGTCATAAGTTAACCTATGACCCCTTTTAATGCATTCAATCCATTGAGTCCTAGGGCCCCAAGTGACATATGTTGTCATGAAATGTGTCAAAAGTGGTCATAGGTTAACCTATGACACCTTTCGATGTATTAGAACCAACCAAATGGGTCCCTAGGGGTCCTACGACCCCAAAGGACATATGTTGTCATGGAATGTGTCAAGACCCTATGACCCCTTTCGATGCATTTCAACCAACCAAATGGCTCCCTAGGGGTTGTATGGCCCCTAGGGACATATGTTGTCATGAAATGGGTCAAAAGGGGTCATAGGTTAACCAATGACCCCTTTCGATGCATTGGAACAAACCAAATAGGTCTGTAGGGGTCCAACGACCTCTAGGGACATATGCTATCATGAAATGCATCAAAAGGGAACATAAGTTAACCTATGACCCATTTCGATGCCCTATGGCCCCTAGGAAAATATGCTATCATGACATGTGTGAAAAGGGGTCATAAGTTATCGTATGACCTCTTTTGATGCAGCTAAACCAACCAAATGGGTCACTAGGAGTACTAGGGCCCCTGGTGACATAAGGTGTCATGAAATGTGTCAAAAGGGGTCATAGGTTTTTGATGCATTAGAACCAACCAAAAGGGTCCCTAGGGGTCCTAGGGCCCTTAGGGAGATATGTTGTCATGAAATGCATCGAAAGGGATCATAGGTTAAGCTATGAACTCTTTCGGCACCCTAGGGCCCCTAGGGACATATGTTGTCATGAAATGTGTCAAAAGGGGTCAGAGCTTAACCTATGATCCCTTTCAACACACTTCATGACAACATATGTCCCTAGTGGCACTAGGACCCCTAGTGACCCATTTGGCTAGTTACAATGCATTGAAAGGGGTCATATGTTATTGTGTGACCCCTTTCGATACATTTGAACCAACCAAATGGGTCCCTAAGAGTCCTAATGCCCCTAGGAACATATGTAGTCATAAAATGCATTAAAAGGGGTCACATATTAACCTCTAACCCCTTTTGATGCATTTCAACAAATCAAATAGGTCCCTATGGGTGTTAGGGCCCCTAGGGACAATTGTTGTCATGAAATACATCGAAAGGGGTCATAGTTAACCTATGAGCCCTTTTGACATCCTTAGTGACATATGTTAAACTATGACCCCTTTCTACACATTCGAACCAACCAAATGGGTGCCTAGGTGTCTGAGGGCCTCTTGAAACATATTTTATCATGAACTGCATCGAAAGTTGTCATAGGTTAACCTATTACCCCTTTCAATGCATTGGAACCAACCAAATCAGTCCCTAGGGGTCCTAGGGCCCCTAGGGACATATATTTTCATGAAATTCATCAGGAAGGGGTCACAAGTTAACCTATGACCCCTTTTAATGCATTGGAACCAACCAAATGAGTCCCTATAATTGCAAGGCCCTTAGGGACATACGTTGCTATGAAATTTGTCAACAAGGGTCATAGTTTAACCTATGATCCCTTTCAACGCATTGGAACCAACCAAATGGGTCCCTAGTGGTCGTAGGGCCCCTAGGGACATATGTTTTCATGAATGCATCGAAAGGGATCATAGGTTAACCTATGACCCCTTTCAATGCATTGGAACAAAAAAAATAGGTCCCTAGGGGTCCTAGGGCCCCTAGGGACATATGTTGTCATAAAATGTATGAAAAGGGAACATAGGTTAACCTATAACCCATTTCAATGCCCTATGGCCCCTAGGAACATATGTTGTCATGAAATGTGTCAAAAGAGGTCATAGGTTATCATCGTATGACCCCTTTCGACGTATTCAAACCAACCAAATGGGTCCCTTGGTGTCCTAGGGCCACTAGGGACATATGATGTCATTAAATGCATCGAAAGGGGTCATAGGTTAATCTATGCCCCTTTTAATGCATTTGAACCAACCAAATGGATCCCTAGGCATCCTAGGGCCCCTGGGGACATATATTGTCATGAAATGTAGATCAAATGCATCGAGAGGTTTCATCAGTTAACTTATGAAATCTTTCAATGCATTGGAACCAATCAAATAGGTCCATAGGCGTCCTAGGGCCCTAGGAATATATGTTGTCATGAAATGCACTGAAAGGGATCATAGGTTAACCTATGACCCCTTTCGACACCCTAGGGCCCCTAGGGACATATGTTGTCATGAAATGTGTTGAAAGAGGTCATACATTCCCAGATGGCCCCTTTTGACGCATTCAAAACAACCAAATGGGTCTCTAGGGATCCTAGAGCCCTTAAGGACATATGTGTTGGATACAATTCATTAATTATGTGTTGCCTTTGATGTTACACAAATGCCATAATAATTAGCAGTTAATATATGTTGAGCTCACTCGAGTAGTAGAGATAGTTCTTAGTTTCTACTTAGTGTTCCTATGTTTGCCTAATTTAGAAGGTAGTGTCTACCGAGTTCAGTCGGGTGTTGAAGGAAAAGTTTGAAAAAGCAAGTATGAATCGAGCCCACTAGGGTAACGAAGGAAAGTTGGATGGAACTAGTGCTAATAGAGCTCACTCAATTGCCAAAGGATTTTTGTAAGTTTGCATTTTTAACCAAGCTTCTATTGGTTAATGAAGGAAATTATTTTAGAGTTAGTTTCTAGAAAGCAGGGTTGGCCAGCAAAGGACTTTCTTATTTTGTTGTATTAAGCTTAATTGATTTATCTATTGACTCTAGCTAACTAAGGTGATGAATATTGATTATTCTAAGTTATGTTTGAGCTGACTTGACAAAGTGGAAGATATAAGTATAAGGTCAAGTTGTGACTTCAAAGTGTGAGAAACTAAAAAACTATACAAGTGGCAAGTGCAAGAGAATGTGTGAATTGTGATTATGTGATTGAAGATCTATTGATGAGTAGAGGAAGTGAATTTGAATGATAAGAAGAATATCCTTGCGGTGCAACAAAGTCATACTTGATCAAGAAGGATCAAGTACAAGCTAGAACTAGGATCTAAAATTAGTAAATTGGTTGTAGTCAAATTGATCATCTCATTGTTACTCACTAACCATTCTAGCAGTGATCTAAAAAACTTAACAAAGTTGGCTTAGTAGCTATTTGCAAATCATCTAACAAGGTGACAATTCCATTGAATTTTTCTCAAGAACTCTAACTAGGTCACTCCTAATAGAGTCATTAAATCCTTTAATAGGGTCACACCTAAGAGTGCACTTTCTAACCTTTAACAGGTTTGGCTCCTAATAGAGCTCACTTCAGAAGAGTGAAAATCAATAACTATTTGCTATTGGTGGATTTTCCCAAATTGGGTTTCCACATTAAATCTTGATGTCAAATGTGTTCATGTTATTATCTTTATGTGTTTGAAACTAAGTTAAAGTAACAAAAATCATAGATAACATATAAAGGTTTATATGTTAATCATTTATCAAGCTAATCTAGTTATTATTGAGTTACAGCATTCTGTGTATTTACCGAGCCTTAATAGTATTCACCGAGCCTCAATAGTATTCAGTTATTTGTTTGCATTTTGTACTAACATCAAAAGGGATCTGGGATTTATTTTTTTCATGACTGATTCACCCCTCCCCTCTTAGTTACTCTTCTTATATTTCCAATAATTTCTATCAAAGCTTTTGGTGCTTGTAGAGAAGGTTTCAAGGGCCTAAGCTAAAGATTGGGATGTCTTACAAAAGAGAGATTCCCAAGCTAAACAAAGACAATTTCGTAGCATGGAAAAGACTTATGAGATTACATCTAGCTAAATTTTTAGACATTTTGAGAATATAAGACTCCCACTAGAACATTTTTAGTTGAAGATATTGCTGAAAAGAAGAATTATAATATCATGATGATTGATACTATATCTTGTCTTAGTTATGCTAAATTTGATGAGGTAAAAGATTGCAAAACTACTTTTGAACTATGGAACAAACTAAAAGATATCTATGGAGGATATGAAAATGTAAGAAGAGCCAAAGCACAAAGCCTTAGAGGACAATTTGATCAAATGAGAATGAGAGTAGATGAATACATTGAACAATGTGTGGAAAGAATCAAGGCCAGTGTAAGTGCAATCAAAGCATCTGGATGAGACATCAATAAGGAAACTATTGTAAGTGCCCAGAAATCTCCTTCCTATTTATGCAATTAGAGTATCTACTATTCAAGAAATGAGATGTGATCCAACTAATAAGATAGGATTGGATGCTCTAGTTGGAAGATTAACAACTTTTGAATTAGACAATTATGATAACTATGTTCCTACTTCCAAGAATATTGAATCTGCATTTAAAGCTAAGCATTCACTCAAAGAAAAGGGTAAAAAGTCAAAATCTAATCAATTAGGAAATGAAAAAGATGAATCATTAGAAAAACCTTTAGACAATGATCTTGAAGTTGTTGAAGCCCTGCTTGCGAGGAAGCTTTCCAAAGGAAGAGGAAAGTACAAGGGTAAAGTTCCTTTGATCTATTTTTCTTATGAAGAAATTGGTCACATTGTTGCTAGGTGTCCAAAAAAAGAAAGAAAGGATGAGAAGAAAAGAAATGAGCATAAAGTCAAGAAGGACCCCAAGAACTATAAGAGCTTTAAGGACAAAGGTATGAAATCTTGTTTCATAGGTAAAAATTTTGATAACAGTGAAGATAAAATGGTATATATAGTAGTGAAAGATGAATCAAATGATGAAGGAGATAAGATGAAACTTATCTCTCATGTTAGCAAAAATGATATATTGATTATTAATAGTGGCTACTCACATCATATGATTGGTGAAGAAAAATATTTGAGCATATGGAATATTATGATGGAGATAGTGTAAGATTTGGAAATAATGAACCTTGTAACATAAAAGGAAAATGACGTATCTTGTTGACTAAAGAACATGTATGTTACAATGCCTATTGGATTGAAGGACTAAAGCATAATATACTAAGTGTGGTATAGCTAAATAACATTGGATTCAAGGTAGAATTATGGATGGACAGACAAAGCTACTAGATGGAAAAGGAAATCTAGTTGGATCTAGCAAGCAAACAAAAGGTAATCTATTTTATCTTGATCTTGGTGATTGTTCATGTTTTATTGCTCAAGTAGAGGAAAGTTGGTTATGGCACAAATGGCTATGTCATGTGAACTTCGATAATATGGTTAAGATAAGAAAACATAAAAGAGTAAGAGGTATCCCTAGTTTGAAGAAGCTTGACATGGGTCCATGTAAGAATTGCCAAACTGGTAAGATGGAAAAGACAAGCTTCAAATGCAAAGACTATTAGTTAGTAGTAGTATTGGAAATTGTTCATATAGATTTATTTGTACCTATTGGAATAGCAAGTTATAGTGGAGAAATTTTTTTCATTCTCTTTGTTGATGACTACTCTAGAATAATGAGAGTTATGTATCTAAAAGAAAAATTAGAAGCCTTTCAAAAATTCAAGTGGTATCTAGCAAGAGTAGAAAAAGAAACTGGAAAGAAGTTGAAATGCCTAAGATCAAACAGATGTGGAAAATTCATCTCCCATGAATTAAAAAAATTTTGCATTGAAAGGGGAATCAAAAGACAAGTATCTACCCCTGGTACACCACAATAGAATGTTATAGTAGAAAGAAGAAATACATATATCATGGACTGTGCAAGAACCCTGATAATTTAAAAGAACATTACTCTCAAATACTAGAAGGAAGCTATCAGTATTACAGTTCAAACCTTGAACAGAGTTCAATTGAAGAAAGATTCAAACAAGAGACCTTATCAACTATGGTATGGCTACAAACCTAACGTAAGTTACCTAAAAATATTTGGCAATAAATGTCACATATTGAAAGAATCTAGAAAGGGGAAATTTGATGTAAAATGTGATGAAGGCATATTTCTAGTATACTCCTGTAAAAGCAAAGCATACAGATGTTTGAATTTATCTACTCAAAACATCATAGAAAGTGCACATGTCAGAATTGATGAATATGCAGAAAAGAGTGAAGAAGAAAGCAATAAGGAACCTAAAGACTATAGAAGATTTGTTTAATATGAACTTGATACCCTTCCTAATCTATCTAAGAGAAAAGAAGCTTCAACTCCCAAGTCCCTAAAAACTCCAATAGCTACTGAGTTGTAGATAGTGCAACTCAAGCTGCAAGAACTCGAGTCACAATCAGAGGCTACCAAGCTAGTTCAAACTAAGCATAATGGACCTAAGTCATAGACAAAAGGAACCAAGCTTGAAATTGAAATTCAAGAAAAAAATGGTGGAACTCATTCAAAGACCAAGGAGCCTATGTTAGCAAGATATGTTAGAAGGCATCGTGCACCTGAGAAAATCATTAGAGATAAATCAAATGAAACAATGACAAGAAGAAAACTAAAAAGTACATGTTTACTTGCTGAATTTGAACCTAGAAGTGTTAAAAATGTTCTAGAAAATGAAAGTTGGATTGAGGCAATGAATAAAGCGATAGAATAGATAGAAAACAAAAAAACTTGGACTCTTGTTCCTAGACCCAAGGATAAAAGTGTAATTGGTACAAAATGGGTATTTAGAAAGAAGTTGAATGAAGATGGAAAGGTATCAAGAAATAAAACAAGACTAGTAAAGGTTACTCTCAAGAAGAAGGTATTGACTATTGTAAGACTTTTACTCCTATAGCAAGACTTGAAGGTGTTAGAACTTTACTAGCATATGTAGCACATAGAGGACTTAAAGTATATCAAATGGATGTTAAATATGCATTCTTGAATGGAATTATTAATGAAGAAGTCTACATTGAACAACCAGAAGATTTTGTAGATCCTAGCAAAGGAGACATGGTTTGTAAACTACACAAAGCTTTATACGGTCTCAAGCAAGCTCTTGGAGCATGGTATGAAATACTCCATAATTATTTGGCACAAATTGGTTTTCAAAGGACAAATGATAATAGTAATCTGTATATCAAGGAACGACTAGATAAGAAGATTGTGTTAGAAAAATGTTTGTTGATGACACTCTATTTATAGGAAACAATGATTTATGCAAAGAATTCTTAGAAGAAATGAGTAAATAATTTGAGATGTCAATGTTTGGTGAAATAAAATTCTTTGTTGGATTACAAATATAGCAGAACAAGAATGGTATCTACATCACTCAATACAAGTATATCAAGGAGATACTGAAGAAATTTGGAATGGAAGACTTAAGACTAGTTGGAACACCTATGTCTACTAGACATAAGCTTTCCAAAAATGATAATTCCAAAGTAGATAAGACCACTTATAGATCAATGATTGGAAAATTGTAGTATGTCGTATAAACAAGGTCTGATATTGATCTAGCAGTTGGAATAGTGGCAAGATTCTCAACAAATTCCAAGGAAAATCACATGATGGAAATCAAGAGAATCATGAGGTATCTGAAAGGTACTTAAGATTATGGCTTATGGTACAAGCTTGGATGAAATTTGGAGTTGAAAGTATTTACTAATGCTGATTAGGTAGGAAGTTTTGATGATAGAAAAAATACTAGTGATGGAGCATTCTTTCTTGGCAAAAGACTAGTATCTTGGACAAGCAATAACAAAAATTCTACATGTCAATCCACAACAGAGCTAGAATATATAGCAATAGCAGTTGATTATTCTAACATTGTTTGGTTCAAACAACTATTAGAAGAAATGAAGGTAGAGATCAAAGATTCAGTTGTCACATATTGTGATAATACTAGTACAATCAACATATCAAAGAATCCAGTAATGCATTCCAAAACAAAGTACATTGCTATAAAGTATCACTTCTTAAGAGAATTGGTACAAGATAAAGAAGTTAGATTGGAATATGTGAATACAAAAGAATAGATTTCCAACATATTCACCAAGCCATTACCTAAGGATGCATTTCTATATCTAAGAGGTAAGCTAGGGGTCATTCCTCCATTTGAAATTCACTAAATAAAGTTTAGTGAATGCATCAACCAGACCCTATTGAAAATCAATTAGTTGATGTAGATTGGAAATGGTATATTGTAGATGAATTAGTACTTAAGCTAAATTGATATTTACAAAATTATTTTCATTGGCATGTGTTGTCAAAAAGGGAGAAGTTTACTGTCATATCTTTCAGAAATTTTTAGAACCAGAATAAAGTTAGAAACTAGAAAGGGAGAAGTTTTCTAACAATGGAAGAGGGAGGATTTTCTAAATATGCTTGGTATCATCTATTGTGAATATAATTTAGTGAAAAGAAAAGCTCATACTAATAGAGGGAATTCTTTGAATCTAAAATTTTTCTTTTCTATGGCATGTTGTGTTGCTATCAATGCCAAAGAGGGAGAATGTTTGATACAATTGATAAATTGTGTGTTGTCTTTGATGTGACACAAATGTCATAATCATTATCAGTCAGTATATGCTAAGCTCACTAGGGTAGTGAAGACAATTTTGAGTGTCTATCAAGCATTAGTATGTTTTCCTAGTTTAGAAGGTAGTATCTACTAAGTTCAATTAGGTGTCGAAGGAAAAGTTATAGAAAATGAGTGTTAACCAAGCCCACTCGAGTAACGAAGGAAATTTGGATGGAACCAATGCTAACTGAGCTCACTCAATTACCCAAGGAATTTCATAAGTTTGCAATGTTAAATGAGCTTCTTTTGGTTCATGGAGGAAATTGTTTTAGAGTTAGTTTCTACCGAGCAGGGTTAGCTAATGAAGGATTTTCTTATTTTGTTGTATTAAGCTTAATTTATTTATCTATTGATTCCAACCAACTAAGGTGATGAATATTGATTATTCTAAGTTATATTTGAGCTGACTTGACAAAGTGAAAGATATAAGTATAAGGTCAAGTTGTGACTTCAAAGTGTGTGAAATTAAAAAAGTGTAAAAGTGGCAAGTGTAAGAGAATCTGTGAATTGTGATGATGTGATCAAAGATCTTTTAATGATTAGAGGAAGTAAATTTGAAGGATAAGTACAATATTATTGTGGTGTAGCAAAGTCATATTCAATCAGGAAGGATCAAGTGCAAGCTAGAATAGAGATCTGAAAAATAGAAAATTGGTTGAATTCAAATTAGGTCATCTCATTGTTACTATCTAAAAATTGTAGCAATGATCTAAATCTCTTAATGGAGTTAGCTTAACAACCATTTGCAAATCCTCTAACTAGGTGACAATTCCATTGAATTTTTCCCAAGACCTTTAACCAAGCTACTCCTAATAGGGCCATTAAATCCTTTAAGAGGGTCACACCTAACAGTGTGTTCTGTAACCTTTAACAAGGTTGGCTCCTAACAGGGCTCACTTTAGAAGACTGAAAATCAGTAACTAGTTACTATTGGTGGTTTTTCCCAAATTGGGTTTTCATGTTAAATATTGGTGTCAAATGTGTTCATGTTATTATCTTTATACATTTGCAACTAAATTCAAGTAATGGTAATCATAAATAACATCTAAAGGTTTATATGTTACTCATTTACCAAGCTAATTTAGTTATCACTGAGTTACAACATTCTATGTGTTTACTGAGCTTTAGTAGTATTCAATTATTTATTTGCATTTTGTACTAACATCAAAAGGGTTTTGGGATTTATTTCTGTAGTAATTGATTCACCAGTCCCCTCTCTGTTACTCCTCTTAAATTTCCAATAATATACTGTCATGAAATGTGTTGAAAGGGGTCATAGGTTAACCTATGAACCCTTATGATGCATTTGAACCAACAAAATGGGTCCTTAGGGGTCCAAGGGCCCCTACAGACATACGTTGTCATGAAATGCATCAGAAGGACCTATGACCCCTTTTAACGCATTTGAACCAACCAAATGGGTCACTAGGTGTCTTCGGGCCCCTAGGGACCTATATTTTCATGAAATGTGTCGAAAGGGGTCATAGGTTAACCTATGACCCCTTTCCACACATTAGAACCAACCAAATGGGTGTTTAGGGTTCATAGGGCCCCTAGGGACATATTTTGTTATGAAATAGGTAGAAAGGGGTGATAGGTTAAACTATGACAACATTCAATGCATTTCAACCAACCAAATGGGTTTGTAGACATATGTTGTCATGAAATTTGTCAAAAGGGGTTATACGTTAACCTATGACCCATTTCAATGTATTGGAACAAACCAAATAGGTCCCTAGGGGTCTTAGGGCCCCTAGGGACATATCTTGTCATGAAATGCATCAAAAGGGGTCATAGGTTAACCTGTGACCCCTTTCAACACATTGGTAATAACCAAATAGGTCCCTAAGGGTCCTAGGGACCCTAGGGACATATGTTGTCATAAATTTAATCGAAAGGGATCATAGGTTAACCTATGACCCCTTTCAACATACCTAGGGACATACGTTGTCATGAAATGCATAAAAAAGAGTCATAGGTTGATCTATAGCCCCTTTCAATGCATTTAATCCAACCAAATGAGTCTCGAGGGTTACTAGGGACCTTAGAGACATATTTTTTCATAAAATGCATCAAAATAGGTCACAGGTTAAGCTATGACCCCTTTTGACACATTTTAACCAAACAAATGGGTCCCTAGGGCTCCTAAGTTCCTTGGGGACATATGTGTTTGATTACAATGTTTCGAAAGGGGTCATAGCTTAACCTATGAGCTATTTTGATGCATTTTATGACAAAATATGTCCCTAGAGTCCCTTAGGGACATATGTTGTCATGAAATGCGTTGGAAGTGTTCATAGGTTAACCTATGACACCTTTTGATGCATTGAAACCAACGAAATGGGTCCCTAGGGGTCATAGGGCCCTGAGTGACATAGCTTGTCATTAAATTGGTCGAGAGGGGTCATAGGTTAACCTATGATCCCTTTTGATGTATTAGAACCAACCAAATGGGTCTCTAGGGGTCATAGGGTGCTTAGGGACATATGTTATCATGAAAGGTATCAAAAGTGGTCATAGGTTAACCTATGAACCCTTTTAATGCATTGGAACCAACCAAATAGGACCCTAGGGGTCCTAGGGCCCCTAGAGACATATGTTGTGATGAAATGCATCAAAAGGAACATAGGTTAACCAATGACCCCTTTCGATGCCTTAGGGGCACTAGAACCATATGCTGTCATGAAATGTGTCAAAAGGGGTCATAGGTTATTGTATGACACCTTTTGTATGCATTCAAACTAACCAAATGGGTACCTATGAGTTCTAGGGACCTTAGGGACACATGTTATCATGAAATGTTTCAAAAGGGCTCATAGGTTAACCTATAACACCTTTCAATGTATTGGAACCAACCAAATGTCTATAGCCCCTAGGGACATATATTTTCATGAAATGCATCAAAAGGTGTCATAGGTTAACCTGTGACCCCTTTCGACACATTGGGGTCATAGGGCTCGTAGAGACATATGTTATCATGACATGCATCAAAAGGGATCATAGGTTAATTGATGATCCCTTTTGACACCTTAGGGCCCCTAGGGACATATGTTGTCATGAAATGCATTGGAAGAGGTCTTAGGTTATCGTATGACTCCTTTTGATGCATCCAAACCAACCAAATGGGTCCCTAAGATTCTAAATACTACTAGAGACATATGTTGTCATGAAATGCATCAAAAGAGGTCATAGTTTAACCTATGACCCCTTTCGATGCATTTCAACCTACCAAATATGTACCTAGGGATATATGTTGTAAAGAAATGCATCAAAAGGGGTCATAAGTTAACCTATGATCCCTTTTGACATTCCTAGGGAGATATGTTGTCATGAAATGTATTGAAAGGGGTCATAAGTTAACCTATGACCCCCTTCAACACATTCAAACCAACCAAATGTGTCCCTAGGGGTCCTCGGGCCCCTAGGGACATATGTTGTCATGAAATGCATCAAAATGAGTCATAGGTTAACTTCTAACCCCTTCGAACACATTGGAACCAACCAAATGGATCCCTAGGAGTCCTAGGGGCCCTAGGGACATATCTTGTCTTGAAATGCATTGAAAGTGGACATAGGTTAACTTATGAACCCTTTGGATGTATTGGAACCAACCAAATGGGTCCCTAGGGGTTGTAGGGCCCCTACCAACATATGTTGTCATGAGATGGGTTGAAAGGCGTTAGTTAACCTATGACCCCTTTTGACACATTGAAACCATCCAACTGGGTCCTTAGGTGTTGTAGGTCCGCTAGCGACATATGTTATCATGAAATGGGTTGAAAGGGGTCATAGGTTAAGCTATGACCCCTTTCGATGCATTGGAACCAACCAAATAGGTTCCTAGGGGTCGAAGGGCCCCTAGGGACATATGTTCTCATGAAATATGTTAAATGGGAACATAGGTTAATGTATGACCCATTTCAACAACCTAGGGCCCCTAACAACATATGTTCTCACAAAATGCATTAAAAGGGGTCATAGGTTATCGTATGACCTCTTTTGACGTATTGGAACCAACCAAATGGGTTTTGTCATGCAATAGGTGGAAAGGAGCTATAAGTTAACCTATGACACTTTTCAATGCATTTGAACCAACCAAATGGGTCCCTAGAGGTCTTAGGGCCCTTAGGGACATATGTTGTCATACAATGCTTCTAAAGAGGTCATAGGTTAACGTACCATCCCTATCGACTCATTGGAATGAACCAAATAGGTCCCTATAGTTCTTAAGGTCCCTAGGGAGATATGTCATCAATGAATGCATCGAAAGGGATCATAGGTTAAATTATGATAGCTTTCGATGCTATAGGGCCCCTAGGGACATATGTTGTCATGAAATGTCTCAAAAGGGTTCATAGGTCAACTTATGACTCCTTTCGACTTATTTGAACCAACCAAATGGGTCCCTAGGACATATGTTGTCATGAAATGTGTCGAAAGGAGTCATAACCAAATGGGTTCCTAGGGGTCATAGGGTCCCTAGGTACATATGTTGTCATGAAATTGGTCAAAAGGGGTCATAGGCTAACCTATGATGCCTTTTGATGCATTTGAACTAACCAAATGTGTCCCCGGTGATCTTAGGGCCCCTAGGGACAAATGTTGTCATGAAATGCATCAAAAAGGCTAATTGGTTAACCTATGACCCCTTTCAATGCATTTGAACCTACCAAATGGGTTCCTAGTGGTCGTAAGGTCCTTAGGGATATATGTTGTCATGAAATGTGTCAAAAGGGTTCATAGGTTAACCTGTGACCCCTTTCGATGCATTAGAACCAACCAAATAGGTTATCATGAATTTTTTCTAAAGAAATTATAGTTTAACCTATGAACCCTTTCGATGCCCTAGGGCCCCTAGGGACATATGTTGTCATAAAATGTGTCAAAAGGGGTCATAGGTTATCTTATGACCCCTTTTGATGCATTCAAACCAACCAAATGGTTCTCCAAGAGTCCTACTGCCCCTAGGGACATATATTATCATGAAATGCATCTAAATGGGTCATAGTTTAACCTATGACCCCTTTTGATGCATTTCAACCAACCAAATAGGTAACTGGGGGTCCTAGGGCCACTAGGGACATATGTTGTCATGAAATGCATTCAAAGTGGTCATAGGTTAACCTATGGCCCCTTTCGTCATCCTTAGGGATGTAGATTGTCATGAAATGCATCAAAACACATTTGAATCAACCAAATGGGTCCTTAGGGGTCCTAGAGAAACTAGGGACATATGTTGTCATGAAATACATTGAAAGGGGTCATAGGTTAACCTATGACCCCTTTCGAAGCATTGGAACCAACCAAATGGGTCCTTGTGGGTCCTAGGGCCCCTAGGGACATATGTTGTCACGAATGCATTGAAAGGGTTCATAGGTTAACCTATAACCCCTTTCAATGCATTTTAACCAACCAAATGGGTCCCAATGGTCAGAGGTCTCCTACGGACATATGTTGCAATGAAATAGTTTGATAGGGGTCATAAGTTAACCTATGACCCCTTTCAACACATTACAACTGACAAAGTGGGTCCCTAGGGGTCGTAGGGCTCCTAAGGACATATATCATCATGAAATGAATCAAAAGAGGTCACAGGACCCCTTTAGACACATTTGAACCAATCAAATGTCCCTATGGGTCTTAGGGCCATTAGAGACATATGTTGTTATGAAATGCATCAAATGGAAGCATACGTTAACATATGATCCCATTCGATGCCTTATGGTCCCTAGGAACATATGCTATCATTAAATGCATTAGAAGGCATGATAGGTTATTGGGTGACCCCTTTCTATGCATTCAAACCAACCAAATGCATTCCAAGTAGTCTATTAGTGAATAGATTGTCCTCCAAGAAAATGCGTGCAAATATAACCCTAAATGCCCAAGTGAGAAGACTAATCAGCACCAACAATTGAATAGGTTATCATTGGATTGATAACCTTCCTCTGAATTTTAATTTTATCAAGTACAACTCCCTATGTAAGATATAAAATTAATTAATTATGGATTCTTTTAACCAAAAAGCACAAAAGGATTTCAAACATCTACATGTAAACAAAAAGTTGATGCAGAAAAACTAAACAACTGTAAAAAAATAAATGGAAAATGACACAAAGTCCATTCACCCTGACATGTTACAAAGGATAAAATCAAGAAATACATTTTCTATCTTCTTGAGAAAGTGTAGAAACAAAGCTATGAAGATGTCTTGCAATCAGAATGTATACAAGAAACAACGATAGTAAAAGCATATTCTAGAGAAAACTAAAGTGACACAAAGATCACGATTAATGGAAAGAGGATCACTCAAACTCTAGGTTTTGATATACAGTCAGCTTCCAAGTCTCCCTTCCCTAAGCATAAAAGGTAAAAACACCTTATTACACATTTGCAATTACAGTCACCATTAAAGAAAGCTGAAACTCCTTCTCTGTATTACAAAAACAAATCAAAACTCTCCTATTTACTAACACACAGTTCAGAAAAGAGAAAGTAAACCTAGGCTCTGCTTCCCATTACCTTCATAAAAAAGATAGAATAAAACTCAAAAATTTCCCTTCTTGTTGTGGCACGTAGTCTGCAAGAAAGATAGAATAAAACTCAAAAATTTCCCTTCCTATTGTAGCACATAGTCTGCAACTATTGAAGGAAAAAGTCTCGAACCCCCTTTACATATTTGCTAACACATATTTATCTTTTTTTGTTGTCGGTCCCTATTCAATTTTAGTAACTAATTCTTTGAAAGTAAAACCCATCTTTTTATCTTCCTAGGGCATTAGATCAACTTCGTTCTTTTATAACTTGACATCTCCTTTAAACTTTTAAAAGTTTGCATTTATAAGATAAACTTTATCACAAATTTTATTATTTTAAATGGCCTCTCAACTTTATAATATCTTTCTATGTGAAAACACCTCCAATACTTATTGAATAAAGTTTTGATATCTTTATGTGACTACATCCGATTTGGACAACTATTTAAAATTAATTGACAAGTGTGTGTTGGTGATCTTTCCACATCAATTATTCTTCACCCCTATATGGACATTCCCCCAACTATCAAATAATCAAATCCCCTTATTCCTTTCACTCTCTTATTATTATAAGATAAGGGATGGCCTGAGAATAGATGAAGGATGACAGTTATAACATCTTCTAGTTTGCCTTAGCATTCGGGTTTCTTGTATGAAGATGATAATCATAATGTATTTAACATTCGACATAAGGATGAGTCAACTAAGAGCTCCAGGCCACTTAAAGTCCCCTTGCTCATCTGAAACCATGTGGTGTTTCACATATTCACATTTGTCAAATGATTCCATGCATTTTCTGTACCATCCTACCTAACATGACTGATCCATTCATGCTACTATCTTTAACATAGGAATGAGATTTCTTCAATTCCACAGTCCCGTTGTGATCTACACCTTTAGGCACTGTTTGGTTGCTGGCATAGGAATGGAAAATTAGAATAGAAAAGTGGAATGGGAATGGAAATGAGGAATGGGAATAGAAATAAGCAATTCCAATCATGTTTGGTGCACTTGGAATTCGACTGGGAATATGTTAATCTATTGTTTGGTTGTACAAAAATAGAATAGGAATAAGGTTAAGTTTTGTATTTTTAAAAACATTTTTTCTAAATTTTTTTTAATTTATTATTTTTTTAGTTAATTCATTTTCATTTTCATTTTTTTAAACAAATAGATATAATTTTAAAAAATGTTATTTAAAAAAAAATTAACAAAAAAAATTCAAAAAATAAGTAAAAAAAAAAAATTAAAAAAAATAAATAAATAAATTTAAAAAAAAAAAATTGAAAAAAAATTAAAAATTTGTTTTAATGGAAAATCGGAATGGGAATGGAAATGGCCTATTCCAATAACTGATTTTTTTGGCATAGACATATGCTCATTTTAGGGGCAAAATTGGAATATGTCTTCCTATTCCCAATTCCGATTGAGCTTACCAAACAGCAAATATAAAACATATTCTAATTTCGTTTTCCTATTCCACTCATATTCCAGCAACCAAACGGACCTTAATGATTACCTTTGAGAAGAATTACATTTGTTGGATACTTAGCTTTCAATAACAAAGAATAGTAAATACTTCAAGACTATTGTAGCCTCAATCAACAAAATCCCCCATTAACATATAGTTATTTTCTGGCACGTGGGCCCCTTATCTTGAAAAGCTTCACTAAATCATGGAACTTGCCATGGATATCTCCACAAACAGTCACTGGGCTATTCACAGAATTTTGCATCTGCACATGTCCTTTTACTTTGCTTCATAGGTTGTGATGCAAATGCTTCCAAGCCACAATTTCCATGAAATTTCCCAGTCACATTAACACTAACCGCAAGCTCCCATTTTTGTGAAAAGGTATGTGGTCGGGTCTTATGCACCTCATGTTAATTATTGTTAGTTGGACAGCTGTTATTTCTGACCCGGAAATAGCAGCACTATTTATGGGTAGCTTGGACAGCTGTTCGTCCTTATCTATGAATAGCGGTTGTATTTATGGGTGGTTTGGACAGCTATTTGTCCACTTGCCAAAAAATTAGTAAATGGTTATTATTTACTAATTTTAGAGATTCCCTTTTGGACACCTTGCAACCAATTCTATTATTGGCTGTTGAGTTGCCTTAATCTCAGCCGTTGGTTTGTTTTAATCTCGGTCGTTGGTTTACCAACGAGAGTAGTATAAAAAGGGGTCTAGGGGGCATTTGGAGAGGAATGCAAGAAGCTTTTGGAGAAGCAGTTTGCAGTGTTAGCAAACAGTCTTGCAGTGTTAGCAAGGGCACAGTGAGAAGCTTTGGTGAAGCTGTTTGCAGTGTTAGCAAACAGTCTTGCAGTGTTAGCAAGGGCACATGAGGAAGCTTTTGGAGAAGCAGTTTGCAGTGTTAGCAAACAGTCTTGCAGTGTTAGCAAGGGCACATGAAGAAGCTTTGGGAGAAACGTTTGCAGTGTTAGCAAATAGTCTTGCAGTGTTAGCAAGGGCGCAGTGTTAGCGCAGGGATGAAGAAGCTTTGGTGAAGCTGTTTGCAGTGTTAGCAAACAGTCTTGCAGTGTTAGCAAGGGCACAGTGTGAAGCTTTGGTGAAGCTGTTTGCAGTGTTAGCAAACAGTCTTGCAGTGTTAGCAAGGGCACAGTGAAAAGCTTTGGAGAAGCAGTTTGCAGTGTTAGCAAACAGTCTTGCAGTGTTAGCAAGGGCGCAGTGTTAGCGCAGGGATAGCAGTGAGAAATATCAGCGGGAGAAATTAGGAGGTTGTCGGAGTTCTGCCAGTGAGAGGAAAGGAATTTTGTATCTCCTGATTTGCTGAAGTTTAATATAATTTCTCATCTGTAGAACTGGTTTTCCCTTAGGGGTTTTTCCAGGGACAATTTGTCCGAAAATATTGTGTTGATTCTGTTGCGCATTTCTTTCCATATTTTAAGTGAAGTTGCAGTTGTGTTATTTTTCGATATTAGCTGAGAATTTGTTTTCAGCAGTTTAATAATCATTTGTGATAGGAGATTAATAATCAGTGACTGCAATAGTTTGATTTTTCACACCTCATAATAAAATTAAAGTGTTCAAGATGTTCGTATACCAAATTCCCATCTTAATGTATAATCCACATCACGTGAATCTACTTGTCATACAACTGGGTTACCCGATTGTTTTGCTTTAATTCATGCCTATGTTGAACAATATGTCTCTATACATTAATGAAATTTATGACCTCAAATGAGGGAAATTTTGTGGGTTTGGGTATTCAATCAAACAGTTCATATTCACTCTTGATTGAGACATTTACATGTTAGGCACAATGAGACTCACACATGTGTTATTTTTTTATTCTTTTTATGACTTGTACAAGCATTGCTGAGCATGTTTTATGTATCGGGTTTTGAATGCTCCTATGTGGATAGACTTGAATTTCAATGATCATTGACACCCATGAGAATTTGCAATCTAATCAAACTATTCCTTCAAATCAGGTTCGAGTTGAAGCACATGACTTGACCGTGATGGACTTTGAGCACTTTGACACAAGAAGATGGCATTTTGCATCCGAGATTCAATCTGATAATTGATCCTCTGTCTGTAGATACCACCATATAAATTACATGCCCAAGATGTAATTTAAAATCTTCCTCCTTTGTCACCTAGTTACAACAAACACCAACTT
Source organism: Cupressus sempervirens (assembly GCA_028749045.1). Lineage (NCBI taxonomy): Eukaryota > Viridiplantae > Streptophyta > Pinopsida > Cupressales > Cupressaceae > Cupressus > Cupressus sempervirens. Next base: position 1,103,437,105 of record CM053785.1, read on the forward strand.
CCATATACATAATGTTCATAACAATTTAAAATGATGCTAGGTTAATACCTCAAAACTTCATTTGCTCACTTAGAGTTGATTCTTCTTGTTAATGATTAGTACTCACAGCATGTGCTTTCATTATGAGTAAGCTTTGGTAATGGGAATAGGTCGACTCTTACTTCTGATGTTTTAATTACTATCATATTTTAGATTATATGTCAGATCTATGCTGCTCAAACCATAGGACCACTTATGAACTAGTAAGATCCACTAGTTGATGAATAGTATGCCTTGTAAAGGTTATGGAGAATGGCAAGCCCCTGTGCAAATCACCTTCCTTATGATCCACAAAAGTTGATGCTATGTTCATGAGAGATGTCATCAAATAGGTAATCTATATTTAAAACTTTTCTGCTCAATTTGTGCCACTGGATTGGTGAGGATAGGTCATTGAAGCTACGTTGGACCACCAAGAACTATCTTGAATTGCACCTATGAACTTACCAGAATGAACCATTGAACTCAAGTTATGAACTGAGCTTGAATTCAAGTTTTAATCTAATCATGGATTATAAGCTTTTTGAGTCAATGAATCTGCATTTTGATTAATGAATTCTGAACTTTACTTGAACTGAATCTACAAGATGTCCACATGTGCAACTAAACCACTTCAAACTACTTTGAACTAAGGTTCAAAGTGGTTCGAAAACACAAATTAAAATTTTGAAAAACTATGGCCATATAGTTACTAATAGGGGCTCTAACTATGGGACTATTTTTTACTATAAAAATAGAGAACTCTAGCAATCTCTAGTAAAGACAAGTGCCTTCTCCACTGGGCATAGAGTCAAAAAGAAAAGAAGACTAGTAGCTGCTTGCAAAGAGGGTAGAGGGGAGCAGGGCAAAGCAAACAAGCCAAAACACCTAAGTTACTAGTAGGCATGAAGCTTGCACATTATTCAAACTACCACTATGCACAAAAAAACATGTTTACAAAGGTAGGAAGAGAACCTACCATAAGAACCAGAAGAAAGAAGAAGTTATGTTAATCCATTTACCAGTTGGGAGAAATAGGACCCTTTCTAGATCAGCAAATCGTACCTCAATGGAACAGCTCCAAATCATTGCTTGTTGATGACTCTTTTAATGCCAAACTTCAAACTGACAGCATACATATATATGTTGATCCAACACTCTTTTTCAAATAGCCATAACTCATCATAGTATTCTCCTTCACTTGAGAAATGATCTTTCACATTCACAAGTTTAGATTCCACTTCAACCTAAAAATTATAAAATGTATAAACCTCACTAAAATATGATTCACAATACTTGTCAATGTTGTCATGAAGATTCAATTCTTGCACATGGTCATGTTCAACTTGCGGCCATAGAGACACCTCATTGAACATGGTGTTAGATTGTGGTGACTGATCAGGAAAGTACTGTACATACTTCATGAATAGTGGGCAATAGCTGACATGGTAGCTGACATATTATGGCCGACATATGGCCGACATGTTATAACCCTAAAGAAGTTTAATACTTGTATAAAAGGGCTTAGGGTTGGGTATTTTTCATAATGTTGTGATATGAAATTGGTTCTTGCGGCAGTATTGAGTTGTAAGGGATTACGAATTGTAATCAAGTTGTAATCACTGGATTGTAATAAGATCGGACTTGTTGTTTGGTGGATGTAGCCTAGGGATTGGGTGAACCACGTTAAATCTTGGTGCTTTGTTTTCATTTCTGTGTGTTCTATTATTTTCTGTTATTGGTTATATTTGCACGTAGTTTTTATTTCTGTCTGTGGTTTATCCTAACAAGTGGTATCAGAGCAAGGTTGTCTTTCAGTTATCCTCTGCAGGAAAGTCTCACTGTTAAGTGGGAGTCTCACAGTTGAGTGGGAGAGATGGCAGATGAGGGTAAGTTGAGGGTTGACAGGTTTAATGGGCAGAACTTCCAGTTATGAAAGATGCAAATGGAATACTATTTATATCAGAAGGATTTATGGAAGCCATTGGAAGGAAAAGCCAAGAATCAGGGAACTATGTCAGAGGCTGAATGAGATCTTTTGGACAGAAAGGCACTCGAAAGCATTCGGTTATGCTTGGCACCATTGATGGAATTTAATATTACAAAAGCAAAGACGAAAGAAGATTTGATGAAAACCCTAGCGACACTATATGAAAAGCCCTCCGCTTCAAATAAGGTATTTCTCATGAAGCGTTTATTTAATATGAAAATGGCAGAAGATGGATTTGTTGCAGATCATTTAAATGAGTTTAATACTATTACTAGTCAATTACCTTCTGTGGGTATTAATTTTGATGAAGAAATTAGGGCTCTCTTGATTTTGTGTTCTTTGCCTGAAAGCTGGAATGGCTTGGTAATGGCGGTGAGTAATTCTGTTCTTGGATCTAGTACCCTAAAATATGATGATGTGATCAGTGTTATTTTAAGTGAGGAAACTCGTAGAAAATCCTCAGGTGGATCTACATCAGGAAGTGCTTTAAATGCGCAAAGCAGGGGCAGAACAACTGAAAGAGGAAGTAACTTTGGAAATCGTAGGAAATCAAGAGGAAAGTCAAAGGGGAGGATGTCTCAATCGAGGGGACCAAATGATTGTTGGTACTGTGGGAAACCAGGGCCCAAAAAGAAAGATTGCTGAAATCGAAAGAAAAATGAAGGAGATAAATCAGATGTAGACAAGGAGGCAAATGTGGTAAGTACAAAATTCGAAGAGGATGCTTTGCTTCTGTCTTTAGAGAGTGTTGATGATTCATGGGTTTTAGATTCTGGTGCTTCATTTCATGCTACACCTCATAGAGGTTATTTCATTGATTATGTCCAAGGGGATTTTGGGCTTGTTTATTTGGGGGATAATGAACCCTATCAGATTGTTGGAAAGAGAAAAATTAAGATTAAGTTGCAGAATGGGAATCATTGGCTACTACATGAGGTAAGACATGTTCCAAAACTAAGTAGAAATTTAATTTCAGCAGGGCAACTCGGTGATGAGGGTTGTGTAGTTACTTTTAATGATAAAAATTGGAAGGTTTCAAAAGGTTCCCTTGTAGTAGAAAAAGGTGTGAAAGTAGGCACCTTATATCTTTGTACAGGTCATATTGTTCCTTCTACTTTGATTGTTTCAGAGAAAAGTGAATATTCAGGAACAATTACTGCAGTTGAGCAGGGAGAACAAATAGTTGTTGTAGATTCTAATACAGCGCTGTGGCACAATAGACTTGGGCACATGAGTGAGAAAGGTATAAAAGTACTTCATTCAAAGAAAGTTTTACCAGGTCTAAAATGTGTGAATATAGATTTCTGTGAAAGTTGTGTGTATGGAAAACAAAAGAGAGTGAGTTTTGTAAAGACAGGGAAGGAAAACAAAAAGGAGAAATTAGAGCTTGTGCATACAGATGTATGGGGACCAACCTAGGTATCTTCCCTTGGTGGCTCTCATTATTATGTTACATTTATTGATGACACAACTAGAAAAGTATGGGTTTATTTCCTTAGATAGAAATCTGATGTATTTAAAACTTTTAAGAAATGGAAATGCTTGGTTGAAAATGAGACTGGTAAGAAATTAAAATGTCTCAGATCTTGTAATGGTGGTGAGTATTGCAGTCATGAATTTGAAGATTATTGCTCCATTAATGGTATTCGTAGACAAAAAACTGTTCCAAGGACTCCATAGGAAAATGGAGTGGTTGAACGCATGAACAAGACTATAATGGAGCGCGCAAGGAGCATGAGGTTGCATGCTGGGTTGCCCTTACACATGTGGGCGGAGGCTGTCAATACTACAGTATATTTGATTAATAGAGGTCCCTCTACTCCTTTGGGTTGTGGTATTCGAGAGGAAACATGGACTGGTAAGAAGGTGAGTTATTCTTTTCTCAAGACCTTCGGTTGTGAAGCTTTTTCTCATATAGACTCTGAAAATAGAACCAAGCTAGAAGCTAAATCAAAGAAATGTGTCTTTGTTGGATATGGCATTAATGAATTTGGTTATAGGCTTTGGGATTTTGAAAATCTTAAAATTATTAGAAGTCGGGATGTCATATTCAATGAGAAAGTGTTGTACAAAGATCTGTTGCAGCAACATGAGAAGAAATAAGATGATTATGTAGTGTTGGATGATACTCCAAAAGCTGATGTTCCAGCCATTCCTCATGATGTGCAACAACTGCAACAACAAATACCACACACACCAGTGAATGTTAGATGGTCAACAAGACAAATTAGACCTCCACAAAGGTTTTCTCCGTCTTTGTATTCTATTTTACTTGCTGATGCTGGTGAACTTGAAAGTTATGATGAAGTTGTGCAGGTGGATACTAAGATTTAGTGGGTGTCTGCAATGAAAGATGAAATGGACTCTTTGCTGAAAAATAAGACATGGGATTTGTGCAAGTTGCCTGCAGGTAAAAAGGCTTTACAGAATAAATGGGTTTACAGGTTGAAAGAAGAGGAAGGAGGTAAGAAAAGATTTAAGGCCAAGTTAGTTGTAAAAGGATTTGCACAGAAAAAGGGAATTGATTTTGATGAGATATTTTCTCCTGTTGTTAAAATGACTTCTATTCGTACTGTTTTAAGTCTTGTGGCTACTGAAGATTTGCATTTAGAGTAGATGGATGTTAAAATAGCCTTTCTTCATGGTGATTTGGATGAAGAAATATATATGGCTCAGCCACAGGGTTTTGAGGTCAAAGGTAAGGAGAACTTAGTGTGCAAATTGAAGAAAAGTTTATATGGCTTGAAGCAAGCACCTCGGCAATGGTATCTGAAATTTGACAATTTTATGCATGAGCATGGATATAATAGGTGTCATTCAGATTACTGTGTTTATTTTAAGAAGTTGGATGTTGATAGCTACATTATTTTATGTTTATATGTTGATATTATGCTTGTAGCTGGGTCTAACATGGATCATATTAAGGGGCTGAAATGCCAATTAGCACATGCATTTTCTATGAAGGATTTGGGGGCAGAAAAACAAATCCTTGGTATGAAGATTTGCAGAGATAGGAAGAACAGAACATTGACGCTATCTCAAGCTGATTATGTTGAGAAGGTGTTGCAACGTTTCTCTATGGAGAATGCTAAAGCTGTCAGCGCACCTTTACCTGGTCATTTGAAATTGACTAAGGAGATGTGTCCCAAGACACAGGAAGAGGAGGATAAGATGTCCAAGGTACCCTGTGCTTCAGCTGTAGGAAGTTGCTATGGTATGCACTAGGCCAGATATTGCACATGCAGTGGGAGTCGTTAGTAGGTATATGAGTCATCCAAGATTTGAGCATTGGAATGTTGTCAAGTGGATTCTCAGATATTTGAGAGGAACATCCAATAAGTGTTTACACTTTGGGGGCTCTACCACTGATTTACAGGGCTATGTTGACTCAAATTTGGCTGGGGATATTGATACCAGGTGGAGTACTACAGGTTATGTCTTTACTGTTGGTGGGGCAGCCGTGAGCTGGGTTTCTAGGTTATAGAAGATTACTTTTCTCTCCACTACAGAGGCAGAGTATGTTGCTGCTACAGAGGCAGCCAAAGAGATGATATGGCTTCGGTTCTTCTTGCAAGAATTGGGACATCCTCAGAAGGATAATTATTTGTTCACAGATAGTCAGAGTGCCATTCATCTTCCTAAGAATTCAGCTCTGCATTCTAAGACCAAACACATACAGTTGTGGTACCATTTCATTTGGTCAGTTTTGGAGGATGGACAGTTAAAGCTAGAGAAGATACATACCAATGAAAATTCAGCAGATATGTTGACAAAGGTTGTAACAAGGGAGAAGTTGAACTCCTCTTCAGCTTCAGTTGGTCTTTTAGACTGAACATGAATAAAAGAACAGTAGAGTCCAGGATGGTTTGATCCAGTGGGAGCCCCATGTGGTAGTGTTATTGCTATAGGATCAGTCTCCAAGTGGGATATTGTTGTTTAGTGTGGAGCCCGATCAGTCCCCAAGTGGGAGATTGTTAGATTGTGGTGACTGATCAGGAAAGTATTGTACATAGTTCATAAAAAATTTTGGGCAGTAGTCGACATATGCCCGACATGTCATAACCCTAAAGCGGTTTAATACTTGTATTAAAAGGCTTAGGGTTGGGTATTTTTCATAATGTTGTGATACGAAATTGGTTCTTGCGATGGTATTGAGCTGTAAGGGATTACGGATTGTAATCAAGGTTGTAATCACTGGATTGTAATAAGATCAGACTTGCTATTTGGTGGACGTAGCCCAGGGATTGGGTGAACCACGTTAAATCTTGGTGCTTTGTGTTCATTTCTGTGTGTTCTATTGTTTTCTGTTATTGGTTATATTTGCATGTAGTTTTTATTTCTGTCCGTGGTTTATCCTAACACATGGGATCAACCCTTGGATATATATTTTCTCCATTTCTTTCAAGGAACTGGCTATCATCAAACATGCCACAAATTCCACCCTTTTCTTTTTTCAAAATGCCATCACATGTTTCGGCATTTCTCCCACAATCCAAATCAGAAAAACTATGCATAGATGGATGAAAATAAAAATTATCAATGAATGCTTCATTCTCAATCTAATTTGAACAAATACCTGAGACATCATCAAAGAAACCATCTAGCTTGAGTGATGACCAAAATGTGTCTATGATTTCTTCTTCCTCATTAAGAAGATGATATTTCAACATTTCAGTTGAATCACCACTAGATTGGAAGTTAGTTTCATACCTCCTTTCCTCAAGAAGAAAATCAGCATGAATATTTTCACTCAAATGCATCTTTAGCTTATTTTCACAAAAAATTGGATCATCATCAAATGGGCTAATTTGAGAAAGGCTTTCTGGCTGAAGATATAACAAGAATTCATCAATGACTTCTTCTTCTTGATCAAGTGATGTTCCTCTCCATGCTTCAACTGGATAGTTTACAAACTGAGTACTAATTTCATCATCTTTATCAGGAGAAAGAAGATTTTCTTCATACACTTTCACCTTGTCATAATTACATATTTCATCATCAAACTAAACAAATCTTTGCATGGGCTGATTACTAATTTTCAAGCACAAGGAATCATCTTCATTTTTCATGAAAATGAGAAGATCATTTTTAGGTTGCATGTTATTCTAAATCCTTTCATCAAGAAGACTTTTCAAAGAAACATGATCAATATCAAAGGTAAAAAAATTGAAATTCTAGAGGCAAGTTGTCTACTTTCTCACCAATAGGAACTTCTAAAATGAGATGACTATCAATATTCTCAAAACTAAACTTTGAAGATGTGGGGAAAAATATTTAGATACACCTCCATTAAAATTAGGATTACCTATAAGAACTGCTACTACAATATCTTCAGAATGGAAAGATTCAAGGATAGGATCTTTTTCATCATTCACATTCAAAGAGTCAATTCCCTCACAATCTCTCATGACATTTAGAGATTCATTTTTAGACAATGCATCACTAGAAAGAATTTCAATAGAATCTTCAAGCAAAGAACGATCACTATGATCCTCTACTATAAAACTTTCTACATGAGATGAAGAAAGATCTTGAGACAAAATTTCATCATTATTGCTTTCCCTTTCTCCATTCTTGTCACATATATTCTCATCTATTGAAACTTGATCAAACATGAGGCTGGAGTAACTCTGGCTATACTTCTTGGTCACTCATGACAAGGTGATTGAAATACATGGGTGAGACTGAGATAACGGGAGGTTCATCATCATCTACCTCCAAATGCTTTTTCAATCAAGCTACTTTCTCTTTAAGATTTTTGCAAGTCTTTCAACTTGTGAAATCTTTAGCAGAGGCCTTTTCATAGCAGCCAAGATCTTGCATCATCTTCAAAGCTTATATTGTTTTGGATAACCTTGGAAATACTTTCTCTAAAATTATCCACAAAGTCACATAACACTTTATCATCAATTTGATAAAGTTTTAGGAGAGAGGGGTTTGGCCTTGGTCTTCTCATGACTTCTATATCCAACATGGTCTTTGTATAGAGTCACCAATGTCCTGCACATGAAGATAATTATAAAACTAAGGAAGCAAATGTTAGGTTCTTAAAATCTCCACTTTGATCCTCAGCAGAGTCACCAAAAATCTATTAGTGAACAATTTGTCCTCCAAAAAAATGCGTACAAATATAACCGTAAGTACCCAAATAAGAAGACGAATCAACACCAATAGTTGGACAAGTTATCATTAGATTGATAACCTTCGTCTAAATTTTATTAGGTACAACTCCCTATGTAAGATATACAATAAATTAATTATGGATGCTTTTAACCAGAAAGCACAAAACGATCTCAAACATCTACCTGTAAACACAAAGTAGACATAGAAAAACTAAACAACTGCAAGAAAATAAATGGAAAATGACACAAAGTCCATTCACCCTGATATGTTACAAAGGACAAAATCAAGAAGCACATTTTTCATCTTCTTGAGAAAGTGCAAAAATAAAGCTATGAAGATGTCTTGCAATCAGAATGTATACAAGAAATAGTGATAGTAAAAGCATATTCTAGAGAAAACTAAAGTGACACAAAGAACACGATTAGTGGAAAGAGGATCACTCAAACTCTAGTTTTTGACATACAATCAACTTCCAAGTCTCCCTTCCCTAACCATAAAAGGTACAAAGACCTTATTACACATTTGCAATTACAATCACCATCAAAGAAAGCTAAAACTCCTTCTCTGTATTGCATAAACAAATCAAATCTCTCCTATTTTATAACACAGTTCAAAAAAGAGAAAAGAAACATAGGCTTTGTTTCCCATAACCTCCAATTTAAAGATGGAATAAAACTCAAAAATTTCCCTCCTTGTTGTAGCACACAATCTATAGCCATTGAAGGAAAAAGTCTCAAACCCCCTTTACTCATTTGTTGACACATATATATCTTTGTTTATTGTCAATATCTATCCAATTTTAGTAACTGATTCTTTGAAAGTAAAACCCATCTTTTTATCTTCCTCGGTCATTAGATCAACTCCATTCTTTTATAACTTGACATCTCCTTTAAACTTTTAAAAGTTTTCATTTATAAGATAAACTTTATCACAAGTTTTATTATTTTCTATGGCCTCTCAACTTTATAATATCTTTCTATGTGAGAACACCTCCAATACTTATTGAATAAAGTTTTGATATCTTTATGTGACTGCATCCAATTTGGACAAGTATTTAGAATTAATTGACAGGTGTGTGTTGGTGATCTTTCCACATCAATTATTCTTCACCCCTATATGGATACTCCCCCAACTATCAAATAATCAAATCCCCTTATTCCTTTGATTCTCCTATTAATATAAGATAAGGGATGGCCCGAGAATAGATGAAGGACAATAGTCATAACATCTTCTAGTTTTCCTTTAGCATTCGGGTTACTTGTATGAAGATGATAGTTAGAATGTATTTAACATTCGACATAAGGATGAGTCAACTAAGAGCTCTAGGCATCTTTGAGTCCCCTTGCTCACCTGAAGCCACGCAGTGTTCCACATATTCACATCTGTCAAATGATTCCATGCATTTTCTATACCATCCTACTTAATGTGACTAATCTATTCATGATACTGTCTGTAACATAGGAATGAGATTTCTTGAATTCAACATTTCCATTGTGATCTACACCTTCAATGATTATCTCTAAGAAGAATTACATTTTTTGGATACTTAGCTTTCAATAAAAAGGAATAGTAAATACTTCAATATTGTTGTAGCCTTGATCAACAAAATACCCAATTAAAATATAGTTGTTTTCTAGCACATGGCCACCTATCTTGCAAAGCTTCATTAAATCATGGAACTGACCATGGATATCTCCACAAATAATCATTGGGATATTCATAGGCTTTCACATCTGCACACATCCTTTCACTTTGTTTCATGTGTTGTGATGCAAATGCTTCCAAGCCACAATTTCCATGAAATTTCTCAGTCACATTAACACCAACTACGAGCTCCTATTATTGTGAAAAGGTATGTGCTCGGGTCTCATAATAAAATTAAAGTGTTGAAGATGTTGGGATAGCAGATTCTCATCTTAATGTATGATCCACATCAAATGAATCTACTGGTTATACAACTAGGTTACCTAATGGTTTTGCTTCAATTCATGCCCATGTTGAATAGTATGTCTCTGTACATTAATGAAATTCATGACCTCAAATGGGGGAAGTTCCATGGGTTCATATATTCAATCAAATAGTTCATATTCATTGTTGATATCTTTACATGTTAGGCACAATGAGACTCACACCTATGTTTTTTTTCAATTATTTTTATGACCTATACAAGCATTGTTGAGCATGTTTCATGTATCAAGTTTTGAATGCTCCTATGTGGATAGACTTGAATTTCAATGATCATTGACACCCATGAGAATTCACAATCTAATAAGACTATTCCTTCGAATCGGGTTCGAGTTGAACCTTGTGACTTGACCGTGATGGACTTCAAGCACTTTGACACAAGAAGATGGGATTTTGCGTCTAAAATTCAATATGATAATTGATCCTCTATCTATGGATACCACCATATAAATTAAATGCCCAAGATGTAACTTGAAATCTTCCTCCTTTGTCTCCTAATTACAACAAACACCAACTTCCATATACATAATCTTCATAAAAATTTAAAATGGTGCTAGGTTGATACCTCAAAACTTCATTTTCTCACTTATAGTTGATTCTCCTTGTTAATGATTGGTACTTTTAGCACATTCTTGCATTTTGAGTAAGCTTTGGTAATGGGAATAGGTTGACTCTTTGCTCTAATGTTTTAATAACTATCAAATTTTAGATCACATGTTTGATCTATGTTGCTCAAAACATGGGACCACTTGTGAACTAGTAAGATCCACTACTTGATGAATGCTGAGTATCCCTTGTAAAGGTTATGGAGACTGGCAAGCCCCTATGCAAATCACCTTCCTTATGATCCACAAAAGTTGACGCTATGTTCATGAGAGATGTCATCAAATAGGTAATCTATATTCTAAACTTTCCTTCTCAACTTGTGTCACTAGATTAGTGAGGATACGCCATTGAAGCTACATCAGACCACCAATAACCATCTTCAATTGCACCTATGAACCTCTTGGAATGAACCACTAAGATCAAGTTATGAACCGAGATTGAATTCCAATTTTAATCTGATCATGGATTATAAACTTTTTTAGTTAATGAATTTGCATTCTGAACAAAAAATTCTAAACTTTTCTTGAATTGAATCTGCATGATGTCCACATGTGCAATTGAACCACTTCAAACTACTTCAAACTAAGGTTAGAAGTGGTTCAAAAACACAAATTAAAATTTTGAAAAAATATGGCCATATAGTTACTAACATAGTCCTAGGGCCTGTAGGGACATATATTGTCATGAAATGCATCGAAAGGGGTCATAGGTTAACAAATGACCCATTTCAATGCATTGGAACCAACCAAATGGGTCCCTAGGGGTTGTAGGGCCCCTAGGGACATATGTTGTAATGAAATGCATCGAAAGGGGTCATAGGTTAACTTGTAACTCCTTTCGATGCATTAGAACCAAACAAATAGTTTTCTTGGGGTCCTTGGGCCCCTAGGGACATACGTTGTCATGAAATGTATCAAAAGGGAACATACGTTAACCTATGACCATGTTTGATTCCCTAGGGCCCCTAGGGACATATGTTTTCATGAAATGCATTGAAAGGGGTCATAGGTTATCGTATGACCCCTTTTGATGCATTCGAACCAACCAAATAGTTTCCTAAGAGTCCTAATGCACCTAGGGACATATGTTACCATAAAATGTGTCAAAAGGGGTCATAGGGTAACCTATCACCCCTTTCGACATCCCTAAGGACATATGTTGTCATGAAATGCATCAAAAGGAGTCATAGGTTAATCTATGACCCCTTTCAATGCATTCAAACCAAAAAAAAGGGTCCTTAGGGGTCCTAGGCCCCTAGGGACATATGTTGTCCTGAAATGCATTGAAAGGGATCATAGGTTAACCTATGATCCCTTTCAACACATTGGAACCAACCAAATGGGTCCCTAGGGGTCCTAGGGACCCTCAGGAAATATGTTGTCATGAAATGCATCGAAAGGGGTGATTGGCTAACCTATGACCCCTTTCGACACATTAGAAGCACTAAAATAGGTCCCTACTAATTATAGGGCCCCTAGGGACATATGTTATCAGAAAATTGGTTGAAAGGGATCATAGGTTAACCTTGACCCCTTTTGATGGATTGGAACCAACTTAATGGGTCCCTAGGGGTCATAGGGCCCCTAGGGACATATGTTGTCATGAAATGCATAAAAACATGTCATAGGTTAAACTATGACCCCTTTTGACATGTTAGAACCAACCATATATGTCCACAGGTGTCCTAGGGCCCCTAGGGACATATGTTGTCATGAAGTGCATCAAAAAAGAACATAGGTTAACCTATTACACATTACAAAAACCTAGGGCCTCTAGGAACATATGTTGTAATGAAATGCATCAATTGGGGCCATAGATTATTGTATGAGCACTTTTAATGCATTGAAACAAACTAAATGTGTCCCTAGGACTCCTAGGGCTCCTAAGAATATATATTATCATGAAATGTGTTGAAATACATCATAGGTTATCCTATGACCCATTCCAAAGCATTGAAACAAACCAAATGTCTCCGTAGGGGTCATAGTGCCCGTAAGGACATATTTTTTCATGAAATGGGTCAAAAGGAGTCATAGGTTAACCCATGACCACTTTCCATGCATTCAAACAAACCAAATGGGTCCTAGGGCCCCTAAAGACATATGTTGTAATGAAATGCATCAAAAGGTGTCATAGGTTAACCTATGATCCCTTTCGATGAATTGGAACCAACCAAATAGGTCCTTAGGGGTCCTAGGGCCCTAGGGACATATGTTGTCTTGAAATGCATGAAAAGGGATCATAGGTTAACCTATGATGCCTTTCGATGCCCTAGGGTCCCTAGGGATATATGTTGGCATGAAATGCTTCAAAAGGGATCATAGGTTAACCTATAAACCCTTTCAATGTATTTGAACAAACCATTTGGGTTCCTAGGGGTCCTAGGGCCCCTAGGGACATATTTTTTCATGAAATGCATTGAAAGAGGTCTAGGTTAACCGATGACCCCTTTCGATGCATTGGAACCAACCAAATAGGTCCCTAGGCATAGCCTATGACCCCTTTTGACACATTGGCACCAACCAAATGGGTCCTTAGGGGTCGTGGTGCCCCTAGGGACATATGTTGTCATTAAATGGGTTGAAAGGGTCATATGATAACCTATGACACCATTCAATGCATTTGTACCAACCAAATGTGTCCCCATGGGTCTTAACAGCCCCTACGGACATATGTTGTCATGAAATGCGTTGAAAGGGGTCATAGGTTAACCTATGATCGCTTTCGATGCATTTGAACCAACCAAATGGATCCCTATGGGTCTTAGGGCCCCTAGGGACATATGTTGTAATGAAATGCATCAAAAGGGGTCATAGGTTAACCTCTGACCCCTTTCGATGCATTTGAACCAACCAAATAGGTCCTTAGGTGTCCTAGGGCCCCTAGGGACATATGTTGTCATGAAGTGCATGACCCCTTTTGATGTCCCTATGGACATATGTTGTCATGAAATGCATCAAAAGGGGACATAGGTTAACCTATGACCCCTTTCGACTCATTGGAACCAACCGAATGGCTCCCTAGGGGTTGTAGGTCACCTAGGGACATATATTGTCATGAAATGCATCGAAAGGGGTCAACCTATGACCACTTCCAATGTATTGGAACCAACCAAGTGGTTCCCTAGGGTGACCTATATTATATTTATAGGTCATAATAATAATATTAAGGATAATATATATATTTAATAACAATAGTAAGAATATAATAATATAATATAATATAATCACATATATATATATATGTATGTATGTATGTATATACTAATATATTATATTTATAGGTCATGACAATAATAATAATGATAATAACATATATTACTATATTATATTTAATAATAATAGTAAAAATCATAACAATATAATATAATAATCATATATATTAAAGTGTTATATTTATATGTCATAATGATAATAATAACAATTTGATATATATCTATATATATATACATATATATATATATATATATACATATATATATATATATATATATGTATATATATATATATATATGTATATATATATATATGTATATATATATATATGTATATATATACATATATATATATATGTATATATATATATATATGTATATATATATATATATATATATGTATATATATATATATATATGTATATATATATATATATATGTATATATATACATATGTATATATATATATATATATATTACTATATTACTATATTACTATATTATATTTAATAATCAGAGTAAAAATCATTATAATATAATATAATAATCATATATATATTAAAATATTATAAATTTATAGGTCATAATAATAATAATAATAGTAACAATAATAAAATATATTACTATATTATATTTAATAATAATAGTATAAATCATCATAATATAATATGATAATCATATATATAGATTAATATATTATATTTATAGGTCATGATAATAATAATAACAATAATATTATATATTACTATATTATATTTAATATTAATAGGCAAAATCATAAAAATGTAATATAATAATCAAATTTGTTCACATTGCCCACGCTTTCCAAATTTTGACTTCCCTCCAACATTTGGCCATCCATTTTGGGTAGTCGATATCATATCAGGTATCTGATTTTAGATCGAATACCCGATATGGGATTGGGTACCTGAAATAAAGGCATGCTTTCCCAACATATTCCATATCATTGTAGACCCAACAATCACATTTTTTGCAGGCCATTTTCACAGATTTGGAGAAAATTGATTTTTTGGGGCCCATATGAAGGTTCTATAATGTATGATTATGTGTCTGATGTTGTTTTTTGAATGGGGAGCAGTAGTCATTGAAAGGCTAAATGCAAAAGGAAGGTATCGAATGAAGACTTTGCAACATATAGGGAAAGGGACAAGCTAAATCACCAAAGGAAGAGACAAGATATGTTAAATGTGAGTCAAGTTGATGATGTATTGATCGAAGGTGAAATCATAGAGTCATGTTTTGATAAGAAGCTATCTGATGATGGGAAGGAAGAAATTAAACAATTTTGGCACTCTATCTCAAGAGTATCATCCAATGCTAAAGACATGTTAAAGTTGAGAATTGACATCAGAGACCACACACCACATTTTAAACATTATTTGGAGGTAAGGCAAACTATGTTGTTCAAATGATTTAGATAGAGTCATCTAAGATTACATATATCAAAATTGGCTTTTGAGTCTTTGAAGCCATTTTATTGTGTGCCACTTAAAATTTGAAATACATGTTATTGCAAATATCATGTCAAGTTTTCTATGCACCGTGAACTATTACACTCCATTTGTTCTACTTTGCATAGTAAAAAAATATTGGAAAATTGTGGTGCTAGTGATCTTTCAAAATCATCAAGAGACTTGCTAGATCAATTTTTATATCATAGAGTTGATGGTTGTTTCTTTTATAGAAATGCTTTCTTAAATGAGAAGTGTTCAAAATGTGTTGGCTTATCCAAGTTTGATGCATGTTTCCATGAGTGGTGTGGACAAGATCTTTGGAAGATAATAGTCAAAAAAATAGTATATGAAATGATAAATTACACATTGAAGAGTGGGGGTGAGGGCTCTAGATGTGAATTGGTTGCAAAAGAAATTAGTGTGGCTAGTTTTATTTTAGATTTCAAGACAAATCTTTTCTACAAGTATGCAAGACATAGTCATAAGTCTCAGTGGTTGGATCAACAATTTAGAATGTGTAAGGAGACTTTCCCCACTGAAACTATTATACTAGTTGTTGACTTTGCTGAAATCTACACATTGCAGCCTCAAAATGAGACATAATCACAGTATTACAACTCCATTTAGATTGCCATTTTTTTTAGATAACATATAGACATGCCTCTAATATTGTGAAAGATAATAAAAAGATTATTAGGGAGTACAAGTTTTATATGAGTGATGATAGATCTCACTTTCACAAGTTTGTACAACATTTTTTTGAGAATTGTTTTGATTTCTTATAGGAACATGCAATTGCTATGGATAAACATATCATTTGGTTAGACAATTGTACAAGTCAATTAAGGAATGCTAGAATGTTTTATTGGTTGTCTAGGATACACATAAGGAGTGGGGTGTCTCATATTTGGAGTTATTTTGAGTCTGGCCATGGGACAAGGGAACATTATGGAGTAGGGGCATGTGTGAAGAGAGCTCTAATTAGGAGCAATTGAAGATTTCAGGAGCAGAGCTTCTTGATGCTCATAGCATTGTTGATTGGTGTAGTTTAGCATTATCACAAGGGGGGACCCTTGATTCAATAGTACATAGGTTCTTTTGATTGGTTGAGGAAGGGTCTATAGGTGATAGATCATATTGTGCTATAGTGAGAGACTCAACAAAAATGCATTCATTCCAAAGCTCTAATTCTAGTACATGGACTATTTGGACATGACAGTTAGCTTGCTTTTGTCCTGGTTATTTTTAGTGTGATTGGGATAATTATGAGTCAAGTGAGTGGGTGGACACATGGGTTCCACATTATATTACTCCATTGTCTATCATACCCTATATTAGAAATGATAACATGGAAAGTTCACTTAAGCATAGCCATCTATCAGATCTTCTTCAGCCAGGACATGTCTTTGCATCGGTTACACCATAGGGGAATGATGATAAATCATATTATTGGTTAGCACATTTTGTAAGAGGTAAAAAAAGATTGTACAACCAATCATCGATGATGATGGATTCACATATCCTACTGCTTCAATGATTATCACTGGAAAATGGTTGTGGACGTACATGCTTAGAAGGAATGGAATTCTTGCATTTGAAGACTATCAAAAGCACAAAACAATTCATTCACATCTTATTAGAGCAATAAATGTAAATTTTTTGAGCATCAAGGAAGACCAAAACTAAAATAACTTTTTACTATTACTAATGTTGATCATAAAATTCTATTGGAGACCCTAAAATAGAGAGAGGACCCTACTCGAACACTTGACTAGGTATCTTTACTTCTTATGTTATTTTGTTCATAATGATTTGGTGAACGAATGATTATCTTGTTTAATACAATAAGTTACTAATATTTTTTATGGTATTGGAATGTAGGTACATCATGAAGAGTGGCCATGCATTAAGGTTAAAAACTAAATAAGGAGTAGAATGAAGAAAAATCTATTTGATTTTTGACACTACTATTTTTGAAACTACGATTTTTGGTAGTTGTGTATTGATGTAATAATGATGACATACTTGAGATATTGTAAATGTAAACTTTTTGATTTAATGTAAGAAACAAAGATGATTTTACTTAATGCAATTTATGTGGAGGGACCTAAAAAATGATGATTTTAATACATACTAACACCAAACTTGCACTATTCCCAATGCCAAAAACTTGAGAGAGTTTAAAAATGATGTTTTAACTTAATAATTACCCTACTGACACCCTTGTTCTAGCCAAAAAGAGCCTCTATCATCCATGGCAACCCCGTACTGAAGAGTCACTAAGGTCCTCTAACTGCATGTCGAGGTCGATCTTCTAAGGGTCTTAACTTGGAGCTTGTGGAAGCTATAGATGAAAGGTTTAATGCTATAGGATAGTCATGCTAAGGCCTAAAATAACCTATCTCATTTTTGAGAGATCACACTATGTTTGGATTTGGCAAAGTGATCTTGCTCGATGACAAAATTTGTAGTGTCACGCCTTAGTTCATAGGTAAATCACAATGTAACTTTGAAATAGCTGATCTTGGCATCGAATCATTAGTGCCATTAGCTCTAGATGGGTGGGTGAGGCCTAGTGACACCCATGTTTCAATTATAGAGAGCATCCATTGTCTGTGGCCACCCTATACTGAAGAGTCTCCAAGGTGCTCTAAGTGCATGTCGAGGTCGATCTTTTGAGGGTCTTAACTCGTAGCTCATGGGGGCTATTGATGAAATATTGAATGCTACAAGACTATCATGCCAAGGCCTAAAATAACCTATCTCATTTTCAAGAGATCACATTTCATTTGGATTTAGCATAGCAATCTCACTTGATGCCAAAACTTGCATTACGCCTCAGTTCATAGGTGCATCATAGCGTAACTTTGAAACTGCTGATCTTGGCATCATATTGTCCATGCCATTAGCTTTAAATGAGTAGTTGAACTATAGTGACACCCTTGTTCAAACCATATAAAGCCTCCATCATCCATAGCCACCTCATACCAAAGAGTCTCCAAGGTGTTGTAAGTGCATGTTGAGCTCAATCTTCCAAGGGTCATAACTTAAAACTCATGGGGGCTATTGATGAAATTTCAAATGCTACATGATAGTCATGCCAAGGCCTAAAATAATTAGTCTCATTTTCAAGAGATCACATTTTATTTGAATTTAGCACAACAATCTTGCTCAATGCCAAAACTCGCAATGTGCCTCAGTTCATAAGTGTGTCACAATGTAACTTCAAAACTGTTGATCTTGCTATTGAATCATTAGTGCCATTAGCTCCAAATCAGAGGGTGAATCCTAGTGACACCCTTGTTCTAACCACAAAGAGCCTTCATCATCCACAACCACCCCATACCAAAGAGTATCCAAGGTGCTCTAAGTGTGTGTCGAGGTTGATCTTTTGAGGGTCATAACTTAGAGCTCGTGGAGGCTATCAATAAAATGTTGAATGCTACATGATGGCCATGTCAAGATGTAAAATAACCTAACCCATTTTTGAGAGATCACATTCTATTTGGATTCGGTACAATGATCTTGCTTGATGCCAAAACTCATAGTGTGCCTCAGCTCATAGGTGCATCATAATGTAACTTTGAAACTACTGAATTGTTAGCACCATTAGCTCTGGATGGGTAGGTGAACCCTAGTGACACCCTTGTTCCAGCCATGGAGAGCCTCCATCATTCATGGTCAGCCTGGTGTAGGAGCACCTAGGTAATCTAGTTTGTACCTTATCTTCTTTCTTGTCATTTTGAATTGTAGTTATGCTAGCCACATCACCAGTGGTTTAATAAGACCTATTATGTCCTTAGGTAAGGTTAACTTAGTTGCTAAGTGCATTTTTGCTCCTAAGTTGTTGTTATGCCTATAAGTTGCTTAATAGTGGTTAGGTTGACCAAAGTGGTAGAAAAGTTGACCATGGGTAAAAAACCATCTTGGAATGTCTAAATCAACCTAATAGGACCCCTTACCAAGTTTTGTGAACTCAACTAATTAAGAATTTTAAGTTATAGCAAAAATTTCTCAAAATTGCCAAAGTTGCAAATTTGCAAAAGTTGTAAAATTGCAATTTTGCAACTTTTGCAACTTTTTCTTGCAAAGATGAAAATGAGTGCAAATATTTAGTTTGGGGTTTGAGAACAACCATACAAGTTTGGAAACACCTATATAAGTTGTGAAATAACCTTTCTATGACTATGATTTTAATGTGCTAACAACAATATCTAGTTGAAATTTGTTTGAGATATTGATTTTTAGTTATTGTACAGCCATTGGTTGATCTATACTCATACATATCAATGTCATGATTCTGATGGAAGCCTTGAATCTTTCTTGCATTGACAAAATGTCATGTGGGCTTGGTAAGTTGAATGTGTAGTGAAGTCTCATAATAGCAATTGTACCAGGGTAAAGGAGGAAGATCTTAGTTGGATCCAAAGTGGAAGAAGCAAGAAGAAAATAGAAATGTCTTTTATTTGACCTTTGGAATTCCTAAGAAATACTAGTCAGTGTGAGCAATCCTTGTAGTACATCACACCCCATACCGAAGAGTCTTTAGGGTGCTCTAAGTGCATATCCAGGTCGATCTTCTGAGGGTCATAACTCGGAGCTCTTGGGGGATATCGATGAAATGTTGAATGCTACAAGATGGTCATGCTAAGTCCTACAATAACCTATCTCATTTTTGAGAGATCACATTCTATTTGGATTCGGCATAGCGATCTCGCTTGATGCCAAAACTCACAGTGTACCTCGATTCATAGGTGCATCACAGTGTAACTTTGAAACCACTAATCTTGGCATCAAATTGTCAGTACCATTAGCTTTAGATGGGTGGGAGAACCCTAGTGACATCCTTTTTTTGGCCACGAAGAGCCTCCATCATTCACAGCCATCCCATATCGAAGAGTCTCCAAGGTGCTTGAAGTGCATTTGGAGGTAGATCTTCCAAGGGTCATAACTCAGAGCTCATGGGGGTTATTGATGAAATGTTGAATGTTGCAAGACATTTATGTTGAGCCCTAAAATAACCTATCTCATTTTTAAGGTTCTCTAAGTGTGTTTGGGTGGGTGAACCACAATGACATCTTAAGGGATTGTAAAGATTATTTCAAATTAAACATATCTGATAGCATTTCAAATTAAACATTACATAAAAATTTGATAATAAAGGTTGTTAAAATGTCATTCATAAATTATTAAATTTGAATCAAATATAACAAACATGATAAAAATGAATGATATTCCATAAACATGAAGAATACACATGATCCACAATAAATTGAACAATACTATACTAAATTAATATGTATATCATTGTGCACATAAATGACAAAAATATATATTAAAACACATGTATCCATAGAAAAATTACACAAATATATATCAAAGTTCATGTATCCATAGACAAATTACACAAATACATATCAAAATACATAGATCCATATACAAAATGTGGTTAGTCATGCCATAAAAATGTGTATAATATCAATGTTTCTATAAACAATGTGACATATGCCATCTCAAAATGTCTCATGACACATCCTATGACAACTATACTACCCTAGGTTGTTGGTGGATGATCAAAATGCAACCTCTTTGCTACATTAGGTGGATTAGATGCCTCCTACATAAACAAAAAAGGAAAACCCAAAGTTAGACTACTAAATTTATATCATTCTATGTATCTAACATTGAATTACTCAAATTCATAATGATCTTTCTTTAATGAAGATTTATAGTATTAAACTTTCATCATAAATACCTCTCTCATTGACCTCTTGTGCTGGTCAGGAGTCCTCTCATATGTCCTCAGTAATGCTTGAACCTCGTTGATTGTGGCCTATGTATGTTGAAGTATGCTTGTCAAATGAATCTACAACTTAAACTATAACATTATAATTCATAGCATGCTAAATTTATAACATATAATCAAGAATTCAAACTATAACTTACCTATGTCATTTTCTCCTTTGGATATAATGGTTTCATTAGCAAAGATACAAAACTCTAGTGTCCAACCTCCTGTGCACTTAGTGTTTCCTATGAGATACAAAATACTAGTTGCTAATATCATGGAAATCAGTTTTGAATTTATTTATGAAATCAAAAAATAAATGATACTTATACATGCAATGGGGCTCATAGTGTGAATGGAAATGCCAGAGCATCTGTGACATGGAATCTACCTAGACTCATTACCAGTAGCCACACCCTATACAATAAAGAATGTAATTAAATTTTATTACCACAAACATTTTACAAGAATGCATGAATATTTAATCAAATTGAAAGCACCTAATTACATTTCCCTTGTTAATGGGTCATGCCTCATCCCCTGCACTTTTCCCCCCCACTGACAAGTGATACCTACAAGAGAAAAGAAAGATGAGAAACCATATATATGCTACAATATCAAATAGAAAAAATAATGAGAATGCAACATAATGTACCGTACATGTCTCAATGCCAAATGAAATAGCTAAGATGTGACATTATCAACCTTTCTAAGCTCCTCCTTAGTCATCAACTAAATATGAATGAAGATCACATACATGTATTAGTTAGTATGGGTTAAAAATTAAAATTTCTCTATTATAAAGATTAACTTTAAATCACAAATTTCATAACAAAAAAATGTATACACATACAAACGTAGAAGGAGTTCGTGCCTCTACATGCCCCTTCTCTCTCACATTAGGGTGTGTAGCCTCTATATGCACATTTGGTATATCCTCCTCAAATACAAATTGATACTCAGAAAGATCACCTATGGGATCCAAACAAATATTATTGCACGTTATGAAAGTATGGGACACACAAACATGTGATGAGCTTATTGATGATGAACTTGCACTAGCATCATCAACATGAGGAGGCAACATTGACCTAGACTGGGATATCAATAGGCTACTCAATCTATAGATGGATCTAATAGTTTGAGAGCTAGCCTCTGCAATGATATTAGGATGCTACACTCGAGGAGGGGGGGAAACATCAGTAGGGGGAAAAAAGTGCTAGCTTTCTTCCACTAGGCAAAGGGTCTATCCTGAGGAGCTCCTCCTCCTACACCCATGTTGGGTTTCATGCTCCAATAGTTCACCTTGAGGCCAAACACAAATTTTGCATACAATTTTTTAATGAAATAAAATGGCACCTCTAAATTTTTGTGTGGAGGGATGTCAAAAACCATCCACCAATGATCCCAAAAGTTTGCACACATAGGCTCATTTGTACACCATTTAATTGATAGTTCGGGCTTTGTGTGTTTGACTTGTTTACTAGTTTTTGGGTCCACAAAAAGGCTAATCAAATCATCTTTAGTTATATTTAGGGTTGCGACCTCATCATAGTCCAACCCATCATCAAACATGGCATGCATTTGGTCACACCAACAAAGAGCAGCATTTTGTTCATTGGTAAGTGTTTCAATATTATCGACTATGCTAATTAACATGGAAGCCAATGCAAGTATAGCATTATATGTGGTTCATAAAACCCTCAATTTGGCAAGATTTTCAAATATCAAATCTTCAATTTGAGGAGGGTTTTGAGGGGGTAGGGGATCGATTGGTGGATGGTTTTGAGGGGACAATAGATGATTTGGTGGAGGATTATGAGGAACATTGTTTCATGCCCTAGTATTATCATTTGGGTCAGCCATACATATTAATTTGTAAAACATAATTTCTATTGAAAACAACCTAAGTTTAAATAGTTTCTATTTAAGAAAACCTAGTTTTTAACAAATTCAATTAAAAATAACTGATTTATAATAATATTCATTCAAAAACATTTTAAAAAAAAAAAAATTTACTCTTATCGTATAATCAATCTAAGATCCGATACTAGAATAGAGGGCAACTCTCAAAGACAAAAAATGTAATGTAGAAAGAGCCCTTTGGTTTTTTTTTTTTTTAAATCAATGTCATAGGTTTCAAGTATCCAATTTCATATTAGATACTCGATAAGGCTTGGTCCTAGCTTTTTAGCTTTGGTATTAGGATGGGTGGAATAAAGTCAAAGTTGATTTTGAAATGCTTTTAGACATTTTCAAACTCTAATTTTTTCACATTGCCACTTTTTGGTACACCATGATCCTAAACATACCCAAGTACTCAAATATATCCTTGGACAATGGTTTAGTAAACATATCTTCTATTTGTTACTTTGCACTAGTATACTCTAAACTAATTTCCTTTTATGTTACCTTCTCTCTTTGAAAATGATACTCACAACAATGTGCTTTGTCTTTGAGTGTAAAATTAGATTCTTTGACATTCTTATTATGCCTATGCTATCAAAATGAATAATTATGGATTCTTGAAATCCAATACCTATATCCTTTAGCATTTCCTTCATCCATATGATCTAATTATAATTATTTAAAACTATCACATACTCTACTTCTTCTATATATTATAAGATATAATCTTGTTTCTTTCTTATCGAATTAACTAATCTTCCTCCTAGAAAGAATACACCACCACTTGTGCTCTTCTTATCATCAACATAGCCTACCTAGTTAGCACAAGCATATACACATAGATTAAAGTCATGTGATCTTTAATACCGTAACCCAAAATATTATGATCCCTTTGAATATCTTAATATCCTCTTTCCTACTCCTAAATATATTTCTTCAGGGTCTCCTTCGAATCTAGCAACAATTCCAACTGCATTTGTATGTCTAGAATTATGTGAGTTAGATATTTTAACCCTCCTATCATTGATTTGTACTTCATTTTCATAGTAGTAGAAGATTCATCCTTACTTAATAATTGGCATCTTGTAACCATGGGCATTCACAATGGATTAGACTTCTCCAATATAAATCTTGCTAATAGATCTTTAAGATACTTAGTCTGTGATGTGAAAATTCTATCCTTACTCTTAATTACTAATCCATCACATGTTCCTTCCAAATCATGTTAGAAGGTTTCATTATATTTGGTAAATCCCTTATTGCATTAGTGTTTCTTATCTTTATAATTTTATAAAAGTTTATATGACAAAATTTTTTGTGCCACAACCAACTATCATCAACTCTAGCAACCAAATAACTTATTTCATTAGGATTCAATTGACTTACATTAATTTTGGTATTTGTACCTATCCCAATTAGTTTAATATCTCTTTCCTATATTGTATATGTCATCTAAGTGAATTATAGAAGATATCCCTTATCGACAAGTTGTCCATCACTCAACAACTTTTGTTTCAATCCATCAACAAAATAGACATCCTTAGTGTTAGGTTTACCATAGAATGTAATACACCCTTTTCTCTTAATATGACATGTAGAATTATTACCAACTATGAATAATCTACCATAATTGATTCTAATTTCATAAAATATTTCTCTATCACCAGTCATGTGATGTGAACATCCACTATCAATAATCCAATTTGATCTTTCCTTCTCAACACATGATACAAGATACTTTTCCTCTTTAACATAATTTTCTTACTTAATAGAAAAATATCATATTTTATCTTCAACATCACTGTATAAGAATTTTATCTCTTTGAAATCAAATTCATCTTGGCTAGCATAAAATAAATCTTCTAGAATTTTTGACTTGTAAGGCTCTCTATGTTTTTCTTTCCTTTCTCTCTTAGGACATTGAAATGAAAAATGAACAAAATTTTTGCAATACCAAGAAGAAAAAAATAATATTACCTTTAGGTTCTCTCTTAGAAACTAATGAAAGAGATATGTCAATCTTATTTTCTTCTTCTTGTATCTCTATCCATTTTTTACCATAATTATCATTGGTATTTGCACTTTTGGTTAGTAATCTTTTACACTTATAAACACTAGTTCTAAAACAAGTCTCATATCTAGGTAAACTTTGTTTCTATATAGATTTAGATGCTTTCAAATTTCCAATAAAACTTTCTCTATTAAACTATGGCATAACTAGAATAACTATTGTAATCACCTTAGTTTCATAAGTAGGATTTAACAATCTCATAATTCTTTAGCATACCTCATCTTCTATAATAGTTACTCTACAAAATTTGATGCCTACAACAATTTTAGTGCTTATTCACAGATATGACTTGACTAATTCATCTTGTTTAATTCTTGCATTCTCAAGCATTGTTTTCCTATTCTATAGTTTAGGATTCTTTATATATTTGTCTCTCTCAAAAAGTGATTCTAACCTTTTGTAAATATAATAAGCAAGATGTAGACCTTATAACTCAACAAACATTGAGTCAAAATATGTAACTCAATTGGGGCTTCTATGGAATACATTTTGTACATAAAGGTTTCCCTTTCCTTAATAGTACAAGAAGTTAGATTGGATTATTCTCTAACACTATTCTTGGATTTTTTGATCATCTACTAATCAATTCCTACATAAATCGGGTGATTTCACCTCTTCTCCTTCAAACTATCATACTTTTCTCCATGAAAATTTAGACTTTACTTTCTAAATTCCATGAACCTCGCTAAGCTACTAAAATTCCTTATCAATAAGGACTTAATTCTATAATACCAATTCTTATAAAATATTATCCACCAACACAACTCAAGGGTGGAGGGAGTTAGTAAGCTATGTTCCAAATATAACTTAAATCCAATTTATTAAATCCAACTTCTATAATGACATACTAATATAAAAGTTTGTTGTGAAATGATGTGACCTTGTTAGGAGCTGATTATAAAATAATTACATTATTCCTTGTTAGGAGACTTTGAACTCTTGTCAAAAGGTTCTAGCATTGTTAGGAGCATGAAAGAAGAAAACCAAAATCACTATCCAAAATTTGTCTTAAACTATTATGCAAAAGGTCTCCAAGGAAATATATCCAAGTAGCGAACTAATCAATACCATAAAAAAATTTCTAGTAAAGAAAGTTACCAACCCAACATGAACTCAATGGTCTATTAGATTCTCTAATAAAATGCACTTTCTTTTATTAGATCCACATCAATACAATGCAATGTGATACATACAACAAAAGAAGACATATCTTCAAGTTCTACCCTGACTTAACAACTAATTAGGTCAACCTTTGGTACAATTAATTATATAGGACCTCAATAAGATATTTCAGTAAGGTTCCACATGCTACATTATAGTTTACAACTTTGAAAATGATTCCTAATACAAGAGTTTTACTAATAGTGAACATATCGCATGTTACACTTTAGCAAATGTAACCATTTAATCAGAGAATACATCCATTTTGGAAAGGTAGGAAGCATCAGAAATGAATACAAGGAGAGGTGATCTATTTAAATAAGGAGTTGAATTTGGAGTAGATGTTAGGGAAAATGAAAATCCTCATGGAGTAAGGGAAGAAGAAATAGACCCTAAGAAGAAAAGAATGGTTAGATTTCTCAAGGTAGTATAAGGAGGAGGAAGTAGGAAAAGTATAAAACTACCTATGCTACAAGAAGAATTTTAAATATCAAGATAAAATATATTACTTCTTGTTTGATCTCCTTCTCCTATCAATTTACCATTAGTATCATAGACTTTTGCAGTTTTATTTCCAAATTCTACTTTGCAATCTACATTGCCTAACTGTGAGACACTTAGCAAATTGTAGTTTAGTCCTTCAACATAGTATGCATTATCACATGCGATTTACTTTGTAAGCTTAATGGAACCTTTTCCTTTGATTTGACATGGAGCATCATTACCAAATCTAACACTATTTCGATCAGACTGAGTAAAGTTAACAAACTTACTTTTGTCTCCTGTCATGTAATGTGAGCATCCGCTATCTATGATCCATTTATCATTCTTGTTCATACATGTTACCAGTGCTGTAGGTTCTTCTTCATCAGATTGGTCCTTCATGGCCACATAGACAACTTCATCATCATTATCATCAGAATCCTCTTCAATAATATAGCACTTCTTGCCTTTGTCTTTGTAATTTCTCTTATCATTTTCTCTTCTATTTTTTTACTTGTTACCATCCTTGTATTCCTTTTTCTGTGTACACCTCATAGCAATATGTCCTACTTCATTTCAATTAAAACAAATGATAGGCAACTTACCTTTGAATTTTCCTTTGCCTCTATGAAATCTTCTAGCTTGTAAAGCTTCCAATTGTTCCACATCTTCTTCATCAGTGCTACTGTCACTGGATACATATTTCATCATTCTTCCCTTCTTTGATTTCACCTAATCAGCATCTTTCAGTGATAGCTTAGTCTTGAAAGCATATTCAACATTCTCAGGTCTGTAGTTGTCAAAGTTAGATAACTCAAATGCAGTGAGTCTACCTGCTATTTCTTCAAAACTTAGATTGTGTCTTGGCACACATCTTAGGTCTTGTATAGCTGATACTCTAATAGCATAGATAGGGAGCAAGGTTCTTACGAACTTACTATTAAAAGTATCATCATCTAATTGACCACTAAAGCATCTTATTGCACTTACCACTTCCTTTATTCTAGCGGCATATTGAACAACATTCTCACCTTCTTCCATTTTCATATCATCAAACTTTCCTCTGAGGCTTTCTCTTTTTTGTCTTTGAACATTCTGATCTCCTCCATAAATATCTGATAGGGCTTTCCACATTTTGAATGCAGTGTCACATCCTTTAACATCATCAAATTCAGCATAGTTGAGTGTAGAAGCAATTTCCAACATTGTCTGATTGTGTTCTTGTTTGTTTTTCAAATCTTTTGCAGTAAGAGTACCAATTGGATCAACATGTTCAATAACAATTAAATTTTGGGCATAATCTCTTATGGATCCAAGATGTAGCTTCATCAAGCTTTTCCATGCAACAAAGTTATCTTTGTTGAGCTTGGGAACTTCTCTCTTAGGCATTTTGATCTTTTCTACTTCTAGTCCTAAACTAAGTCAGCAACAATGCTCTGATACCGATTGTTATAATTTTTTAGAATAACTGAGAGGGGGTGTAGCTTCATCAAGCTTTGCCATGGATCCAAAAATGGATCCAAGATCTAGCTTCATCAAGCTTTGCCATGCAACAAAGTTATCTTTTTTGAGCTTGTGAACTTCTCTCTTAGGCATTTTGATCTTTTCTACTTCTAGTCCTTCTAAACTAAGTCAACAACAATGCTCTGATACCAATTGTTATAATTCTTTAGAATAATTGAGAGGGGGTGTGAATCAATTATTCAAGGTACAATGCCACTTTTTTTTTTCAATCCACAATAGCACATAACTAAAACTATCATGCATGTAATTTGAACATTTAAACAACTATGACAAGTAGACATGCATCACACTATAACACTAAGAATTTGATAACCCAAAAACCCTCTAGGAATAAGAAGGTAAAACTGGGGTGGGGGTGATACCCACAAAATAACTGTGCAATTTGATTTCAACCACTTTTGCTGGTTTGCCCTGTTAAAGGCTACAAAACATTGTTAAATGTGACCTTGTTATAGGATTTCACCATACTATTAGGAATGGGCTTGGTTAAAGGACTTTGGAACATTCACTTGGAATGTCACCTTGTTAAAAGATTTACAACATGGCTATTAAACCAACCTAAGTCCATAGGGTTTATCTTAGCTGTTACAATTTCTAGAAAATAACAAAAATGACTTTTGATCTGACACAACTTACAACATATCTTGCAAATTATAGATCACACTTCAGTTCAATCCTTTGCTTGGCTTTAATCGCTGTAGCTCTGAAAGCTTGTCACCTCAAGCTTCATCATCTTGAGTCTTCTTACTCATTATACCAATGCAATCATATATGTGGTCATCTAGTGAAACAGAGTATCTGTGCTCTCTTTCCTCATTTGCACCCTCTTCAACACTTCATGTTTTCATGCTTGACCACCACTTTCTCTCTTCATGACCTTATGACTCCTTAAATAGAAATCTGGAATATGTTTTCCACTCGATTCTCCCTTTCCAACTTTAGGGTTTCAACAGATTAGGTAAGATACAATGTATCTATCCCATATTTTGCTCTTATCTAGAAACTTCATCTAGAATCCAATTGTATTTGCCAAAAATAGTTTACATCATGTTCTGTGCCACTAGCTCATCATTCTTATCTTCTATCTGATTCACAGAATTCTAGATAACAACCATGTCGGCTTAGATCTGGTGAATCTTTGATTTTCAAAATAATGTAGCAACTCAACATTATTGATTTACTGATGCTCGACACTTTCTATATTACTCGGCATCTATTTCTTGCTCGGCACTTGTTTCTTGCTCGGCACCTGTTTCTTGCTCGGCACTTGTTTCTTTTCTGCTACTCAGCACTTGTCCTTCACTCAGCACCTGAAGACCACTTGGCACACTCTAAAGGCAAACTTGCTCGGCTTCAACTAAGAATCTTTTCAGCACTAACTACCTTGCTCGACACTCTCTTATGAACTTAGTTAGGCTATACAAATGACTTAGCTAAACCTTACATCTTTGATATGTCTTGGTGTGTCTATCCTCTGTGTCTTAGAGTATGTCATCAATACACTATTTCATTAATGGCTTAGCTTATCCTTATACTTCATTACAACATCATAATGTCAACCTTTTTCTAGGTACTCTAGTTACATCTTATTGATTGCCACCTCCTTGTCAATCAACCAACTTGTAGTATTTGGATTACTAAAGCAATTGTCATTCCTGCAAGTAGCAAGTTTGACATCAATGACAAAACAATGATTGAAAACATTCTTTATCAGTTCCATTACTTCTCAATCATGAGTTTTTCAATTATTTCTAACACCATGGATATCACATACATTGGGGTATCAAGTTGATAATCTCCCATGGATAATTTGATGTCATGACACTTCCCTATACAACTAACTGTGCCCTCATTTGCAATCAAAACCTAAAACTCTAGGGCTAGATATATAAAACAATTTTGAAGAGTTCCCAACTTTTTGTTGATGAAATAATGAGTACTACCTGAGTTGATCAACACTATTACTTTCTACTTCTTTAAGAAACTCACTACCTTGAGAGTTGGTGGTGCACTAAAACCTAAAACTACATGACAAGAAACAATTGGTTGAGAATCATGTGATTCCTCACCTAACTCCCTATCCTCCTCTGATATGGGTTCATCCTCTTCTTCCTCACTTGGACCTTCAATATAGAACAATTTATTTTCATTACATTTATGTCCTCGACTATATTTTTTATAACAATTGAAACATAACCATTTTTCTCTTTTCTCCACTTTTTTTTATGGAATCAACCTAGTTGGTTGAGGAAGAGGTGTTGAATATCCTTTTTGTCTTGCCACATTTGGCCCTTTATTTCTAGGAATCAAGAACTTCTCCTCTACCTTGCATGCCGATATAAAAGACTCGTTTACTGAGCTAAGACAAAACATGTGGGCATCATGTTGAATGTGATCCTTGAGACTACCCAAGAATAAATCATTCAAGTTCTCCTCTATAATTGTATCCACTCTTCAGCATAGATTTTGAAATTTTTGAGTATAATCCTTAACTAATCCTATTTGGTGAAGCTTAGCAAGTTGGCTAAAGAAGTTTGTTGTCACATTATTGCTATATTGTGCTTGGAGTTCTTCTGTAAAATTAACCATGATAGAGTGAGTCCCTTTTTCCTCCTATGAGTACAAAGCCAATGATACAAAATGAATTGATCTGATTTTGGATATAAGGAAGCCATCATGACCTTTTGTCCATATGGGATTTGACATACTTCAAAAAAAAATTCCATTTGATTATCCATATTAGACAATCCTTGCCAAAAAATTTATGCATATCCACCTTTGAATTTATTTTTTAAGATCCTGTAGGATTAATAAAATTTGTGTTATTATTAATCAACTTGAAGGTTTCACCTTAGTCGCTTGAGAACTCCTTCCTTGTTTCCATTCATATAGGTGCTTAACATGCTTCATATATCTAATATATCTCTTGGTTGGTTACACATATCCCCCTTAACCTCTTCCTTGAACTTACTAAGTTCCTCATTGGGATTACTATCCTCTGTTGCTTTCCAAACTTGGTCAAAGGATTTCCCCGGTGTGGTGGTATTCTTTTTGCCTCTTGTTGAAGGCCCTATCATGATGGAAACCAATGTTTTTTAAATAAATCAAACAAATAAAATGTAAATTCTCTAATTTATTTATTTATATTTCACTATAACCTACTAGGGTGAAGATACCTTTATTCGAAAAAACCTAATTTTTTTAATAGAAAATTTGCTACCTTGAGAGAGAATTTTACTAATTTTGCAATATCTTTCTTATTTTTGTTTGTCAATTTCTCCAAGCTCTGAATTTAGGCTCCTATATTATGTATTCAAAAACCTAATGCGAGTTATACTCCAATTTAGAAGGATGTGAGACATATGAAGATCTCAATAAATTGTGTTGAAATAGTAATTCTACAATAATTCTCTCAAATTTGCCCAATTCCTCTAAATTTTGGACTATATCCTCTTTAATATGGTCTTCAAAAATCCTTTAAAAATCTTTCAAAACTTTGTTGAAATATGAAAACTACAGTCTTCCCAATACCATCCCAAAGTTGAGAAAAAATCTTACCTCTATGGTGCCAAGGCAATGCTCTAATACCACTTGCAATGAAATAACTTGCACAATGGAAGAAATAATATGAAATATTATATAAATACTTGATAATAACTGAGAGTAATAGGCCACTTCGAGGGGGTAACCTTCGAATACAGAGAGGAATAGAAAGCTTTTGAGTTTTGTGTTTTAATTTTTGTGGGTTTTAGTTGTGAATGTGTTTTTCTTTCCTATCTTTTCTCTAAAATTGAAACATAGAGTTCTAGGAATCTACCCATGACATATTCATATTTGGAAGAATTTATTGTTAAGTTTTAATTCCAACTAAAGTTGTCTTGTTTTGAATTTATTATAGAGAACCTAATTTCTTAAATCATGAATGTGAATACTTGTTGTTTTGAGGGTCACGACAGTAGATGGAAGTTTTTAAAACTCTCCATGATCTATTTTATGGGATTGTGGAGGAGTTGTGTATTATACATTTTTTTGTTTTTCTTATGTTTTTCTTGTTTCTTTTATTGCTTCTAATATCTGTGCAGATGTCAATCTCTGAATCGGGTGAATATGTCTATGTATTCATCAAAATGCTTAATAAGATGATTGTTATGTGATAATGTTAAGAACATACCTAAACCACGAAATTACAATCCCAACTCATGGTAGGAGTGTCATCTCTGACAACAAGCTGAGATGCGAGTGTTAAATTTCTCATGTAGAACAATGGTGTGGATTTAGAAATTAGTCTATTGTTATTTAGTAATTCAGTGTGTTTTTGGTTGGAAATTTAGTTTTATGTGTTCAAAGGTGATTGATTCATCTATGTATTTCAAATTTAAAGGTAGAAGTGGTCATTTTGTATTAAGTTGATGTAGGGAACCAAATGTTGCTACAACAGGTCAAAGAAGTTTATGTCACATGTCAATTATGAATTGATATTAAGTGAAATAGTTGAATAACAATATGAGACAAGTTATAATCAATCTTGAAGGTGTATGTGCCCCTTGATGCAACTTAGTTGAGTGATTAATTTCCTTCTAATTTTTCCAAGGTGAGGCTCTACATCATGTTTTGGCTTAAATAAAAAAATATGAAAATGGAAGCCTATTGTATATTAAGTATCCATTTTTGTGAGTTTCTTCTCAAATAGTGAAAAATAACAATTAATCATTCTATGTGGTCTTGGTTAACTGTAGAATATTTTAGATTTTGCAAGGTATTGTAGGCTTGTTTTCATGGACTGTAGGATCTTGTTCAAGTAAGTGGATTATAAAAGTCTGTGTGAAATAGGTAAGATGAAGTCTTTTAGTACCATAAAAATATACTTGTTATTCATTTGAATATGCATGTAATAAAAATTTAGTTAACATTTTCTCATATATTATTTCTAATTTTGGCCTACAAGGAATTGAATAATGAACTATAGTAAATGTCTTTAACACCCACTGCAAGTGCTTTCTACTTAGTTTCAAGACAATTTTAAAATGTGTGAAGTTGCCCCTGAATTTCTTAAGGGGAGTGACTAGAGGTGGGGGGGATTAAATTAGGTATTTTAAATGGTAGTGGTGTTATATTTTTTTCTAAGCTAATAGAGACTCTAGCTATTGCAACTACATATGGCCATTTTGATTATTGCTATTTTTTAATTAATTTATGTAAAAATAATTAGATTTAAAATTTTAACTAAATGTTAGAGTTATAGAGTTGATGGGCTTACTGAGTAGTTTTATCTCATAGATAGAAGTATAAAACTACATTTCAATTTAAATATGTTTACCAAAAAGAATCATAGATAGAATAATGTTTTGGAAACATTTGTATTACATTAGTTATTTTATAGGACCTATCAATTTAAATCATATCTTCATTATTTGTCTTCCATGACACATGATACAAAGTATATATACTATGAACATGACTATTGACCTTTAATAATGGAAGAACTAATAATAATAATAATATTATAATAATAAAACCTACCAAACCAAGATAAACATAGAACTAGATAAAAACTAATAAATATATAAATAACCAACAAAGTCTATCTCTTGAAGATACACATGAAAATAAATAATAATTTTTTAAACAATTCACACATTAAAACAAAACATAATTTTTTTAATCTAGAAATATACTTTCTTTAAGTGATAGACTTCACTAGGCATTAGGCATTTTTATGTTTCAGCTCTTTTTTTTATTATTATTATGAATAGTCTTTTATATTAATAAATAATATATTAAGTTACAATTCACAAAAAGGAGCTTGGGGATATAGGATTGTGAAAGTTCACATAGCCGAAACTGAAATCAACATTTATTCATTAAAAATATATATATATAAGAAACAACCCTCACGTTATGTCAGCTTTTATTTGATTTTATGTGTATCTAGTAGATTTTATTGCTATAATAATTTTGTATTACTATTTTGGTGAAATGTGAATGGATGTCTTAGATTAGCGACACGTCCGATTGCATGGAATATATAAGTATACTTATAGAGTTGTACAACATTGTAAATATGCTATCCAGGATTTAATTGTGCACATGAAGGATTGACAATAGACGGAAATAAAAAATTTCGAGCGTTTTCAAATCAAAAGGCAGAGACCACAGGTGGGTGTCGACAAATTGTCTGCTGAAACGTGGAAGCCAAGAAAGAAAGTTGTCGTAGAAGATAATGAACGACTCTTTGGAGAGGGAGGGGCCAACGTCAATAGAAAGAGAAAGACAAACATTAAATCGAGGTATTGGCTCTTTGAAAAATTGAAAGGCCAATGGAAGATGAACCAATTTGTTACTGCTTTTGCATTAAAAAGGTGTAGAATGGATAAGGTAGATATTGTGTAGGTACCTGCTACGCAAATGTCTATTCAAACCCCAACGACGGAATTCCCAGGTCTCTGGAACTGCTTTTATTCTCAATATGTAATACACTAAAATATACTTACTGCCAATCATGAAGGGACAAAGCTGGGATACGTCTAAACAGCAGACTAAAAAGCATGCCCGTGGCTAAACAGCAGAGGATTTTCACCGGACGTGACAGTTTTTCAAAATAGTTAATTAATTTATAAATCGCATAACAACCGATTTGTTATGCAATTTATAAATTAATTAACTATTTCGAAAAACTGTCACATCCGGTGCAAATCCTCTGCTGTTTAGACATCTCCAAAAAGCACAGTTAACCTGAGGGACACTTTAAATGGGTTTTAGTTAGTTGGAGAGCCAAGCATCATTGGTTGGAGAGCCAAGCGTCAGAGAAGTATGAGAATTTTGATTAGTTTATGTAGTTAATCTTGTTTTCTTAAATATTTTGGTAATGATGTTGTTTTTTGAAGTATTAGATAACAGTCAATAAAGATGGGGGCTAACTCCAAGTAACAAATAATCTAAACAATCAGCCGGAGGTAACCTCCCAGTTATCTACCCTATACCATCTTTAAACTTCAAAAAACAAAATATGTTCATAACATGATTAATGGTACTATCATACCTTATTCTAATATTGATAATAGACTATAAAATGGACCAATAGCTCCTAAACAAAATGTTGTGCTTACCATGGCCTTACTAAACATAAAAGCTAAAACCCCATGGGGTATCAAGGTTATAGTACTAAACATGAAAAAACTGCACAGAAAAAACACCAGAACCAGGGCTAGCTACCCTCTTCCTGCCCTTGCTTGTCCTCCTCTTTGTCTGCATCCTCCCCCTCCACCTTAACTAGTTTATCTAGAATGGTCTCTAGCCAATCGTTTGCCATAAACCCATAGATGGATCGGGTGGTTTTAATACCTTTGCCTAGGTCATTGTCCTCCTTATTAACCTACAAGAACTATAAGGTTGTAGCCATAGAGTGCATGATCTTGGTGGAAAACTCCAGGAAAGTTTCAAATCTCTAGCAGATTCCAGTTTGATCATCAGCCAGGTCCTTGAAAGAATGTTTGATTTTTTCTAGTCTGGCCTTACTATGGTTGTTCTTCCCTTTCTGGTAATGATATTGTTATTAGTATTCAATTTTGTATTTATTAGTCCATGTTTCATGAATAGTAATTCACACAAATCTAATTTTTACAAGAATGAGTGGAACACTGAGCATTCGTTGGATCTAGATGATACAAAGGTGAAGCACCAGAACTTTTCGAGAGCTCACCCATCCTAGTACTATCCTAACTTGAGCACACTTTGTTTCCTCAATGATTAATCCTACTCTCCTTGCAACTCTATTTGCAAAACCTTCACCAACTATTGTATCTTATAATAGTTATATATTTTGATAGGTTTATTATTGTATCTCAAAATGTATGTTGTTAGTAACTATTTGGTATTAAAAAATACTTTTTTATGGTAATCGTTAACAAACAATCAAATTTATGTATGCAATGGATGTATTAAATAGGCATTAAAGATCAATTAAAAAAAATGTTTCTCTATTTTGACATTTTCAAGAAATAAAGTCAATTGGTAGATATTTAGCAATTGACATTGTTTATTGCAATGAAGGTGTCAATGAAGAACTCATAGTTTCAAAATTTGTTAGGTCATTAGTTATGTTAGTGTGTTTGAGAATTTTTATTATGTTTATGTTAGTTAGTTTTAGGAAATTTTAAAATTTGCACATCGTATGTAATTATGTGGACAACAAATCTAATGGAAAGTAAAAGAGAACAAAAGAAAAGAAGTTAATATGTATCACACTTTATTTAATTTGCCTAAAATAATGTGAGCAAATGTTGAATCCATTGTTAAGGCCTTCAACCCATTATTTGGTAGTGGGTAACACTTCAAACTAATGTATATTTAAATCCTCATGGTATGGTATGTATCTATCAAATTTTATCAACAATTTTCCCATATGTACTCCAATTGTATCAAAATAATCTAGTACAATAATAAGACCTAACACTCTAATAAAATCTACAATAAGAATTGAAAAGACTAAATATTATTTTGTCAAAGCATTTCATTGTAAAATATTTCTTTAATTGTTCTTTAAATATATTTTAATAATGCAAACATTTTTTGAAATATATCATCAGTTGATAGTATTAGAAATCCTTACCATGTTAATGAAATCTTTGGAAGTATTATGAGTTTAGAAATATATAAGTTAAAGGCTAAATTTCTAGAATTCTATGAAAATAATTCTAGCACTCTTATTTCTATTTTAAAAATTGACTTAGTTAAATTGATATTGAAGATGGAATTAATATACTAGTATATTAATATCTAAGAATATATCAAAATATAGCCATCTTAGATACTTTAGAATTATATAAAGCTTTTCTATTTGAACATAGACATATAAGCACACATACAAAACACACACTAAAAATTCATACCCACTGACTCAGCCACACACACCCCCATGGACATGCTTTTCATACATGCAGATGTTCACCCACCCATATATGTATGTGCATGCGCACACACGCGCACGCGCGCACACACACACACACACACACACACACACACACACACACACACACACACACACACACACACACATGCACATGCATTCACATTGACACTCATATACTAATAGATACATGAAAAATACATGATAGAGAGGATCTTATACAATAAATCTAGTAGTATCTATGAAGACCACCAATTTATAATACAAATTGTTCCTATGAATTGTCAAGTTTTAATTTATAGAATAGGATTGACCAAGACAAAAAAAATTTATCATGAAATGTGCCCAATCTAGTTAAAAAAAGAACAATTGAATGGATTACCAATGCACAATAGAAATTATAATATGTTTTTATTTATTTATTCAAAAGAAAATAATAAAGTTAGATAAAATAAAAGATATTGAAAAATGCTTATATAGTTATAATTTCACTTACATTTAACATCTACAACAAAGGAAAATTTGGTTTGAGCACTGGAGGATTTTGTAAGGAATGATCAAATGAGTTTTTAATCTTTTAAACTCCTTTAATATTGATGATTAAATTCTATGTTCAACTACATTATGTGTTTCTAACAAGTAATATCAATAATAAAAAATATTATGATTTATATTATTAAGGTCTACATACTATAAGAAGACCAATGTGCATAACATATAATAGAGAAAAGATGGATTGACATGCATTTGTGTAACAAACAAATCCTAAACAAAGAAAATAATATCAAAAGGAATGCAATAATTTTGCAAAAGATGAAAATAATAGTCCCAAAATAATATGCAATAAAAGATCTTCTAGATGAAATATCCATATCTTCATTAAGATGTTGAAATTTTTATTAATTATTCATGTGAGTGTATTAAAAATTAAAGATAAGTTTTTTTCCTAAAAAGAAAGTTCTAAAGAGATTATTGCAGATTTCCAAAATATTCAAGAGGTTTTCAAAATCAAACCTCAAAGAATCTAGACCACTTAAAGAAGACAAATCTATAAAAAAAGATGATAGGTAAGGATCTTAATAGTATTTAAGACATGCAATATAGGAAAATTATTTAAAGGAGGTGGAATATATATTAAAAATTAGTTATTTTATAATTATCAAATTTAATACACTTGTTAGTAATATTATCCAAAAAATATGAATCTAATAGATATATAAAAATTCCTAGATCTTGAATAATAGTCTACATACAAGTGAGCCATATGATATTACAAGTGTTATATAATGAGAGTTTTGTAAGATGCTTGTAAAGAACATGAGAGAGGTAAAATTCATTAGTGAAAATCAAATCCAATGCTAAAGCATCTAAGGAATAATGTTATGTATGTAATAGAACATAATAATGGTTAATTAAAAGGATGAAATCAATTTCAATTATTAACTTAATAAAATAAGAAGAGAAAAATGAAGGGGATTAATAGAACTTACTTTACTAGACAATTTAAATGCTTATAAATTGACTATTAGGAAAAATCCCATATGGTGATTATTTTCTTAAAAATAAAAAAGAACTTGGAAAGATGCATTAGAATATATACATTAATCTATATGGAGGAGACATGTAAAGGCTAAAGATTAGTCACAAAAAAATATAACATCAAAAATCATAACATTGAGCATAAAAATAGAACTTGAGTTAGGAAAAAAACCAAGGTCCTAGTTTAATATGGATCATGGAATATACTATGAGGATTGACATGAGGATTGACCTTTATATTAATACCATTTATGTAATTAAAATTGTAGATATCTAAGTGCCAACACTAGAATGGGAAGTCTTATAGCTCTTTTCAAAAGTAATATCTCTAGGGATAGATAAGTATAATCCCCATAGTTTCTACTCTTTTCTAATCACTTTTCAATCACCAAGATTTGGGAGAACCAAATAACATAATATTTTAACTAATCATCTTTTTTAACAAAATTTTATTAATATTGTGCAACATGTATTTTGAAATGTGTTTTATAGTAGTAGGATTTTCACCTACAAAATATGGGCAATCTAGATCAATAATTGTGAATCACACAATGTTCAACATGCAATTACAAAATATATGGCTCATTAAGAACACAACATCCTATAGCTCACTATTCTGTTACAATAGAAAAAATTATATCTACATTATTTATTGTTTTTTAAATGAAAAGTAGCCAAAAATGTAGGATGAACCAAAGTAACAAAATGCAATAGAACAACAAGAAGTCAGAATTAACACATTTTAACTGACACCCCTTCTTAATTTCAAAAAACCCCACATTAGAGTGTCTCAAAATCTAACCATCATTGAAAAAAATACTTGTAGTCTGAACCATAATATATACATAAACGATAATAAAAGGGAGACTAGGGAAGCCCCATGAACAAATCCCATAGGGTCCAAAAGAAAAGATAACCATCATAACCAAAATAAAAACTAAAACACTAAAACCAAGAGGAGATCTAACTCCCCTTGTTCTTATCTCCCCCTTCTATCTTATCCAACAACAACTGTAGCCAATCATCCATGAGGAACCTATATAGGGAGCCTATGGTCTCTACTTTTAGGAGGTGAAGAGTCGACACAACTGAGTGCATAACCTTGATGGTGAACCTAGTAACATTATCAAATCTCTGCTCTAGAATCTCCTTTTTCTCATCTAGCTTCTTGGAGCTCCTTCTAATGTCTCCCAATCACTCCACAATATTATTCTTGTCACATATAGAGATCCTTGGGGGGTCCTTATCAAGTATATGTTTTCCTTTTCCCTTTTGGCACAAGGGGAAGTGAGAGTATCTCCCTTTTCATGACCCTATTTTTTCAAGGTGTGAAAGATATGCAAAGAAATAGGGCTTAAATGATTTCTTTCTTCATATTTTTACTAACTAGTTGTGTCCTCCTTCTCATCTAAAATATATTTCTTCCAAGAGGCTTTAGTTTTCTTCCTTTTCTAGGTAGCAAGTTGTATTTTTTGTTTCCAATGGAGTTAGAGTTAGGAGGGATCTCATGTTTAGGTATGGGTTCAACATTCACAGATTTTTCTTGTTTCTAAAAGATCTTCTACTACCTTCTATTTCCACATCTAAGTCCACAATATAGATATCATTCTCCATCTTAATTTGTTTAAGGATGTGGTGCAAAGAGGACTTAGGACTTTTGGTATCAATAGTAGACATCATCTCAGCTGAGATTTGGGGGGTTGAGGTTGAAATAGCCAGGTTAGGGATGACAAGTTGGACATTGGTAGGCTAGGTAGGGCAAAGACTTTTGTTGAAATTGATTAGTTTTAACATGAAAGCCTGGTGAAGGATATTATAAGGCTTATGTTTTCTCATCTTCTCCCTAACCTTGAGAATATTATGTCTTGTGGAGTTAAGTATAAGATAGGGAAGTGTGATGAGATAATAATTCTAGAAATGGTAGTTGTAAAAGATATGGAATTTACCCTCGAAGGTGAGATAGTGCATGATAGAATAGAATACCTCTTTCTAGGGACCATTGAAGCCATCATGACAAAACCACCATGCTTGCAAGTTAGACTTTCACCTGGGTGGAAGCATTGGTTGAGGCTGGCTTCATCAAAAATACAATTTTTTTTTTTCCATTTTTTGCAATCCAAAGAGAAACCACCAACTTTATTGATCTCAAAAAAGATCCCAATCACAATCACTCGCCTATTGTTCTAGGCATTAACAAACTACATAGAGATAGATTCCTCATAACCCTTAATGCACTCCAAAAACAATACCAACCCACCCTCCTTGAGATAAGTCTAGGACTTTTCATTATATTTCTCAATGGAGCTAGACTCAATATGAATAGGTTTGCCACCCACTTCACCGCTCTCCCCCAAATCCTCAATTATAAAATCCTTAGAAATATTTGACATTACCCTAGCTAAAATTAAATGTGGACTAAGAAAACTAGTAAGCCCAGCATTCAGAAACTTGAGAATGAAGAAATTGAAATGATGAAAAATCAAATTAAAATCTTGCAAGTAATAATTACCCACTATAGGAACACTCCACAAAGTATCATAATGAGCATTTGTACTTTCCTTTCATTATCATTCACAACTTCTTTCACCATTAGTATGAGTACCTTCATTAAATACATCACTTGTGCTTTTACTCCTGACATAATCACTCAAAATCTTGAAAAGTCCAACATTCCAACTTAGTTAAAAATCTCTCTCAAATCGAACACCACTTAGCCCACCAATCAAAATTCTCGAATAATAAATGATCTTACAACCACCTTTAAGAAATAAACTCGAAATCATTATTACCAAACAACAGGTAAATTTTCTCAAAAAAATATTCAACTTCACAAAAAAATTTAATATATGTTTTAATTAAAGCCTAGATATGAGTTGGTAGCCCTGATGTAAGGACAAGTCTTGCAACTTAACCCTAGCTTCTCCTAAGGTCTCCTCTAGGCCACTTATTTAGCTTATTAGGGTTCTTGCACTACCTTAACATGGAATGATTAAAATCACATTCCATCATTTCTTAAACTTGTTCACACCAATATAGAACTCAACTCCATCCAATCTACACTCTTTAGATGCCTTACTAGCTCATCCACACCAAATGTCCACACATGAACACAATCTACCAAAAATGGAGAGGGAGAATTTTTCCTAGGGAATTGGGGCCATTCCAACCCTCATCCACCAAGGATCTATAGAAATCTCTATCAATTTGAAGAAATTGCTCTAAATTGGGCCTAATAGGGATACAAGGAATTACGCCTCCAAAATCACCTTTTGGCTCCAAACTTGGATAAAGGATTAATAAGATGGGGGAAAAAATGCATATCCTAATACCCTTTTGGAAATACTTTGAGATTCACTTGGTCTCACTTTCCTACTAGTTTGTATAGTGGGTTGCTATTTTTAAGCCTATAATCAAGGGTTTCCAAATATGGTAATAGAGTTCACAAGGGTTTGTTCAAATCCCTATCTAATCATGTCACCAGGACTTCACCTTGAGAATAGGACCTCTCCACTCTCATATCCTTCTCTCCATCTTCTTGGACTGAAGCATTCATTGCTCTCAATCCCATTAAGTGTTGTTTCCATCTCTATGATCTCTAACCATGCTCACTTGGCTTGCCTAGGGCATCAATGCAAAAAAAGTCAAAAGTGATTTCCAGTGCCCAAAAAAATTTCATGCCTATAGTACAAAGATTCTTTTGACACATTCCAAGAGAATACAAATGTCACAGTGGAAAGGTGATTTAAGACCCCATCTTCAAAAATTGCCTAATTCAAACCAAAAACTATGCAAAAACTAAAATATTTACAAAATCCAAAGGAATGAAAACAAAAGAACTATCTAACCAGATGCAAAAATTAGTAATAAAATATTTTTAATAATTTATAGGTTATAATATAGAGTTCAATCCATTAACTACTCAAATGAACCAAAAAGGATCTGACTGTGGAAAAATTTGCTCAATAGAATGCTTATTCATTACCTAAAATTGCATCAAAATTCCATCCAACCCCTGTCATAGGTTGAGGGAGGCATTATATAGGTCTAATACACATGATCAAAACATTTTTATGTGGTTATTCAACCATATGCTCAAAATTTCACTTTTTGCAATAAAAGTTATCATGACAAGTTTTACAATTTTGCAAAGTTGTCATGCAACTTGAAAACTTTTTGTCTAATTGGACTAGACTTGGTCAAAGCCTTTTAAAACTCTACTAAATTCTTGAATATTCCACTTAGGAAATGAAACTACCATTCCAAATTTTCCTTGTCTAGATAGCCCTCCAAATGTGCAAATGCCTCTTTTAACAAGAATGACAAAAATTGCATAACACTTAGTAACATTGGACAACTAAGTAATATTACATGTTCCTAAGGACCTAATTAGATCTCCTAATGGAAAATAAACACTCTAGGACTCACTATCCCCTTTATTACACTAGTGGCTTGGCTAAGGCCATTACAAGCCAAAACTCAACTAGGAACCCTAGATTACCAATTAGCCTTACCTAGGTGTTCTTACACCATGCTCCCTACAAGAGTAAATAGATGTTATAAAAAATTCTCAAATTCATGAAATTTGAGGTTGCAACCCATGTTGCCTCTAACTCTAGTTTAGTTTTCTAATTGATGACATGTTCCATGTACACCTTGTGTGTGGTAGTCTTCTTGACTCTTGAATCCAAGATTTTCTCTACCTCTAGTTCCAACTTAGGAGGTAAGACATTAGTTGATACATCCTTTCCAACCTCCTATTTTTTATATCCAATTTAGTTAGAGGTCTCTTAAAAAATTTTAGGTCTTCCACATTAGAGACAGGTGAAATGTTGAAGTCACTAGGATGATCCATCTTATAGGCATTAGATTCATACTTAGCCAGAATCTTATAGGGTCCTACTCTCTTGATTTGTAGTTTGGTAGGTACTCATTTTTACAACCTAGACTTGTTCAAGTGCACCATGGCATAGTCACCTACTTCAAACTAAAAATCCTTCCTCTTCTCATCCAATTTATCCTTCAACCATTTTATAGTTTCTTGTATAGTCTTATTCACCTATTTTTGAATCTCCTTCATCATTTTAGTGAAGCCTTTTTCTTGCCCACTCCTATATTCCATAGCAACAAGCTCTTTGATTTCACATAGACCCCTTGGATGAATTCCATAAATAATTTCAAATGGGCTTCTACATGTTGTTCTATTCATGTTGCCATTATATACATACTCTTCTTGAGGAAT
Organism: Cupressus sempervirens; assembly: GCA_028749045.1. Taxonomy (NCBI): domain Eukaryota; kingdom Viridiplantae; phylum Streptophyta; class Pinopsida; order Cupressales; family Cupressaceae; genus Cupressus; species Cupressus sempervirens. The sequence continues at coordinate 1,103,481,114 of CM053785.1, forward strand.
AATTAGAGCCCATGTCTAACCTAATCTTTAGTTAGTCACCTTAACAAGTTATCCAATACCCTGTTAACCAGATCAATTTGGCCATCAATCTGGGGATGGTAAGCTATTCCAAAAGATAAGATAGTTTCCAACATATTCCACAAGGTTTTCCATAAATGACTCATAAATTTCACATCCCTATCTAACAAAATTCTTAGGGGTAGTCCATGGATCCTATCCATCTCTTTAAATAATAGATGCACAATATGGCTAGCTCATCATGAGTAGTTTTTCAAGGTATAAAATGATCGAACTTACTAAATCTATCCACTACAGCATAGATGCTACCATGTCCTTGTTTTGTCTTAGGTAACCCTACATTTAAGTCAAAGCTAACACAGTCCCATTGTTTACTAGGGACTGGTAAAGGTTCATAGAAAATTGCATTACTAGCTCCTCCTTTTTCCTTCATGCACACTACATAATTTTCCACATATCTTGTAACATCTCTTGACAATTTTGGCCAATGGTAGAAGTTGTGGACTAGTTTTATTGTCTTGTTGATGCCAAAGTGACCACTTAGGCTTCCATTATTTTGCTCTTGAATAAGGGCTCCCTTGTGGAACCCTTAGGAACACATAATTAGTTCTCCTTGAACAATAGGTCCCTTTGCAAGACATTCCAAGGAAATATCCTAATCATAATGCTCCTTCCCAAGGGAAATAATTTACCCTACCTCCAAGCCAACAAAGATTGAAAATTTAAAATCTCCTCCTAGCAAGGCTAACATGTGTTTTTTTTACCTCACTAATGATCATGAAGGGGCCACTTGTCCTGAGAATGTTAGACATGAGTAGCTTGAAGCTAAGAAAGAAACCACAATGAATATAATAGTAGAAGAAGAGTCTTCCAAAGGATCTGGAAACTACGTAAGTTACTACCTTGAATATGAATGTAATTCTGATAAAGGTAGTGACATTCTTTTAACTTTGGAAGAAGCTTCATGTTCAATACTAACCAGAGGGTAGCGAGTGGCCAAAGTTGATTCTTAATTGAAAAAAACTACAATTCCTACTCAAGTAAAAGATTCCAAAACTCGAGGGGAAGGTGAAAGTAAGTCATCATAGATACAAGCTCCTATTGCTCAAATTCTAAAAAGGTCTAGTATTGACTCTACATTTGATATAGTTAAGTTTTGTAAAGTATCTAGAATTCAAATATCCCTTGCTAAGTTCTTGAGAATGAATCCTAGTGAACCAATAAGGTAATTGAATATGTTCATCAATCTTCACCTGATATATCTAGCAAATAGACAAATAAAGTCTCTATTAGTCAAGAAGTATCTGCTAAGAAAATGAACAAAATGCCTATCAACAAAGAAACCAAAACTCAAAAGCTAAACCACCATACGAACTTGATCTAGCCTGATAAAGTCAACCCTGAGTTACCTTACCATGAAAAACATGACCCTTTTCATGTGTCTCATTTTCTTCATGGCTTTAAATTAAGCAATTGTATTATAGACTCTAATGCATCTGATAATATAATGCCAACTACATTGAAAAAAGCCATTGATCTCCCTCTCACTAAGACTTTTGGCAAGTTCTATTCAATGGATTCCAAGCACGTACCCTTAATAGGCCAAATCAAAGATGCCCAAGTTTCATCATCAACCTTCCCAGAGAAAAGAATAAAGCTTACTATCCTAGTATCTGACATTCCTACAAGCTATGGCATGCTCCTCAGCCAAAATTTCTATCAAGACTTGGGAGGCAAAGTCAAAATGGATTGGTCCCAACTTATCATACCCATAGGGAAAGAGAAAGTAACCCTCCTTCCTAAAGCCAAGTCTAAATATACAGTTTTCCCATCTAATGACCCAAAATCTTAAATCCTTTATCAAGAAACTAATTTTGCTAATTATTTAATTATGTCTGAAAGTGAAGAAGCAGGTATGCAGTTAGAAGATGTGGATTCATGTTGGATTTTGGAGTTTGATGGAAGTTTTTGCTCAAGTGGGTCTGGGGCTAGTGTTGTATTGGTATCCCCTACAAGTCAAACTTTTCCCTCTTCTTTCAAGTTAACCTATGAAAATATGAATAATACAACAGAGTATGAAGCTTTACTCCTGGGACCAAAAGAGGTAAAATATATATATATATATATCAAGTTGCTAAAGGCAAAAGGTGATGTAGAATTGATAGCAAAGCTAGTTAGGGATCTATTTTTAGTGAAAAATGAACTATTGAAACACTATAGAAATTGGGTATGGGATGAAATTGAAGATTTCGAAGCTTTTTCAATAGAATTTCCCTAGTGAGCTAAATACTAGAGTAGGTTCCTTGGCAGTATCAGCTTCCTTACTGATTCCTCACCTTGATTTTGTAACTAATAAGTATTATGTAGAGATCATTCATAGACAGAGTGTCCCAAACAACAATAACTCATTGTAGGTATTCAAAGATGATGTGCATATTAATGCTTTCCTACAAACTATGGAAAAATTTGCCACTAGTTATTTGGAAGGCTCTGAATCAAAATGTGGGAAGTTTTGTCATGACTCAATAGATGAACAGATAGAAGGTATAATAGAATCAAAAGGAAATGTAATACCCAAAGGTCTAGTTGAACTTGAGAAGCTTTTTTATAGACAAGATGCTTTCTTAGCTCAAAGTTCACTCCCTAAAGAGGTCAAAAGTGGCAAGTATGAGAAGGTTTGCTTAGGAAATAAATGTAATCCTAAGATGGTGAATATAGGGACCTGTTGTGAGGCAAATGAGAAGACAAGATTCATCAAATTTTTGAAAGAATACATTGATGCATTTTCTTGGTCATATGAAGATTTGAAGACCTTCAGGGGAGTACAGTTCAAGCACCACATTACTCTAAATTTAGGTACTTCTCCTTTTAGATAGAAGTTAAAGACCTATAAACTAAAAATTTTAGATGCAATATTCAAAGAAATTGATAAGATGCTCAAGGCTCATATAATTTTTCCCATACATCACTCCACATGGGTGGCAAATATAGTGCTAGTGAGGAAAAAGAATGGAGAGATAAGAATCTATGTAGACTTTAGGAACCTGAATTAGGCAAGCCTAAAGGATAACTTTACTTTGCCCATAATGGATCAAATTCTCCAAATAGTAGCTAGCTCAAAGATGATGTCATTCCTTAATGGGTTCTCAGGCTATAACTAGATAGGAGTTTTTGAAGAAGATCAACATAAAATAGGATTCACAAATCCTTGGGGTGCCTTTTCTTATAAGAGAATACCACTTGGTTTGATAAATGCAGGTGCAACTTTCCAATGTGCAATGAGTTCAACTTTTGGGCATCTTCTAAATAAAAGCATCATAGTTTATCTTGATGATATGACTATATTCTCTAGGAGATGGAAAAAGCATTTGAAAGATTTGAAGAAAGTGCTCGAAAAGTGTAGAGAACATGGGATCTCATTAAATCTCATTAAATCCCAAGAAATCAATCTTTTTTGTGATAGAAGGAAAATTGTTAGGACATATAGTTTCCAAGGAAGGGATCAAGATCAACCCTGAGAGAGTGAAAGATATCCAATAGTTGTGCACCCCTTTTAATCATAATAGTATTAGATCTTTCTTTGGCCATATCAACATTCTTACAAAGTTTGTACCTAACTTTTCTAAAACCATAAAACCTATGGCAAAGCTTTTAAGTGAGATAGAATTTCAAGTGGGATGACTCGGCGATTAGAGAATTTGAAGAGGTACAAGAAGCTATTGCAAAGGAACCCACTCATTTTCATCTTGATTTTAAGAAAGACATTATAATATATTGCTATGGATCAGATCATACTATGTTTGATATCCTACTTCAAAAAAATGTAAAGGGAGAAGAAGTGCCTATTTATTTTATGAGTGTCCTCTAAAGAAACATGAACTATGCTATTCGCTAGTTGAGAAGCAAGCATTTTCTATTGTAAAGGTTGTGAAGCAATTCCAATACTACATTCTTCACTCATATTCTATAGTCTATGTACCATCTACATCAGTTAAGAGAATTCTTATGTAGCAAGATGTAGTAGTAAATAATAGAGTTACCTTGGTATCAAAAGTGTAGGAGTTTGACCTAGATATCAAATCATCCAAGCTAGCTCATGGTCAAGGTCTTTGCAAGCTTATGTCAGAAAATAAAGAAGAAGGAGCTTACCCTAATTGCTTGTTAGTCGATTTGAAGGATGAATGGTTTTTAGACATAGCATATTTTCTAACATATTGAAAAGGTCCAAACCATCTGAAAGGAAAGGATTGGAGGAGCCTTCATCTCAGAGCATCAAAGTTTATGATTGTAGACAATGTATTGTATAAAATAAGACTAGATGGTATGTTCTTGAGATGTGTCAATAATGACCAACAAGAGAAGCTACTCAAAACCTTTCACAATGAAGGTTGTAGAGGGAATTTTTCATCCATGGTGACTACCTTCAAAATTCTAAGTGGATATTATTGGCCAGGTATGTTTAAATCTTCTTATAAATGGGTAGGTAATTGTGAAAAATGTAAATTGTTTACTAGTGAGCCATAACTAGCTGCCCTACCTTTGAAGCCAATCATTATAGAAGAGACCTTTCAGCAGTGGGGACTAGACTTCATTGGACTAATCAACCCTAACTCCAACACTTGTCATACCCATAGTTTCACTTCCACAAACTAATTCACCAAATGGGTTGAAGTCATTCTTGTGAAATCTACAATGTTAGAGGTGGTAAGAAAATTCTTAAAAGAAAATATTTTGACTTGCTTTGGGGTGCCAAACAAGATAGTAACTGATAATGCTCAAAAGTTCTCATCTCAATAAATTCAAATATTCTATTATGATCATGATGTTCAGCTATCTCATGCCTAATTGACTAACAAAATTCTTATTAATATCAAAAAAAAATTGGTGGATGAAAAAGGGAGAGACTGGAATAAATGATTGTATGAAGTAGTTTAGATGGATAGGACCTCTCCTAAGGGAGCTATTGGTATGACTCCTTTTGAGTTAGTATGTGGAGTGTTGGTCTAATTTTTCATAGTATAGAGAAATTCTAAAATTTTGGTGAAAAATCATTTAAGTCGTTGTGTCATGCAGATTAGGGTTTCATTCCTTATAATTTTTTCAAATTTTTGGGTTACCCTAGTTTTTCCCTGGTTCATGTGTTGCTTGAATTCTATTAAATTCTCAAGGTTTGTCATCAACATAGTCACTGAAATATGTTGAGCATGTAAAAACCCTAGGTTTTTTTAAAATTTTCAAATGGGTTTGTAAAGCTCTTAAGTTCTTCTCTTTACAGTCTTATAGTATAGGGTTTCCCATAAGAATAAAGTACCTTTTTGCTCATGTTTTCATGGTCATGTTTCACCAAGTAGTGTAAAGGAGTTCATGTTTTACATAGATACACTTATGCTTTTCGTAATAGTGGAATAGTTCATTTTGAGGTTCCCTCATCATATGTTTGATCCTTGGGCGAAGAGGCATAAATAATTTTTATGCTTTGAAAGTGGTCTTACGGCTTTACGGTGATAAGTTGAGTGAGTGAGCAAAAGGAGTTTGAAAAGTTATTCCAAGTCATATGTTAAAGTGTTAAGCATATGAGCATAAAGGTTTTTAAATTAAATGTGTCAAATCACTTTATGGGAATATGAGTAAACTATTGAGCGGAGGGGAAAAAAGGCATTGTGGTTTGATCTACACACCTACATACTAGTGAATGGTGTAAAGATGTAATATCTCAGCTGGGTGTAAAGGATAGTTTATCAGAAGGCATAGAGTGTCTTACAGTTTTACGTGTAAAAAGGAACTCATAAGAATGAAAGTGAAGTTCAATTTTTTTTACATGCCTTCACTTCTTGGACTTGTGGACAACTATAAAGCCATGTTATAATAGTGACCATGCTAAGTGGGACCTACTGAGTTGTCAGATGGGTCGTGATGAGAACGAATCAAATGGCCACATGTCATACATGTCAGATGGCCCCAACTAGTGTGGCAGACAACTTAAGTTCTTCATTCTGCATGTGTCTAAAATCAACGGCAACATTATTTTCTACTTTTTTGAGATTCAATCTAGGTTGTTGATAAGTGAAAAGTGAAATTTCTCACTGTGCCTTTATGATTGCATAGTCACTATGTGAATGAAGAGTTGTTTCATCCCTTTCTTTGTGGTTATGAGTTGAGTTTGATCGTATAAGTGTAAAAGAATAGATAAAGAAATGAAAAGAAGGCTTTATGGTGCTACAAGAAAGGAGAAATGTAAGAGTGGGATGCCATTTGTAAAGGATTTCCAATGTTATGAGGTTAAGGTAACTTGTGCAGGCATAAAGGAGAAATAAAGAAAAGATAATAGGCATTACGGTGCCATAGGTAAGCCTTAAGTGTATGATCGGAGGATGGGTATATAAAGTGTTATGATGTCCCGAGTAATGAAGTGTGCATATGAGTGTAAAGGGTAAAGTGAAGGTTGTAGCAAAGGCTTTACGCTTATACGAGGAAGGTTTGAAGCATAAGAACATAAGTATTTGTTGAGGAGGCTTGAGATTCTATGGTGTAAGGGGTTGCCTAAGAGCATAAAAGAAATTTCAACACAATGCTAAAGAAACCCTAATGCTTCTATGCTTGCAGTATTCTGATGCACCACCAGATAGATGTAAAAGCTAGCTAAGTATGTCTCTAGGGTTATGAAGATTGAAAGATTTTGACTCAACATATAAACAGAAGACCAGAATTTGAAAAGAAAGTGGCTGAGGTGTCATACCAGTTCAGAAAAAAGGACAAATTCACCATGGCCAAGTAAAATAAAACACTGAAAAGTACATCAGGATTGAATTTCATGGTTGACATTTGTTTCTATCAACCTATGAGGGTGGTATTAAAAGCTCGTGCATGTGGAATTTATTAAAAAATTTGGTAGACTATATGATTAAATCATAAATATTTGATTGAACGTTTAGAATATTGTCATTTCAAAGAATTTGTGTTCTTTCTTTAAAAAAATTATCCAAGTATCCATAGCCTCATAATTTCTGTGTTACTATTGCAAGAAGTAAAAAGTATAATTTACAGAGAAAATGGTTGACAAGGAAGTTGAGGAGGTGCCTGAAGAAGAGGTAGAGGTCAAAGATGAGGGTGATGATGTTGTTGAAGTTATAGCAGAAGGAAAAAGGAAGAAGGGCACTATAGAAATAGAGAAGAAGTCAAGGGTTAGAAAGCCAAACAAGCATGTAGAAGATTGGTTAAAAATTCTTCCAAGGTAATCCAATGCCATTTCAGCAAATGACCATATTTTCAAAGACCCTTACTTCTTGGTCAGGGATGCAAAATGCCCTAGAATTGATGGTTTTAATCTCTTTTTATATTTCTACCAAAACAGAATTGAAAACACACCAATCTGTAACCCATGGAATAGGAACATGGAAAAGTTGATATTAATCGAAGTGTTTTTTGATGTGGACCTGTTAAAGGCACTGATAAATTCTTACAATCTAGTCACTAGGACATTCCAAAGGCATAACAGGAGCTTTTTGTGCACACTAGATAGAACTTCTTTCATACAGGCTTTTGGATTAGATGGACAAATGGATGTGCCTATTGACATTGAAGACTTACAAGGGAAATTTGGGAGAAATAAGACCTATTTTGTGAATAATGTGATGCTGCCCCATATCCCTTACAATGTAAAAAAGCTAGGGCTGATTCCAAAGAAGGTAGGGGATCAGTTTCCATTAAGAAGGTTCAAAAATTATTTCAAAAATATAGTATATGGGCTACACAAAGTTCTGGGAAGTGATGGTGTAAAGGATTGTGTCTATGGTTCCTTATTCCTAATGGCATGTGACATACAAGAGCCTTTCCACCACAAAGAATATGATTATGTGCCATTCATCATGGACAACATGCACAATCAAATTTTCAATGCAAAGAAGGGAGAATTGAAGGATTTAAAGTTCCACCATTACTCACTGCTAATGCACCTAATCTTATATTGCAACATTGGTTACATCAGCCAGGACTTCATTGATCAAACTTATTATGAATTTGGTGAGTTACCTATGCAACTATGGATTCACATTTTGGATAAAAATTAACATTATTCAAATGCACTTGTGTTCTTTGATTTGTTTAGTTCTATTATTATGAGGCAATTGGACCATACTTTCTTTAGGGCACCAAATATTTTGAAAAGTTTTCTTACACCTTCATTTTTGGATGATAAAACCAAATAAGATCATAACTAGTGGGAAATATTTTTGTTTAAGGAGTGCACATTGATGAGAATAAATGCATGCCCACAGACTCCTCACATTCTACCCAAGGATTTACCCCCTAGATTGGTCATTATTGAAATTTTTTGACAATTCCTATTGATGAACAAAGAAATGATCCCTCCTCTGCACAAACCCACATTTGTTTGTAGAACTTCTAAGGTAGGATATTTTGAAATAGGAAAAAATTCCTTTGAGGATTTGAGTGAGTACCTAGGCCAATACAAGTTTTCTACTAGGCCTTATAGGATGTATGACCTTGAGAACTACATTACAAATGAGGTTAAGGCCATTAGGTGATACATCCTACCTCCAAGCAAGTGCCCAATCCCTATGGAGGATTTGATTGCTAACATAGTAGTAACAGTGGAGGCTTATGAGTTGCTAGGAAAATATGTTGAAATAAGGAAGGTGGAAGAAGCCTTAAGAAGGACCAACCCTAATTTCAAGGGTTTCTATATAGAAGTTCCATACCTTGGAAACTTGAGGAATATGGTAGAAAATTTTAATAACATCATGTCTCAGATGCCACATGAGCCAGAGGGAGAGGAAGAAAATCTAAATAGAGAATCCCGTGAGCCAGATGTACAATTGGAGGTTGATGTGGAGGAGGAGCAACCATCATCTTCAACATGGGTGCCAAAGTGCAATAAAAGGCAAAAAAAAATGCACATCCCAAAGAGGGTGGGAAGTAGGACCTTCCAAGTGATACCAGGGAATGATGAATATTTTTTTGACATTAGGAAAAATTATTTGCATCAAAGGGCTACAAAGTTAGGAAAAGCCTCTAGTGATCTTCAAATTGAAGCATAAGGATTGGATGACATGCTCATCCAATCTGAAAAATTTATGGAAGATAATGGTTTCATTAAATCATTAGAATTTAAAAGCTTTATTTATACAATAAAATAGAATGATCTCACATTGACCCTCATGCCAAGAGAGGATCCTAAAAAAATAAAGAATTAGTGGACAAACTTCTAGCCTAGGACCTAGATAGTGAAATAATGATCGCTGTAGAGACCAGGGAGTTGGAGTGGTATGATTCTGATACCAAATTGGGATATTGAGAGGGCCTTTATTTTTTATCAAATGAGGAGACAAGACAAACCCATCAGTTATGAGACTAGTGGCAGTGAAGGACTGAAGAGGGGGTCAGGATTCAATATAGACATAGAAACCCTAGCACTGTGGAGTGTTGCCCTTGACACAAAAAATTCTAAGATGATGGACATACAGAAAACTGTACAAGGCAATATGATCATTTAAACATTAGATAATACTATTGGAAAGGAGATTTCTAGGTTGGTCAAACATTTTTCACTCATGAATGAGGCAAAGGTAGATCAAATTGAAGATATGTTAGCTACAATATACAATGAATGTCTAGATGTTAGGAAATTGTATGAGGAGGAGCTCAAGATGAGCTATGTGCAAAAATAAAGGATAATAGAGTTGGAGGGGAGAATCTAAAGCTTAGAAGCAGAAGTGGCATCCCTTAGAGAACAAATCAAGGCTGCAACAGAGGTAGAACATGCACCTAGGTAGGTGGAAGAGGAAAAGCACACTTTAGAAGTAGAGGCCCAAATAGAAGATGTATCTATAGGGGTCACAGTGCCAATACCTGTGGTTAATGTGGAAGCAAAGGTTTCCCCATTTGATAGTGAAACAAAGAATTTTTTTTATGATGAATGTACTAAGTCATCGAATAAGCAGCTTGAAGAGAATATCTCAAGATGCCTATAATGCATTTATCAATTTACAATCTGCAAAAAAGATGTGCAAATAATCAATAGGGTGGCTTGATCCAATCTTCCAACAATGGGGACCATATATACAATTCTTTAATAGGTTGATAGTCAAAAAAATAGACCTCCTAGATAAAGTTATTGCTATGAAAGAGGGTATGGACAAGGTGAAAGATCTGTTGCAATTCTTCATAGGGAAACTAGCAGCAATTTAGAGTAAAATGAAAATATTGACAAATGGTTTTCATTCTTTAATTCTTTCTATCCTTGATTTTGATAATACAGATTTAAATGAATTTTCTAATTATTTTTACCATACTATAGACTTGCCACAGGTGGCATCCATTTTCCAAGATGATATTGATGAATGTGTTTTTAATGAATTTATTGATACCCTATTCAAGATTAAAACTGAAATGAATAGGTTTACTATAGAAGGGAAAGTGATAACTAATGCTAGGTGGCAGAAATCTATTGGTGAATTAACAGCAACCAAAGCATGCAAATGACCAACCAAGAAGGAGGTTATTGTATGGAAAGCAATCGTAGAAATAAAGGCTTTACCAATAGGGGCAGTTGAAGAAAAGGACAAACTTGAAGATTTGAGGCTCCAGCTATCATCTGCAACTGCTTGTTGTTGTTTCTTTTTGAATTAAGGTGTCCACGATATTTTTGAAGAGGTTGTAATTATTGTTGTAAAAAGGACACCTGTTAATCATAATTGCCCTTTGCTTGTCGCAACTCATGTTATATAAATGAGTTTTTAAGGCATTGTGATGGTTTGAGTACTGGTATATTTTTTGATTTGTCAAGAAAAATTATTGTCAGTCTTGTTATATGTAGTAGTTTAGAGTTTACTTTCAAGTTTACTTTCTAATATATAGAAATGATAGAATCAACTAGCTAGGCCAGGCTTTTCATTGAATCTCTATTGGTTATTGTATTAGTTATTTAAATGGATAATACAAAGGGGTATTTACACTATTTTCTCTCTATCACCATTTTCTATCTCCATTTCATGAGCTTGTTTATTTTGAGGTCATTTGAATAAGGTTCAAGTGACTAAATTAAGTTTGGATTGATTGTGTATTGGTTCTATTGTTGCTTTTAATTCATTGAATTATATAAATGCTTTAGTAGATCAGTAGAACTCATGGGTTTATGGAAAGGATATTTTATAAGAATGGAAATGGGTGATTGATGTTGATAAATTTATTCAAAAGTTATTTGAATTAGATCTCCCACCAATAGTCAAATGTTGCCCGATGAGTAAGGCACTGATCACATAAATTAGTAATGGTTGAGAGTTAATCTTACTTTTACATGCCAATTCAATTATACTTTCAAAAACTTTTTCATTTCATTTGGTTCAAGGTTATAATGCTGGTCAACACTTGTTTACATTTAGTTTATGTGTCTTGGGTAGCTACTATTTCCAGAAATACTTGTAAACCTTAGGAGAATTATGACCAGATCTGCTTATGAGGGATGCATATAAACTTGAAAGCATTAAAGAAACTAGTAAACTATGTATGTGCCTAAAGATAGAAGATGAGAATAAGAATGAAACTAAGATAATTTTCATACAATAGTTTGCTTTAGAATCATCCCTAGGTATACCCACCTTGGTTTTGCAAAGCCTAAAGAGTAGAAAACCACCCTTGATTTTGTTGAAGTTTTGTCCAAAGTGGTTTGCACATGTAATTGTTAATAGGAATTGGCTAATCCTTAGGTTATATGAGTACTATCATTTTGGTATTGAGCATTTTGTTGTTCAGTAGTTTCAAATACCAACAAAATGGTGACTCTACTAGGGACATAACACTTTATGTGTCATAAAATAGTGAAATTTAAGATGTGTGTTTCCTTTGGGTAGAATCTGAGGTGGGCATTTTACGAGAACTTTTCTATGTTCTCGAGGGTTATTTGCATTATTGTTTATGCTTATTAGTGCAATAATTGTGATCTATTCACAAGTTTTTCCCATTCATATAGGGCGGGTGGTGACTTAGAAGGTTTTAACTAGTGTCATTATTTAGAAGTTTGTTGTCTCAAAATCATGGAAAATAAAAGGAACACACCAGAAAATGTGAAGAAAAACTCGAGAATCAAATTACAAACTGATCTCCCTTCTAGGGGAAGATAAAATTGGGCTATGAAAAGATCTTAGATGCATAGAAAATACCATCCCCAAGAGCAAGCAATAAGGGGGGAGGATGTTCATTTTTTTGATATGGAAAGGGAATCATCTTACCAAAGTTCTAGATCCCATCCTAGACTATCTGGTGATGACTTTTTTAGCACACCCAAAGTGATATGCCAAGAAACTATAGGGCTACACAATACACCCAATCTAGATAAAAGGAATAGAAATAATCTTTTTCAACAAAGTATGAGCCCTTTCTTGTCTGACTATTTTTAAGGAGAAGTGGGACCAAAACATTTAGATCCTGAGAGTTTCAATGATGAAAAAATTGCTAATTTTGAGTTTACTATCCTAGTTCTTGATGAGATTAAGGTCCTAAGAATGCAGCTTGCTAAGCAAGAAGCCATAAATAACAAATTGCAAAAGGAAAGGGAGGAAAAAAATATGAAATCCTTTGAAGAAAAATAGACATTACTTAGGAGAATTACAACCCTAAAAAAGAAAAAGAAAATAGCAGCCAATGCATGGCAACCAGAGATTATAGGTCAAGTTGAACACCTTAATATACAAGAATAAAAGTTGTTGGAAACTCCGAATATGAACCTAGAAGGACCTGTAATACAACAGATTAAGAACTATAGTGCTCTAGAAGCTAACAACAACAAAGAAAAAGGTGTAAGGCATGTTGTTTAGGCTAAAGATAAAGTGAAACAAAAGGAGATTGGTGTTAAGATTAAGGAACCAACAAAGATTGTTCAGATCCATGATTCCATGTCACTTTTTAATATCAAGCTGGAGAAGGAAAGGAAATAAAAGAATGCTTTGGTTAAGAGGTTGGAAATTGTAGGTAGCTATAACTAAGATAAAAAACAAGATTAAATTTTTGGAAAATGCTAAGAGGCAGTTTGCACTTATGCCTAAAGATGATGGTGGGTCTAATAATGCAAATCATAATGGCAATAAGGTGCATGTTTCTTTCTTATCCTCATTTTCACATAAAGTAGATCTTAATAAACCTATTGGTGATGCTAGCACTAGTAATATTATGGACAACACTAGGAAAGATATTGACCATCATCCTAAGGTTGATTTACAAAGGAGACCTATCTAGTTAGAGGGTTACAGGAAACTATATTTTGATGGAATCCCTAGTTACCCTAACCCCATTCCACAAGAAATAAGGAAAATGTTGCCTAAGTTTTCTGGGAACAATGATATCACTTGTGAAGACCATTTAAGGAGTTTTCTTGATATAATGAGTGATTATGAGGTTGAAGTTGAAGATGTTATTATGAAATTGTTTGTTCAAAAATTAACTAAAGATGCTAGAGAATGGTTCAAGAGACTTCCTGAATTATCTATTATTGATTGGACGGATATTGAGTACTGTTTCAAAGAACAATATGGTGACAAGCAGAATCAAAGCTATATCCTAAGTGAATTCAATAATATTAAGAGGTTACCTAATGAATTTGTCATTGAATTTAATAATAGGTTCCAAAAAAGAATGTATAAGCTCATGCAAGCCATGTGAGTTGGTGATAAGATTTTTTTGATTACCTCTTTGAATGCTTTTGATGGTAAAATGGCATAAAAACTCAAGGATAAATAACCTAGGACTTTAAGAGATGCTTTCAGAATTGGTATAAATGTGGAGAACAATTTGATAATTTTAGGAAGGCTGAAAAGTAAAAGAGATGACCCTAGATTGTTTGGAAATAAGGCAAATAGAAAGGAGAATTAAAAAGGTGGAAGGGGAAAAAAGCAAGAGCCTAGTGAGATAAGTCAAGTTCTAAATGCTATAAAGAATATAAACATCCCTCAGGTAAAAAATGATAGGAATCCCACTAAAAATAGGGTCCCTTACCTATCAAATTTCAATAGACAGAATAAGTTGCAAAATTTCCCTTATAATACCACTTGGAAAGATGGTCAACCTAATGTCCCTCTCCCAAAGAATATCAATAACAAGGTCACCCCTGATCCCTTATCCAAAAACTCTGTAAATTTAGTGGATGATCCTGAATTCACTATTGAACCTACATGGTGCTTTGTGTGTCAATTACCCCATGCCCCTGAATCTTGTGTGGTAGCCTTGTCCTTCCTTGGAAATTAGACTATAGTAGAAAAATGTCAAGAACATGAAGAAAAAAATGATAGTGTAGGATGTAACATGTTCTAGTCACAGTATGATTATTCTGATTGTGAGGATTATGATAGAGATGTAAATCAGCAAAGGCAGTTTTAGAACAAAGTACAATAGCAAGTATTCTTTGATGAGAGTGATGTTGAAGACAATATGTATAATATGGTAAGTGCCAAAGAAGAGGTCACATTAAGGAAGCCCTCTAGGGAAGAGATTGATCAAATTACTACAAATATGATAGCTCAAGTACAAACTAGAAATATGTCTAAAAATTAGGATAGTGACAAGGTGGCTAGTATGTTTATAAAAGGAGTTAATCCTAAAAAAGGGGAAGCTATGAAGCCTAAAGAAATCCTTGCTAAGAAGGTTAAAATTAACAATAAAAAATGAGAACCAAAGAAGATGGATAATCCCAAGGTTTGTGGGTCCCCAAATAATGCTCTAGAGAAGTTAGATGAGAAGATACCAAAAGAAATCACTATAAGTGACAAAAATCACCAAGGGGTTGTAAACATTTTTTATAAATATCATGACAAAAGGAGTATTGTTATTAATAACCCATTTGATTCTTCTATAGACATGACTACAATCTTATCACAAATTACTACCAAAGTTCCTTTGTTTGAATTGTTAAGGATCCCTAAACATAGAAATAAAGCTCTAGCATGGTTGGGAGGTACTGATATAAAGGTGAGACATGACTATAATGAAAGTCACAGTCCTAAGGAAAGTAGTAAAGCAAAGGTAAAGGACAAAGAAGCTGAAATAGTTTTGTCTTGAATTCCTCAGATGTTTTTGGATAATTCTATAAATCAGTGTTTGGGAAATGTTGAGCCATTTTTCTTAAGTATTTTAGGAAATGGTAAAACATTAAAATATTGCATGGTTGACTCTAGTGCTTCCAATACTATGATGCCTTTTGAAATAATGAAGGAATTAGGCTTGAAGGTAGATATTACTCAAGGAAGATGTTGTGATATGGATAAAAGAGAAGTGATAGTCATAGGTACTATTAATTATTTACCATATAGACTAATAGGCTATCCTGACAAAGAACTTGCTATAATTGTATTGGTTGTTGATATTCCACCTCAATATGGCATGTTGTTATCTAGAAAGTGGAGTGCTGCCATGGAAGGGAGTCTACAATGTGATTTATCATTTGTTACTTTTAACATTGAGGGGAATTTGATAAAACTAAGTAGGGAGCCTAAAAGTGTACACATGATAGAAGAAGATGTAGAGGACAATATGAAAAATTTTGTGGATACAAATATTAATGCATTCCGAGCTGAGGTTTTGACTTTGAAAAAATCCAAGCATAAGTCTTAGATGGAAATAGAAGCTCACACAAAGATAAACAAAGGTGATTTATGGACTATGTTTTTTGATGGTGCACACTACAAGGATGGATCTGCTGCAGGTATTTTGTTGATATCTCCAGTAGGGGTAACATACAATTTCTCTTTTACTTTAAGTTTCCCTCATACCAACAATATAGTAGAATATGAGGCTTTACTATTAGGCCTTAGACTAGCTCATAAGCATGAGATATACTATTTACATGTTATAGGAGATTCTGAATTGGTTGTATCACAAGTAAGATATTCTTATGTGTCAAAGAAAATAAGATTGAAACAATACAAAAATGTTGTATGGGATATGATTGAATTTTTTGATGCATTTGGGATATTTTTGAAAGATGGGACTAATAATAAGATGGTAGACTTACTAGAAAATATAGCAATAAAGCATGATAATATCACATTTTCTGGTGTGTCTAAAATTAAGATTCAAACTAGGCCTTTTTTCCCTAATAATGTCTAGAATTGGCAAGTATTTGAAAATTATAAGGATATTTTGAGATTTTTGAATTGTGAGAATATGTTGTTAGGACAAGAAATTGCCTACGTAGAGAATATAAATGGAAAAGATACTATTTTTCTATAGGAATTTGTGCAATTAAAGACAAACAAAATCCCAAAGGGTTTAGTTGTTTTAGAAATTGTTTTTGACAACCAAGATAGGTCACAAGTTGATGCTAATAAATATGATGCTAAAGATCTAGAGGAGTTAAACTTGGGAACTAAAGAAAAACCTAAAAAGGTATATATTGGTAAGAAATTGCCCCCTATAATTAGGAAAGATTTGATAGACCTGCTAAGGAAGTATAGACATGTGTTTGCATGGTCATATGATGACGTAAAAGCCTATAGGGAAGATCTTTTTTAGCATGAGATCCCTTTGAAACTAGATACTAAACCTTTTAGGTAGAAACAAAGGCCAATAAATCCAACATTGGCTCCCAAAATGCAAGAGGATTTAATCAAATTAAGAGATGCAGGAATCATAAAGCCTATAAGACATTCCTCTTGGGTATCTAATTTAGTTCCTTTCAGGAAGAAAAATGGAGACATAAGGTTATGTGTTAACTTTAGGAATCTTAATGTATCTTCGTTAAAGGATAATTATGGATTGCCAAATATAGAAGCTATGTTGCAAAGGGTCACTAGTTTTGAGCTTATGTCTATGATGGATGGATTTTCAAGTTATAATCAAGTGCTTGTTAAAGAATCAGAAAAATTCAAGACTACTTTCACTACTCCATGGGGTACTTATGTTTATGTCAAGATGCCTTTTGGGCTTACTAATGCTAGGACTACTTTTCAAAGGGCTATGGATGTGGCTTTTGCTAATATTATTGATAAATTGTTGGTTGTATCTTAGGATGACCTCACTACTTATTCCAAGGATGAGAATGATCATTGCATACATTTGGAAAGGGTATTTATTAGAGCCCTTAAGTATGGTATCTCTTTAAATCCAAGGAAATGTAATTTTGGTGACACTGAAGGAAAGTTGTTAGGACATCTAGTTGGAAAGCATGGAGTGAGGACTGACCCCAAAAGGGTATTAGCAATAGACAAGATTCAGAAACCTAAAAGTGTTAAGGGAATTTAGTCATTTTTTGGATAGATCAACTTTCTTAGAAGATTTGTCGCTAATTTTTTAGAAATTAGTAGGCCTATATCAAGAATGCTAAACAAAGGGTTTGAGATAAAATGGGATGGTGAGCCTAGCATTGCATTCCACAAGATCAAACAAGCTATTAAAGATGCCCCTATTCTCAAAGCACCAAATTATGAAAAGCCAATGCATAAATTTTCTTTTGCCTCATTTCATACTATTGATGCAGTATTGTTACAAAAAAAATGAGGAAGGTTATGAGCAGCCCATTGCATTTTTTAGAAAATCCTTGTAGGTAGCAAAAGTCAACTATGATATAAATTAAAAATAGGCATATGCACTGGTGAAAGGAGTGAAGGATTTTAGATGTTATTTAATGGGAGCTACTATTATTGCTTTTGTTCCTATTGTTGCTATGAAGGGTATTTTTCACAACAAGAGATATCTAGTAGGATATGTAGATTGATTAATAGTATACAAGAGTTTATCATTGATATTTAGGTTATCAAACTAGTTAGGGGTCAAGGTTTGGCCAAATTGATGATAGAAGCCAATCTAGAGGAAAACCAAATCAATCAACTTGATTATAGTTGTAGGGATAATCTTTGTGATATGGATACCTCTGACTAGTATAGAGATGTGATATATTACTTGCAAAACATGAAATCTCCATCACAATTAACAGACAACCAAAAAAGATCTTTGAAGTTACAGACCATAAGGTATGTTATAGTGCAAGGTCAATTATGGTGGAGAAATATGGAAGGGGTACTTTTGAAGTGTGTAGATGAAATTGAATCTAAAAGGATTTTAAGAGATATGCATGAAGGTTTATGTGCTGGTCATTATATGGCTAAGACCACTACTCATAAAATTCTTAGGGCTATCTTTTGGTGGCCAACACTTTTTAGAGATGCTCATGAGTTTGTGAAGATTTGTGATGCTTGTCAAAAATTTAGTGGAAAGTTAATTTTTTTTGGAAATTTACCATTAAGACTTGTTGAAGTATAGGCACAATTTCAACAATGAGGAATTGATTTCATTGGTGAGATTTCAAATAGGTCCAGTGGTGGACATTCTTGGATCCTAGTGGCTACTGATTACTTCACTAAGTGGGTTGAAGTAATTCCTACTAAGAATGCAACAAGTGGTGATTAATTTCATTTTAAATAATATTATGACTAGGTTTGGATGCCCACAAAAGATTTTAATTGATAATGCTATGCATTTTAGATCTGAGGAGTATAATTTTTTTTGTAAGAAGTATGGCATTACAGAGTACAGATCATCACCCTATCATCACAAAGGAAATGGTCAGGCAGAATCAAGTAATAAAAGTATATTGAAAATCATCAAGAGGATTTTACAAGAAAACAAGAAGGCCTGGGATTCAAAATTTCCATTAGCTCTGTGGGCTGATAGGGTTACTATGCAAAAGGCCATTAGATGTGCTCCATTTGATTTGGTCTATGGTATACAAGCTAGACTTCCACAGAATAACCTAAAGGAGATGTATAAATTTTTTCAACTATATCAAGATGATATCATTGATGAGATGCAACTCAAAATGGATGATATTTTGCAATTAGAAGAAGCAATGAGAGAGTCTTCTATTTAGAATGCCAAGTTACAATCACAGATGAAGCACTTATATGATAAAAGGGCCATTGAGAGGAAATTTGAAATAGGTGACATGGTATTGATGTGGAATGCTAGAATGGAAGATAAAGGAAAGCATGGTAAATTTAACCCAATCTGGCTTGGCCTATATAACATTTGTGATACAAATGGAGAGGATTGATATTTTTTGAAGGATTTAACTGGAGATGTTCTTGAATTTCTATTTCATTGACAATTCTTGAAGAGGTACTTTTCTTAAAGTATCTATTTTCCATGAGCAGTAGTTTTTAGGTTTCCTTGTGCTCTTGTACATTTTGTATATTTTCAAGATCCTTATAAATATCTCTATATAGTCTAGTTCCCTGTTTGTATTGTTCTATTTTGTGCTCTCTAAAAAACTTGTCATTCCTTTACCAAGTATGTGGTCTACTCTTCAATAGATTCTAAATTCTTGCATAGACTCAAATAGTCTATCATCCCCAAACAGAGCCACTATTAGTCTAATTTTTCATAGTACAGGGAAATTCTAAAATTTTGGTGAAAAATCATTTAATTCATTGTATCATGTAGATTAGAGTTTCATTCTTTATATTTTTTCAAATTTTTAGGTTACCCTAGTTTTTCCCTGGTTCATGTGTTGCTTGAATTCTATTAAATCCTCAAGGTTTTTCATCAACACAGTCATTGAAATACCTTAAGTGTGTAAAAACCCTAGGTCTTTTTCAAATTTTCAAAAGTGTTTGTAAAGCAGTTAAGTTCTTCCCTTTATGATCTTACGGTGTAGGGTTTCCCATAAGAATAAAGTACCTTCTTGATCATGTTTCTGTGGTCACGTTTCACCAAGTAGTGTAAAGGCATAAACCAGTTCATGTTTTATGGGGATAGGCTTATGCTTTTCATAATAGCAGAATAGTTCATTTTGAGGTTCCCTGATCATATGTTTGATCCTTGGGCAAAGAGGCATAAAGGTGTTTTGTGCTTTGAAAGTGGTCTTATGGCTTTATGGTGATAAGTTGAGCAGGTGAGCAAAAGGAGTTTGAAAAGGTATTCTTGGTCATATGTTAAAGTGTTAAGCATATGAGTGTAAAGTTTTCTAAAGGAGATGTGTCAAATCACTTTATAGGAATATGAGTAAACTATTGAGCAAAGGGGTGGAAAGGTATTGTGGTTTGATCTATGCACCTACATTCTAGTGAATGGCGTAAGGCATAATATCTTGGCATGGCATAAAGGATGCTTTATGAGAAGGTATAAAGTGTCTTACAGTTTCATGCATAAAAAGGAACTCATAAGAATGAAAGTGAAGTTCAATTTTGTGTTGAGATAATGGGTGTTGCACACATTGCATAATATTGTTATTTTATTATTTTATTTTATTATGTAATGTTGTTCCTAGATGGACGTGCAACATGTAAAGATTCCCATGGAATATTCTTGATGAGTTGTATTGTAACATTGTGAAAATATTTTATGTAATTATTTAATATTGGGGAAAAGAATTAAATGCCCAATATTAAATGTGGGGTCAGTGGGTTAGGTAGCACATGGTTTTAGCACATGGTTTATGTAATACCACTTAGTGGTTTTGTGGGACTTGCTACTATATAAGCAGCCACAAGGGTAGTTGTTGTAGAGAGAGTGACAAGAAAGAAAAAGAAGGCAAGAGTCGAGCAGGACAAGGCTTGACAGGTTAGCCAAGGGAGCATTTGTGAAGGTTGAAAGCATGGCATGGGATGTGTGGATTCATGCTTGTTCACATAGTTTTTTCGGTTGTGGCTATGGCTATGAAGGCTTCCATGGTTGTATGGAAATGTTATTTTTGTTGAATAATACATAGTGATGGATGCTTTTGGAGGTTGGGTTTTTCCCTCAATGAGGGTTTCCCAGGGTATATCTTGTGTCACAATTTTGTGGGTATGTTGTCTATTCTCTTGCATGTGGATTTTAATTCTGTGTTTATTTTAGATCTATTATGGGTTATGTGGAAATGGTGGTTATATTCTTTATTGCCAAGTTTCCTTACAAGTGGTATCAGAGCTATGGTTTTATTATTGTAACCCTAGATTGAATCCATGGGAATGCATGAGAGGATAAAAGAAAGTGCAAGATATATGAATGATTTATTGCAGATCTAAGGGTTTTTTTGGTTTGCTGTTATGATGGGATGTTAAAATATTTGGGCATATGAAATTGTTGGACAAAAAGATTTTTTTTGGATTTTTCATTTAAAATGAGGGTTTTAGGAGGTAGCATGTAGAAATGACCTCCTAGGTAAAAATAGACCTCACCATTGGATCCGGGTTGAAGTTTCCATAAATTTTGATATATAATATGCCCTAGTTTGGCCATGTTCAGAGGAAATGAAAGACTTTTTTAGTTTCAGCCCATGATGGCTATCAAATTTAATCCTGTCGGAATTTTTGTCACTGAAAAAAAAATTAAAAATGAAAAATCGTACTGAAAATGGTAAAAAGACTGTCTTAGTAAAATGGACATAAATTTCTCTCAGAATATCAGATTTCAGTGTTCTTATAGGCATTGGAAAGCTAATTCAGAGCACTACAACATGGTGTAAGTTTGGTTCTATAATTTTGAGATTTTGTCAGGTTTTAAGAGCCCTAAAGTCAGATGTTGTTTTGAGCACGGATTAGGGCATAACTTGGGCATACGGAGTTAGATTTTGGACTTCGAGTAGTCAATGGAAAGCTCTTGGAGAGCTCTACATATTGGTTCAGATTTGGTGCAGGTTTGGCATGATTTATTTGTTGATATATTGATCTAAATAGTTTATAGGTATATTTTAACTATGGTAACATTGTGAGTTTATGGCATTGGAGATTTAAGATTTGATGTCATTGTATACTCAGTTCATATTTCAGATTGGTCTCATGATGATATGGTTATCAGTGTTTGGTCTGGATATGCATGATGACTTATTGGGTCTACAAGTTGTGCAGTGTTGTAAGTGGTCTATACTTATAGGTTGCACTTATAGCTTGGTTATGGGTCGTCTTTTCCCATTGATCTTTCATTATTGATGCATATTCAAATTGGTGGCTTGGATTTGGGTTGTCTATGCCCTAAGTCACATGATTTACTATTTTTTTCATGTAGAAGGGATGACATGTTGTTACCAGGGACAGTCATGGTGGAGGATTGTGGTTGACTATTTTATGCTGACAGGTTGGACACTTTGAGATACAGATGCTTGGTTCATGGATGTGATCATGGTGCCATGGATTTTGGCATGACATGATTGGTTATACAGGTACATCTTTGATGTTTATTAGCTTGGATTTCTGATATAGTTATGGTGGTATATCTTCTTGGTTGAGGATCATGGTTATTTGATTTCTTTTAAGGAGCTCATGATGTGCACTTTGAGTTCTTTGATGTTTTGATGCCTTGGTTGATTCTCATGGTTAGAGGATGGTATTTTCATCATGATGTCATGGATAGCTTGGATACACGATTTAGTGGGAGCTTGTGACAGTGATGGGGTGACAGTGCAGGATTAGTTCCTGGTTTGGTTTGGATCTTCAAGTAGGAGATCAATTTTATGATGCCATAGGTGACTTGGTACCACGGTTGAGTGGGAGTTGTTGGCATTGATATATTTATTGAGTGTTTGCAGATGTTGGAGGTTTGTCTTAGATCCTGTTGCTGTAGAAGCGTCTTTGACATTTGCATGGTGCACTTATTATCTTCATGGTGTATGAAGATGGTTAGATCTTGAGGACTCATGGAGTTCTTGGTTATCTTCATGGTGTGTGAAGATGGTTCTTCCTGGTATGTGGAGATGTTTTTCTTCATGGTGTATGGAGATGGTTGCATCTTGAGGACTCACGGGGTTCTTGGCAAAGGTGTGGTTTATGCTTTTATTTGGTGTGTTATCCTTGGTATGAGGATGGTTTCATTATTATGTCATGGTATACTCTTGATACGCGTTTAGAGTTGTGACATGTTATAGTTTGTTCATGTGGAGCATGTTATCTCTTTAGTTGAGATGGTAAGATCATGTTGTCATGTTTATGTTCCTGAGGCCATGGTTGGAACTTTGACATTGATCTTGGTTTAGTTTCTTGGTATTGAGTACACTGATCATCAGCTAGATACTTCATGATATTGCTATGTTGCATTTGGAGTTGGCATGGATTGATTGGTTACAGGTGCTCATGGATACTTAGAGACGGTGGTGACGCTGATTTCTCTTGGATTAGAGAAGTATTTGTTGGGACGGTTGATGGTTTCAGCAAGAAGTCTGAGGGGCAGTCACCTAATATGGACTTGAGAGGACATTGTTCTTAGATGAGTCTTGGTTGGAGACTTGGGTATCTTGATGAGCATTCTCATTCCCCACTCTTGGTCTACTCGGCAATTTGCTACTTGAGAGGTATAGCCCATTGTTTTTCTTAGTTGCATTATATTTATGCTTGTCTTTCATGGATATGGATCTTGAGCTATGGTACATGAGTTAGTTCTGGAGGGTTCATTTGAGAGATGGTTTAGCATTGGTTATCTCCATGTGCATATGTTGTTATGTTGGTTGAGTTTGGGAGATGGTTTTATATTGGGCATTTTCTTTGGTTTAGAAATGGTTTATTGACTTTGA
The DNA here is from genome assembly GCA_028749045.1 of Cupressus sempervirens. Classification (NCBI taxonomy): domain Eukaryota; kingdom Viridiplantae; phylum Streptophyta; class Pinopsida; order Cupressales; family Cupressaceae; genus Cupressus; species Cupressus sempervirens. Next base: position 1,103,504,614 of record CM053785.1, read on the forward strand.
TCTTCTTTTGAGAGGCTTACATCCATGATTAGTTATATGGTATGGTTTGGGTGTTGTTGAGGCTTCTTGTTGGGGTTTTATGGAGGAGATCATACTTGCATAGTTTACATCTAGAGGTGTGTGTAGAAGGACATGATACAGGTTATGATTTGCATGGTTTCTCTGGTCTTGGTTATCTTCCTAGATGTTCAATTTTTCCTACATTGGATTTGAGATTGGTTCAAGATTGTGATCACTGGTTTGTGCTCATGTATGTCATGTGAGAGATGACATGGTTATTTCTTTCTCTTTCCTTTGTTGGTTGCGGTGAACTTGGGAGAATATTGGAGACTTGTTATGAGAGCTTTTCTTGCAGGATATTGGTTTATGTATTGTGGATGTCCTTGATACTACATGGATTCACTTCTTTGAGATGTTATGAGTGGATTGGTTATAGATTTGACATTATCTTTTGCAGTGGGAGCTTCTTGGTATATATGTGGCAGGTATTGCTCTTGAGGCTTGTGATTGCAAGTTACAAATTGGATATGTCAGTGATATGAGATTCACTTGTTATACCTTTGAGGTATGGATAGTTGGATGGGTTTGGCACTTGCTGTGGGTGCTATTTCAGCTATGGATATTTTGACAACTACAGATAGATGTGATTACCTGTGCTTGAAATTTTAGTTGGTACAGGATTTTATGATCTTCTAATGCGATAGGTTGGGTGGTTTTCTCTTTGGATGGCTTCTATGTATGTCCAGTGGGAGTGGCATAATAGGAGGTGAGATCATTCATGTTCGAGATGCTGGATACTTTGATTTTGTGGCGGGTACCAAGACAGAGCACTTGGTGTATTTTGATCCATGATGGTGGATGTGCTGGGAGGGATTGTTCCCTTGTTCATTTGTGTGGCTACGGATTGACCCTATGCAATGTATACAACAAGTGGGAGATTGTTGAGATAATGGGTGTTGCACACATTGCATAATATTGTTATTTTATTATTTTATTTTATTATGTAATGTTGTTCCTAGATGGACGTGCAACATGTAAAGATTCCCATGGAATATTTTTGATGAGTTGTATTGTAACATTGTGAAAATATTTTATGTAATTATTTAATATTGGGGAAAAGAATTAAATGCCCAATATTAAATGTGGGGTCAGTGGGTTAGGTAGCACATGGTTTTAGCACATGGTTTATGTAATACCACTTAGTGGTTTTGTGAGACTTGCTACTATATAAGCAGCCACAAGGGTAGTTGTTGTAGAGAGAGTGACAAGAAAGAAAAAAAAGGCAAGAGTCGAGCAGGACAAGGCTTGACAGGTTAGCCAAGTGAGCATTTGTGAAGGTTGAAAGCATGGCATGGGATGTGTGGATTCATGCTTGTTCACATAGTTTGCTCGGTTGTGGCTATGGTTATGAAGGCTTCCATGGTTGTATGGCAATGGTATTTTTGCTGAATAATACATAGTGATGGATGCTTTTGGAGGTTGGGTTTTTCCCTCAATGAGGGTTTCCCAGGGTATATCTTGTGTCACAATTTTGTGGGTATGTTGTCTATTCTCTTGCATGTGGATTTTAATTCCATGTTTATTTTAGATCTATTATGGGTTATGTGGAAACGGTGGTTATATTCTTTATTGCCAAGTTTCCTTACATTTTGTTTATGTGCCTTCACTTCTTGGACTTGTGGAAAATCGTAAAGCCATGTTATAATGGTGATCATGCTAAGTGGGACCTATTGAGTTGTTAGATGGGCCCTGATGAGAATGAATCAAATGGTGACACGTCATACATGTTAGATGGGAACAACCTGCATAGTAGATGACTTAAGTTCTTCATTCTACATGTGCCCAAAATCAATGGCAATGTTCTTTTCTATTTTACTAAGATTCAGTCTGGGTTGTTGATAATTGAAAAGTGAAATTTCCCATTATGCCTTTACAATTGCATAGTCACCGTGTGAACAAAGAGCTATTTTATCCCTTTCTTCATGGTTATGAGTTGAGTTTGAGCATATAAGTGTAAAAGAATAGATAAAGGAATGAAAAGAAGGCTTTATGCTACTACAAGAAAGGAGAAATGTAAGAGTGGGATTCCATTTGTAAAGGCTTTCCAATGTTACGAGGTTAAGGTAACTCGTGCAGGCATAAAGGAAAAATAAATAAAAGATAAGAGGCATTATGATGCCATGGGTAAAGTCTTAAGTGTATGACTAGAGGATGGGTATATAAAGTGTTACGATGTCTCGAGTAATGAAGTGTGCATATGAGCATAAAGGGTAAAGTGAAGGCTGTAACAAAGGCTTTACACTTATATGAGGAAGGTTTGAAGTGTAAGAACATAAGTATATGCTTAGGAGACTTGAGATTCTATAGTGTAAGGGGTTGTGTAAGAGTGTAAAAGAAACCCTAACACTTCTACACTTGGAGTATTCTAGGGCATCACCAGATAGACATAAAATCTAGCTAAGTGTGTCTCTAGGGTTGCAAAGATTGAAATATTTTGACTCAGTGTAGAAACGGAAGACAAGAATTTGAAAAGAAAGTGGTTGAGGTGTCATACTAGTTTAGAAAAAAGGACAAACTCACCATGGCCAAGTAAAATAAAACACTGAAAAGTACATCAGGATCGAATTTCATGGCTGACATTCCTTTTTGTCAACCTACGAGGGTGGTATTAAAATCTCGTGCATGTAGAATTTATTAAAAAAGCTGGTAGACTATATGATTAAATCATTAATATTTGATTAAGCATTCAGAATATTGCCATTTCAAAGAATTTGTGTTCCTGATCTAAAAAAGTTCTCCAAGTATCCATAGCCTCGTGATTTCTATGTTAATGTTACAAGAAGGTCAAAGTATAAGTTGCAAAGAAAATGGCTGACAAGGAAGTCGAGGAGGTGCCTACAAAAGAGGTAGAGGACAAAGATGAGGGTCATGATGTTGTTGAAGTTACAATAGAAGGAAAAAGGAAGAAGGGCACTATAAAAATAGAGAAGAAGTTGAGGGTTTGAAAGTCAAAAAAGCATGCAAAAGATTCTTTAAAAATTCTTCCAAGGTCATCCAATGCCATTTCAAAAAATGACCATATTTTCAAAGACCATTGCTGGTCAGGGATGCAAAATGCCCTAGAATTGATGGTTTTAATTTGTTTTTTATATTTCTACCAAAAAAAATTGAAAATGTACCAGTCTATAACCCATGGAATAGGAAAATGGCAAAATTGATATTCCTAAAAGTGTTTTTTGATGTGGACCTATTAAAAGCACTGATAAATTCTTACAATCTAGTGACCAGGACATTCCAAAGGCACAACGGGAGCTTTTTGTGCACAATAGATAGAACTTCTTTCATAGAGGCTTTTGTGTTAGAAGGACAAATGGATGTGCCTATTGATATTGAATACTTACAAGGGAAATTTGGGAGAAATAAGACATATTTTGTAAATAATGTGATGCTACCCCACATCCCTTACAATGTAAAATAGGAAAGGCTGATTCCAAAGAAGGTAGCGGATCATTTTCCCTTAAGTAGGTTGAAAAATTATTTCAAGAATATAGTATATGGGCTACACAAAGTTCTTGAAAGTGATGGTGCAAAGGATTGTGTCTATCATTCCTTATTCCTAATGGCATGTAACATACAAGACCCTTTCCACCACAAAGAATATGATTATGTGCCATTCATCATGGACAAAATGCACAATCAAATTGTCAATGCAAAGAAGGGAGAATTGGAGGATTTAAAGTTCCACCATTACTCACTACTAATGCACCTAATCTTGTATTACAACATTGGTTACATCAGCCAGGACTTCATTGATCAAACTTTTGATGAATTTGGTGAGTTACTTATGGAACTATGGACTCACATTTGGGATAAAAATTTCCATTATTCAAATGCACTTGTGTTCTTTAATTTGTTTAGTTCTGTTATTATGAGGCAATTGGACCATACTTTCTTCAGGGCACCAAATGTTTTGAAAACTTTGCTTTGACCTTCATTTTTGGATAAGAAAACCAAATTAGATCATAACTAGGAGAACATATTTGTGTTTAAGGAGTACACATTGATGAGAATATATGCATGCCCATAGCCTCCTCACATTTTGACCAAGTATTTACCCCCTAGATTGGCCATTATTGAATTCTTTTGGCAATTCCTACTAATGAACAAAGAAATGATCCCTGTTTCTCTGCACAAACCCACGTTTTTTTGAATAACTTCTAAGGTAGGAGATTTTGAAATACTAAAAAATTCCTATGAGGAGTTCAGTGAGTACCTAGGCTAGTACAAATTTTCTACTAGGCCTTATAGGATGTATGACCCTAAGAACTACATTACAAATGAGGTTAAGGCCATTAGGGGATACATCCTACCTCCAAGCAAGCCAATCCCTATGGAGGATTTGATTGCTAACATAGTAGCAACAAGGGAGGCTAATGAGTTGCTAGGAAAATATGGTGAAATAAGGAAGGTGGAGGAAGCCTTAAGAAGGACCAACCCTAATTTTAAGGGTTTCTATATAGAAATTCCATACATTGGCAACTTGAGGAAGATGGTAGAAAATTTTGATTACATCATGTCTCAAATGCCACATGAGCTAGAGGAAGAGGAAGCAACTATAAATAGAGAATCCCTTGAGCCAAATGTATAATTGTAGGTTGATGTGGAAGAGGAGCAACCATCATCTTCAACATGGGTGCCAAAGGGTAATGAAAGGCAGAAAATAATGCACATCCTAGAGAGGGTGGTAAGTAGGGCCTTACAAGTGATGCCAGGGAATGATGAATATTTTTTTTACATTAGGAAAAATTATTTGCATCAAAGGGCTATAGAGGTAGCAAAAGCCTCTAGTAATCTTCAAATTGTAGCATCAAGACTAGATGATAGGCTCATCTAATTGAAAAATTTATGGAAGATAATGATTTCATTAAATCATCAAAATTTCAAAGTTTTCTTTATAAAATAAAATAGAATGAGCTCACATTACGCCTCATGCCAAGAGAGGATCCTAAAAAAAATAAAGAATTGGTGGATAAACTGCTAGCCTACGACTCAGATAGTGAAACAATGACCCCTACAAAGGCCAAGGAGCTGGTACATAGGAGTGGTATGATTCTGATACCAAATTGGGATATTGAGAGGGATTTTGTTCTTAATCAAATGAGGAGACAAGAAAAATCCATCAATTATGAGGCTAGTAGTAGTTAAGGATTGAAGAGGGGGTTAGGGTTCAATATAGACACAAAAACTCTAGCAGTGTGGAGTGTTGCCCCTAACACAAAAAAAGCCTAAGATGATGGACATAGAGGAAACTACACAAGGCAATATGATCTTTTGGACATTAGATAATACTACTGGAAAGGAGATTTCTAGCTTGGTCAAATACTTTACACTCATGAATGAGGCAAAGGTAGATCAAATTGAAGACATGTTAGCTAATATATACAATGAATGTCTAAATGTTAGGAAATTATATGAGGAGGAGCTCAAGACAAGCTATGTGCAAAAACAAAGGATAGAAGAGTTGGAGGGGATATTCCAGAGCTTAAAAGTAGAAGTGGCATCCCTTAGAGAACAACTCAAGGCTGCAACAGAGGCAAAACATGCACTTAGCTAGGTGGAACACGAAAAGCACACTGTAGAAGTAGAGGACCAAATAGAAGATGTATCTATAGGGGTCACAGTGCCAATACCTGTGGTTAATGTGGAAGCAAAGGTTTCCCCATCTAACAAAGAAACAAAGAAAAATGTTATGATGAATGTACTAAGTCATGGAATAAGCATCTTGAAGAGAATATCTCAAGATGCCTATAATAAATTTATCAATTTATAATCTACAGAATAGATGTGCAAACAATCAATAGGGTGGCTTGATCCAATCTTCCAACAATGGGGACCATATATGCATTTCTTTGACAGGTTGATACCATTGCTAGCAAAAAATCCAAACCTCCCAAATAAAGTTATTGTTGTGGAAGAGGGCATGGACAAGGTGAAAGATCTATTGCAATTATTCATAGGGAAACTAGTAGCAATTCAGAGTAAAATGAAAATATTGACAAATGGTTTTCATTCTTTAATTCTTTCTATCACTGATTCTAATAATAAAGTAAAGGATTTAAATGAATGGTCTAATTCTTTTGACCATATCGTAGACTTTCCATAGGTGGCATCCATTTTCCAAGGTGATATTGGTGAATTTGTTTTTAATGAACTTATATATACCCTATTCAAGATTGAAATTGAAATTAATAGGTTTACTACAAAAGAGAAAGTGATCACTGATGCCAGGTGGCAAAAATCTGTTGGTGAATTAACAACAATCAAAGCATGTGAATGGCCAACCAAGAGGGAGGTTATTGTATGGGAAGAAATCATAGAAATAAAGGTTTTACCAATAGGGGGCAATTAAAGAAAATGGCAAACTTGAAGATTTGATAATCTAGCTATCATCTTCAACTGGTTTTTGTTATTTCATTTTGAATTAAGGTGTCTAGGATATTTTTGAAGAGGTTGTTGTAATTATTTTTGTAAAAAGGACACCTATCAATCACAATTTCCCTTTGCTTGTTGCAACTCATGTTATATAAATGAGTTTTCAAGACATTGTGATTTTCCAAATACTGGTATATTTTTTGATTTGTCAAGAAAAAGTATAGTCGGTCCTATTATATGTAGTAGTTTAGAATTTACTTTCAAGTGTACTTTTTGATATATAGAAATGACAAAATCAACTAACTAGGTTGAGTTTTCATCGAATCTCTATTGGATATTGTATTAATCATTTAAAAGGATAATACAAATGGGTATTTACACTATTTTCTCTCTGTCACCATTTTCTATCTCCATTTCATGAGCTTGTTTATTTTGAGGTCATTTGAATAAGGTTCAAGTGACTGAATGTAGTCTGGATGGATTGTGTATTGGTTGTATTATTTCTTTTAATTCAATGAATTATATAAATGCTTTAATAGATCAATAGAACTCATGGGTTTATGGAAAGGATATTTTATAAGAATGCAAATGGGTGATTACTATTGATAAATTCATTCACAACTTATCTGAATTAGATGTCCTACCAATAGTCAAATGTTGCCCAATGAATAAGGCACTAGTCACACAAGTCAGTAGTGGTTGAGAGTTAATCTTACTTCTGCATGCCAATTCAATTATACTTTCAAAATAATTTTCATTTCATTTGGTTTAAGGTTATAATTCTTGTCACCACTCATTTACATTTAGTTTTTGAGTTTTAGGTAGTTGCTATTTCTAGAAATACTTGTAAACCTTAGGAGAATTATGGTCAGATCTACTTATGAGGGATGCATATAAACTTGAAAGCATTAGAGAAATTGGTAAACTATGTATGTGCCTAAAGATAGAAGATGAGAATCAGAATGAAACTAAGATAATTTTCATACAACAATTTGCTTTAGAATCATCCCTAGGTATACCCACCTTAGATTTGCAAAGCCTAAAGAGTAGAAAACCACCCTTGGTTTTGTTGAAATTAGGTCCAAAGTGGTTTGCACATGTAATTGTTAATAGGGATTGGCTAATCCTTAGGTTATATGAGTACTACCATTTTGGTATTGAGCATTTTTTTGTTTAGTAGTTTCAAACACCAACATGGAGTTGAAGCATAGTTATCTTTACCTCTAGAACTAGCTACTCTAAACTTGTAGAAAGGAATTGAAGATGAGGTGTTTTCTAATTCTATTAAAAAATGGATATTGTACCTTTAAAGGATTGAAGAAGAGAGGAGAGAAATAGTAGAGCACATCACTAATAATCAGGCAATAGTAAAAAAGATTTTTGATTAGAGAGAAAGGCCTCAGAAACTTGTGGAAGGGGATCAAGTGTTACTATGGGATAAAAGAAGAGAGCCTAAGGGAACACACACCAAATTTGAAAGCCTCTAGAAAGGACCATTTGTCATATTAGAAGATTTGGGCTCCAATGCATTCAAACTCAAGTATCTTAATGGTGATTATTTGCCCCTACTTTATAACAAACATGATCTCAAGATTTTTAGGTTTTAGGTCGGCTTGTCATCTTCATTGTAAATATCCATTTTCCCTTTCTTTTTTTCCTCTCTAGTTGTGGTGTTCTTTCTTTCTTGTTTTGTGTCTCTTTAGTTTAGGTCTGTTAAAAGTTGGTCTACAAAACTAGCGATCCTAAGTTCACATATGATCCTTTTCAGTCTCATTCTCCATTTAGAGCCAATTGTTACCCTACACTTTTTCGCAATGTGCAATGTTATTAGCCAAGACTCCTTTTTGTAACTTGAAGTCAAACTTGAAGTTTTAACCTACTTCAAGTTTAAGTTCATTCCCATCCACTTTTCCTCACCCTAGCAAAGTCTTCATCTGTTGGCTTGAGTCGATATTCTCGAAGTTGAAGTTGAAGTAGGTTGATTCAAAACATCAACTTCAACCTTGACTTCATAATTTTTTGACATTTTCTTGTTTTCTCCTAGGTAATGTATTAGAAATCATGAACTCATTTGTGAGGTAAGAAATGGGTCCCACTTAGTGGGAATCTTGAAGATGTGAAAGGCAATAAATATGAAAACTATGAAAAATATTCCAAAGTATGGTTGGTTTTATGGGAAAAGGTGGCATTGAGATTTTGTGATATTATGAGATGTAGATCTACAAACAGATTTTATGGGCATTAACTACAAACAACCTTGCACGTCTTGTTAGGTATAGGTGACACACTTGTTATAAATACCTTCACTCACTCATATCTGTCTTGAGATTTTTAAGAAACCATTTCTTTAAATTACCTGTCTAGCTAGTATAATTGCTCATTTAGTCATTTTGAGCTCTTAGCATCAACTGGTAAACAAGAGAGTTGGAAGGTTAAGCTCTGTGAAGAACTGTAAGTGCATTATCCTCTACTCTATCATTTTTGTGCCTATTTTTTGTTTTAGTGCTTCAGTTTATCTCTATAAATCTTCATCTTTCAAATTAAACAATGATGCTCTTAAATCCTAATATGTCTAAGCTAGAAAATCCATGCCTTTTGAATTCCCTCCCCAAAATTTGGGATACTTTCTTGGTAATAAAAAAACCTAGCTAACATAGTCAAGCAGGAAAAAATGTTCATTCTAGACCCATATACTAGAAATAGGCTAGTAGCAGGTTACTCGAAGCCACAACTTTCCCATCGCCTATAAGGTGTCTGGAATTGGTTGTTGAATGTGCAAATCATTATGACCCCAACACTAGGTGCGTAAAGAAGGTTTTGGGGAGGTGTTGGTTAGAATAAACAATGCTAGTGTCAATTCAGCTCTAAGAATTCCTTACAAGGAACCTTATGAACCCTAGACATTTGAGGAAGCAGAATTCCTATATGGTGATAGAAATAAAGACTATGATTCTATTTTAGCTCAAACCTAGCTTTTGAAACCAGTTGAAGGAGGCTCTAGATTTCCCAAACCATTAACTATTGAACATTTCATTAGATGAATTGTAGAAATTGTGCTACTCTTAAATAGAGTCAAGGGCAATGACCATGCCTTCCACTAGGAGATTTGGATGTACCTTTTTATTCAAAAGATTGTCAAAGGTGAAAAATTCATTGGTTGGGTTGATTTAATCGCTGAAAATTTACATAAGGGCCTCATAATTGTGAGTAGTTTCCACTCATTCTTTCTATCTTCCTTCTTAATCTACATTTTAGTAGCATCTAAGGAATGGGAGGGACTTCCACACATGTCCTGGACTGAGGAAATGACTATCTATCAGTAGTAAAAAGATCTCCAAGAAATTGAATTTTGTATAGAATTTAGGAGGGTTAATGATGTATTCCTACATGAAAATCATAGGTTATCGAAAGATTCAATGCAAGCCATCAAGATTTATGGTTGTTTCTATATCCAATTTCCTAAATTTATGTATCTCACAGTTGGAGGCTTTTCTGGTGAACCTCTTAGGTTACCACACTATTGTTGAGACAAGATTTTCTTATCTAAGATAAGTAGGTAGTTTGTTTTTGTTATAGAGTCTCCTAAAAGCACTAAAAGGTCACCTTCTTTCATATTTCCCATTGAAATTGGCCATTAGAGATGCTCATGCTTATGCCTCAAACCCTACTCTCCTAGAGAAGATTTTGATTATATAGGTTTTGCTAGGGAGAATTTAAAGCATACAGCTTCACTAGTCCATGTTCCACATTTGGAAGATTATTGGGCTAATCGTATTGATGAATTTGATGTCAGAAAAAGATTGTGGTCTAGGTTAATAGTTAGCTAGATTAATATGTTTAAAGCTAACCTCAACACCCATGGGATAATGGAAGATGAAGTTGAAGAAGTGATTAACCTATTTTATGTTAATTAAATTGAATGCATGCCCATCCCTAAAATTGATTGGACTAGAAGGGAAGAGGATGATCTACTTTTTTGTACCTCAGAAGTGTTGACAATAACTATAAATGGTTGAAGTCAAAGAATTTTGAATCTGCTACCTCTACCCCTAGTGCCCTAGAGAAATACTTAAGAGCTAGACACAAAATGGTACACTCAAAGACAATGGCCATCACTAACCCTAGTATTGATGATCCTATTGTAGGTTCCCTAGAAGTTGAAGCTAAAGTAACTTAGTAGCCACTTCAACTTCAAGTTCATAAGGAGGTACCAAAGGTCAAAAGGGTAACTTTCTTAAGTACTAAGAAAAAAATACCAAGCAAAGGAAAAGACACAAAGATAGTTGATCTTGATCATGCTGAAATAAAATCAAATCTAGAGCAATCTCCTAGTTCTCCCATGGTTGATAATACATTAGATCCTCAAAAAGTTACCTGAAAGAATTGGTACTCAATCAGGTAGCCTCACCTTAACTAAGGTTTCTTCCATGATAGGAAAAGACCCTGTCATGCCCAACTAGTTGGAGACTTCCATTGAGAAGAAAAGAAGCACAGTGCCCTTGTCAATGCCTATTGATGACTTGGTTAGCAAAAGTGTCTGGGAAAGTCTTCAGAAACCAAAAAGGCTAGAATTGAATCCAGGATAAAGTTTGATAAAAGTTCAGGGCATTGGTCAAGTAAGATTGTTAAGCCACAAGAAGGAAGCTCACATGAGGATCTCACTCCTCAAGATTATCAAGAATCAAGGATTGATCTAGGAAAGGGGAACCATGCAGTGGATATGAAGATTTTTGAAGCTTCAAATAAAAAGATTACAAATAGAGTCTAGAAAGATGCCTAGGATAAGAAAGATATGAAAGAAGCAATGAGGAGCATGGAGCAATGCATCAATGCTATGTTGCACTTAAAACCCAAGCCTCTAGATGAGATGTTGGAAATTGTGGATGTATCTTCTTCAACCAATTAGTAGTTGAAACTGATAATTTGCTGAAATGTAAAGTCATTGCAAGGACATTTGAAGAATGGTTGCAATTTGTCCTTAGTGAAACCATGAAATAGATAAGCCTTTTGGAAAAAGCTTCAAAAGAATCTATTGCCACATTAAGAAGGTGGAGTCCAATAATGAAGGCTTTGAGAAAGAAAGAAACAATTGGGTAAAAGTGGTGCTCTAGATAGAGGAAATTTGAGGATTTGGATTGCACAGGTTCCAAGTTGAATGCACTATGGCTGGCCTAGATGATAAAACATTGTATGTGATTAAATATTCTATCGAATGGCAGAATGAGGCACTAGTCTAGGTAGTAAGTGAGATCAGAAAAATCTTGGATGGTCTTAAGCTTGTGGATGAAATAATTTGAGGTGATTTAAGGTGATTCAGCAAGCATTGCCTAGGTAAGGAAAATGACTCCATAGCCCTAGTGGAAGAATTCACAAATGAAGTCCAAAAGAAGTTTCAAGAAATTTAAAGAAGAAAATGCCACGCAGATAGGATTTTTTAAATATCACTCATACTAAAGCTATGGTGATAATAAACCTAAAACATTTGGAGATGCATGAAGAAAAAGTAATAGAACTATAGAGGGAAAAGGAAGTCTAGAAGCAAAGAATTACATACATTGACTTACCTCATCAATCAATTATCTCTGCATTTACCATTGCTTACGAGTCATGGAAGGCTGCAAAAATTGTGATTGGTGTGGATAGTTCTTCCTGACATGGCACATGTTCATTAGGTAGCTACATTTTGTTTCCTCCTATTTATTTCTTTTTATGCATTTCAGTTAGCATAGTCATGTTAACTAAGAGACAATTTTCTCCTAGTGGGGTAATTTTGGATAGTTATCTAGCCCTATGCCATATAAATATGTAATACATAATATCTATTAAGGTTCATCTCTCTGTAGATTGAAATAGAAATACTTTTGTTTTAATATTCTTCACTTTGAATTTTGAATAGAATATTTCCTAGATTAGTAGCAAGTTGAAGTAAAATTCTATAGTTTTATGTGTTGAAGCTTTCTAAAGTAGATACTATTGTCTAATTTATGATAATTTTCATTCTTGAGGCTGTATGTTATATGTGGAAGTGAAGTTGCATTTGTTGTGTATTCTAGAATTATTATTTTTAAATCACGAAGGTTATGGGAGGTGAAATCTATATTATTTCACTATCTATCCTTTATTTTGACATTTAATCATGTGGATGATACTGATTATTAAAATCAAATGGATTTTTTAATATTCACATTTATCTTGTATTCATGAGATAACTTAAAGATTTTAAGTATTTTCAATAAAATACTCATTGGGAAGATTTTCCCTCAATAGAGGAATTAAAAATTATCTTTTCATGAAAAATTAGCTACACCTTGTATAGAACAAAGCAAATCTCAAACAAATAATTCCTTATCTATAATTAGGAATTCAATTTGTTAGTCTATAGGTATCTTCCTTGTTAAAATTGTCAAAATCTTAGGAAAAAATATTTAATAACAATATGCATGGACAAGCTGGTGGAAATGCTTGAACTATTGCCAAGGCTTCTCCATTAATTGGTGATTAAACTTTCCTTCAATACCCAATCAAAATTAATCTTTTAAAATATTTAATTCCATTTCACTAGTTTCATAACTATCTTCAATACCTTTAATATCATGTATTAGGGCTTCTACAACTTAGCACTTGGATGCTTCACTTCGTAGTCAAGTTTATTGTGAAATCACTCACTAATTGCTCCAAACTCTTCACATGATCAAATGGTATTGAATATCTTATTCACAATCCTTAAATCATTCCAAATTTAAGTCCACATTAAATGTGCATATGCTTCTTCTTCAAAAGTTGTCACTAATTACTGGTAAACTCATTTTCTTTCATATGACTTACTACGATCATCAAAACTCTTATACACTTGACCATAGATTCCTCTCTATTTCTTTGACCCTCTACTAATTGCACAATTTATAATTCACATTCTATCATAAATTTTGATTAACTAACACTTTGCCTCTTTTGTAGTTCAAGTAGGATGATTCAAAAATAATTTTTGACTTCAATTTCTCATCAGGTGCATTGAAATACTACTCTTCCAAAACTATATGAGAACATTCTAGAGTAATAGCTTTCACAAATGCTTTCTTGAATTTAGAAACATGTTCTTTAATTATTTCCTTTTGACTGTTGTTGCTGCCATTATCATTTATTCTATCATTTTTCTTATTATTCCTTCTGTGATTAGGATTCCTATTGAAGTCCTTCTATCCATTCCACAAAAACTTTTTTTTGTGTCCAAAGTTATTACATAACTGACATACAAGTACATTCCTTCTTTGATTGGTTCTATTCTAGCTTTCAAGTTCTTTGCAATTCCTTACAATATGTCCAGGATGGTTACACTTGTAACATACAAACTATTTCCATTCATCGTTAGATTTCTCTCCATCATTAGATTTGCTTTGTGATCTTCCTCTTTCATTACCTATATGGTTAGTATTCCTAAACATTCTACTATTCACATTAATACTATCAAAGTTAGGTTTCTTACAATCTACTACTTTATGTCCATAACCATGACAATTGTAACAATATAAATTAGTAATAGGTTTAAAATACTTACATGTGCAATCATATGAACAAATTCAATGCATATTAATTATAATAGATCTCCACAATCCATGATATTCTATTTATGCTTCTGGGTGAGATTTATGGTTTAGTGTATATGAAACATCTACCTTTGAATTCATTTCTAACTTCCTTAGATTATTTAGCTTGTTTTGGTTCATCAACTTGTTCTATTTTCTTTGGTTCATCATGTTTCATAGATAAATCAACTAGTTCAATTTATTTAGATACTTTTGTTGTTATGCTTGATTCAATCTTACTCAAATTAGATTCTTTAGGGGACTCCACAACTGGATTTGGCTCTTTTCTAATTTCAACTTTCTTGGCTGATTTCTCTCCATTAAAATATCCAAGGCATGTCTTATCATAAGGTCTTTGGTAAAATATTTGATCATCAATTTTCTCACTACTGGAACAAATCTTCTCTAACTAATGTTTAGCTTGTGTCAATTCTCCTATCACTATAGTGCTGTACTTTTTTAACTCGACATGTTCTACCTTAATAGAGTCTATTCAGATGCTACTTTACCTAACTAGGATATAAGGTCTACATTCTTAGCTTTTAGATCAAGTTTGGCCTTGTTATCATCTTTCTTGAGACTTAAGTTCAACAATTTTCAATTCATAATTCAAGATCTCATTTTCTTTCTTGAGAATTCTCACTTCATCATTTCCACTAATCTACTCATTTGATTCCTTTTTTGATTTCAAATCATCAATCTTGTCTTTATATTTTCCAATGGAAATTTTTGCATCCCTATACCTATCTTTCAAGTTATCTCTTTCTTCAATAAGAAAATAATTTTTTTCAAGAGCTTCTTCAAAGTTTCTCTTCAACTATTCCATATCTGTAGGGATCTTACTCAAGTTCTTAAGCTTGTTTTGAGTAACTAAGCTCTGATGACAATTGTTAGAAATAGATAATACTTACAGGTGGGAAGGGGGCTGAATCAGTATTCCATAGACTTTTTCCTACAATTGGATATTATTAATTACTATATAATCTGTATGTATGAAAGAAAACCAACAAGGTTGAATAGTAAACATAGCTATACACAAAGAGAACTCATAACACCATTACTTGTTAAATAGGGAAACCATGACCAAAAGAACACTTCAGTGGGGATGATACCCACAAGATGATCCACTAAACAAAAGAATCATGTTGAAGATATTGATACTATTAGGAGTCTATGAAATACATATAGTGTCTTGGGTCCTTGTTAGTGGACTAGCCATTGCTAAAAGACTCAACCCTATTAGGTGTTGGTAGACCAAATACAGTGTATGCAAGAAGATCCCATTGCCCTAACATGCAATATACAATTAAGTTTCTTCACAAGAGTTGATATTGTTGGAATTATACATGGAGTAACTAAGAGGGGGGGTGAATCAATTACCACAAAAACAAATCCATAGATCCCTTAGATGTCTTAAACAACTAGTTACTGCTGATACTCAATAAATACTATAAGAATGTTGTAACTCGGTAGATTAACTTGTTACTGATCATCTAGCATTTATAGTTATTAATATGCATGAAAAGTAAATAAAATGAACACAAGAGACACCGTTTTTAATGTGGATAGCCAATATGGGAAAAAACCACCAAGTAACTAGCTACCAAATTTTTACTCTAGGTATGTGCAGGATCATGGTGTACCAAACTATGGCCTTAAGTGGCAGTGAAAAATCAGCAAATCAGGTTTATGTCAACTTGACACATAATTTTGAAGTGGTTATGGATTTTATATCAAAAATTTGTAAGAAAATAATATGTAGGAAATTGAATGTAGTTCCTAAACTACTAGGCCTTATCAAGAGAAAAAAAAAATTAATTGGTCAAAAGTTTAAATTTTAATGCAGTTTTAAGAAAATTTTAGGGCAAAAATAAAAAGTAGGTGTATGTCTAACCACCTTAATCAAAATCAAATCATAATATTTTTTTAATATAATTATAAATATGAAAATTATACTCATGCCCGAATGTGACGCATATTTTTCGGTATTTTTATTCCAAATAAATAATTAAATATGAATTTTCTACCAAAACTTTTTCGAGAAAAAAAAAGTCTCATGTCTAACCACCCTAACTAATAGAAAATTTAACCAAATTTAAATTTTATTTATTTATTTTTATACTAGGCGAAGTATAGAATGTGATGCAACTTTTAGATTTAAAAAATGTTATACCGTTTGAAAGTTATAGCTATTTTTCAATCAGCATGTCAATTAGCACTTTACAATAATCTTCATTGATAATTAACTAATAAATACTTATCGAACTCAGAATTTCATAGAAATTATATTGATAGAATCTAGAGAGCGATATTAAAAAACCCTTTTCGTTTTATTCAATTTTGATCAAAATAATATTGTCAGACAGCTAACCGAAGTCTGAGTATCATTAAAACCCTCTTCAAACACGTCTTTTGGGTTGACCGGGTAGGCTTGGTAAATACCGATATGCTACGATTGGAAAATTTCAAATCCCAACCCATTTTGGAGGGAAAATTGAGTTTAAATGTTATAGCTTATGATTTATAAATTATTTCACTTATATTACTATGTAAAGATGTATTTTAATATATTATATATATATAATAACGTAATGTAAATATATAAGATATAATCTAGTAATATATAATAATATATTATGTTAATCTTATTACAATCTATAAAAATAATTTATATTATTAGTATTACTAAATATAATAACATAATTTATATATATATATAATACGTATTATATATTATTATATTAATATGTATGTTATTAATATATATATATATATAATAACGTAATATTTTTATTAAATATAATATGTATTATATATATTATTATATTAATATGTATGTTATTAATATATATGTATATTATTAATATATATGAGTCAAAGGGGGTCATAGGGTGACCTATGACCCCTTTTGACCCATTAAATGACAACATATGTCCCTACGGGTCCTAGGACCCCAAAGGACATATTTGAATCATTCATATGGGTCAAAAGGGGTCATAGGGTGACCTATGACCTGCTTTGACACATTAAATGACCACATATGTCTCTAGGGGTCCTAGGACCCCTAGGGACATATTTGAATGGGTAATATGGGTCAAAGGGGGTCATAGGTCCCTTTGACCCATTAAATGATGACATGTGTTCCTATAGGTCCTAGGACCCCTAGAGACATATTCGAATGGGTAATATGGGTCAAAGGGGGTCATAGGGTGACCTATGACTCTCTTTGACCCATATTACCCATTGAATATGTCCCTAAGAGTCTTATGACTCTCTTTGACCCATTAAACGATGACATATGTGACATATGACTCTCTTTGACTCATTAAACGATAACGTATGTCTCTAGGGGTCATAGAACCCCTAAGAAAATATTTGAATAGGTAATATGGGTCAAAGGGGTCATAGGGTGACCTATGACCCTTTTTGACCCATTAAATGACGACATATGTCCTTAGAGGTCCTAAGACCCCTAGGGACATATTCGAATGAGTCATATGGGTCAAAGGGGGTCATAGGCTGACCTATGACCCCCTTTGACCCATTAAACAATGACATATGTCTCTAGGGGTCCTAGGACCCCTAAGGACATTCAAATCATTCATATGGGTCAAAGGGGGTCATAAGTGACCTATGAACCCCTTTGACCCATTAAACAATGACATATGTCAGTAGGGGTCTTAGAACCCCTAGAGACATATTCGAATCATTCATATGGGTCAAAGAGGGTCATAGGGTAACATATGACTCCCTTTGACCCATTAAATAATGACATATGTCACTAGGGGTCCTAGAACCCCTAGGGACGTATTCAAATCGTTCATATGAGTCAAAGAGGGTCATAGGTCACTGATTAAAAGATGACATATGTCCTCAGGGGTCTTAGGACCCTTAGAAACATATTTGAATCGTTCATATAGCTCAAATACCTTATAACCCTCTTTGACACATTAAATGATGACATATGTCTCTAGGGATCCTCGGACCCCTAGGGACATATTCGAGTGGGTAATATGGGTCAAAGACACATTAAACGATGATATATGTCCCTAGGGGTCCTAGGACCCCTATGGACCTATGCGAATGGATCATATAGGTCAAAAGGGGTCATAGGGTGACCTATGACCCCTTTTGAACCAGTAAATGAAGACATATGTCCCTAGTGGTCCTAGGACCCCAAGGGACATATTCGAATGGGTAATATGGGTCAAAGGGAGTCATAGGTCACCCTATAACCCCTTTCGACTGATTAAAGGATGACATATGTCCCTAGGGGTCCTATGACCACTATGGACATATTCGAATCGTTCATATGGGTCAAAGGGAGTCATAGGACACCCATTGACCCCCTTTGAACCATTAAACAACGACATATGTCCCTTAGGGTCCTAGGACTCCTAGGGACATATTCAAATCGTTCATATGGGTCAAAGAGGGTCATAGGGTGACTTATGACACCTTTTGACCCATTAAACAATGACATATGTCCTTAGGGGTCCTAGGACCCATAGGGACATATTTGAATCGTTCATATAGTCAAAAGAGGTCATAGGGTGACTTATGAAACCCTTTGACCCGTCAAAGGCAGTCATAGGTCACCCTATGACTCTCTTTGACCCATTAAATGATGACATATGTCTTTAGGGGTCCTAGGACCCCTAAGGACATATTTGAATGGGTAATATGCATCAAAGGGGGTCATAGGTCACCTTATGAATCCCCTTTGAAAAATTAAACGATGACATATAGCCCTAGGGGTCTTAAGATCCATAGGGACATATTTGAATCATTCATATGGGTAAAAAGGGGTCATAGGGTGACTTATGACCCTTTTTGACCTATTAAATGATGACATATGTCCCTACGAATTCTTAGACCCCTAAGGACATATTTGAATCGTTCATATGAGTCAAAGGGCCTATGACCTCCTTTGACTCATTAAATGATGACATATGTCCCTAGGGGTCTTAGGACCCCTAGGGACATATTCAAATTGGTAATATGGGTTAAAGGGCCCTATGACCCTCTTTGACCCAATAAACGACGACATATGTCCTTAGGACCCCTAAGAACATATTTGAATTGTTCATATGGGGGGATCCATTAAACGATGACATATGTCTCTAGCGGTCCTAGGACCCTTAGGGACATTTAAATGGATAATATGGGTCAAAGAGGGTAATAGGGTGACCTATGACACCCTTTCACCCATTAAATGATGACATATGTCTCTAGAGGTGTTTGGACCCTAAAGGACATATTTAAATCGTTTATATGGGTCAAAGGGCCATGTCATGCCGAGGATGACATCATAGTCTCCAATGTCTACTATGACCCATTAAATGACGACATATGTCCCTAGGGCTCCTAAGACCCCTACGAACAAATTCGAATGGGCCATATGGGTCAAAGGGGGTCATATAATGACCTATGACCCCATTTGATGCATTAAATGATGACATATGTCCCTAAGAACCCTAGGACCCCTAGGGACATATTTGAATCGTTCATATGAATCAAAAGGGGTCATAAGGTAATAGGGTGACTTATGACTCCCTTTCACCCATTAAACGATGACATATGTCCCTAAGGGTCCTAGGACCCCTAGGGACATATTCAAATTGTTCAAATGGGTCAAAGGGAGTCATAGGGTGACCTATGACCCCCTTTGACCCATTAAATGATGACATATGTCCCTAGGCATTCTAAGACCCCTACAGACATATTCGAATCATTCATATGGGTTAAAGGCGGTCATACGATAACTTATGACCCCCTTTTACCCATTAAATGATGACATATGTCCCTAGGTTTTTTAGGACCCCTAGGGACATATTTGAATCGTTGATATGAGTCAAAGACGGTCATAGGGTGACCTATGACCCCCTTTGACCCATTAAAAAATGACATATGTCCCTAGGGGTCCTAGAACCCCTAGGGACATATTCAAATTTGTAATATGGGTCAAAGGGCCCTATGACCCTCTCTGACCCATTAAATGATAACATATGTCTGTAGGGGTCTTAGGGCCCCTAGGGACATATTTGAATCATTCACATGGGTCAAAGGAGGTCATAGGGTGACCTATGACCCTCTTTGACCCATTAAATAATGACATATGTCTCTAGGGGTTTTAGGACCCCTAGGGACATATTTGAATGGGTAATATGGGTCAAAGTGGGTCACATGGTGACTTATGACTTCCTTTGAACTATTAAACGATGACATATGTTCCTAGTGATCTTAGGACCCCTAAGGACATATTTGAATCGTTCATATAAGTCAAAGGGGGTCATAGGACACTTGAACCATTAAACAACAATATATGTCCCTAGTGGTCCTAAGACCCCTAGGGACATATTCGAATGGACCATATGGGTCAAAGGGGGTCATAAGGAGATATATGACCCCCTTTGACCCATTAAATGGTTACATATGTTCCTAAGGGTCCTAGGACCCCTAGGGACATATTCGAATCGTTCATATGGGTCAAAGGGGGTCATAGCGTGACTTATGACATCCTTCGACCCATTAAACAATAACATATATCCTTAGGGGTCTTCAGACCCCCTAGGGACATATTCGAATTGGCCATATGTGTCAAATGGGGTCATATGTCACCCTATGACCCCCTTTGACACATGAAATGATGACATATGTCCCTAGAGGTCCTAGGACCCCTAGGGATATATCTGAATCATTCATATGGGTCAAAGGGGGTCATATTGTGAATTATGACCTCCTTTGACCAATTAAATGATGACATATGTCCCTAGGGGTCCTAGGACCCCTATGGGTATATTTGAATCGTTCATATGGGTCAAAGGTGGCCATAGGGTGACTTATGACCCTTTTTGACTCATTAAATGATGACATAAGTCCCTAAGAGGCCTAGGACCTGTAAGGACATATTCGAATCATTTATATGGGTCAAAGGGGGTCATAGAGTGACCTATGACCCCATTTGACCTATTAAACAGTGACATATTTCCCTAGGGGTACTAGGACCCCTAGGGACATTCGAATCTTTCATATGGGTCAAAAGGGGTCATAGGGTGACCTATGACCCTCTTTGACCTATTAAATGATGACATATGACTCTAGGGGTCTTTGGACCCTTAGAGACAGATTTGAATGGGTAATATGGGTCAAAGGGGGTCATAGGGTGACCTATGACCCCCTTTGACCTATTAAACAATGACATGTCTATAAGAATCCCAGGACCTCTAAGGACATACTCGAATGGGTCATATGGGTTAAAGGGGGTGATAGATTGACCTATGACCCATTTTGACCCATTAAATGACAACATATGTCTTCTGGGGTGCTAGGACCCTTAGAGACATATTCGAATCGTTCATACAGGTCAAAGAGGGTCATGGGGTCACTTATGACCCCCTTTGACCCATTAAATGATGAAATATGTCCCTAGGGTTCTTCAGACCCATAGGGACATATTCGAATCGTTGATACACGTTAAATGGGGTCATAGGGTCACCTATGATCCCCTTTGACCCATTAAATTACGACATATGTTCTTAGGGGTCCTAGGACCCCTAAGGATATATTTGAATCATTCATATTGATCAAAGGAGGTCATAGGTTGACATATGACACCCTTTGAACTTTTAAATGACAACATATGTCCCTAGGGATCCTAGAACCCGTAGGGACATATTTGAATAGGCCATATAAGTCAAAGGGGGTCATAGGGTGACCTATGACACCCTTTGACCCATTAAATGAGTAAGTATGTCCATAGGAGTCCTAGGAACCCTAGGGACATATTTGAATTGTTAATATGGGTCAAAGGGGATCATATGGTGACATATGAGCTCCTTTGACCCATTAAACGATGACATATGTCCCTAGGGGTCATAAGACCCCTAGAGACATATTCAAATAATTTATATGAGTCAAAGGAGGTCATAGGGTGACCTATGACCCCCTTTGACCCATTAAACGATAACATATGTGCATAGGAATCTTAGAACCCCTAAAGACATTCAAATCATTCATATGGATCAAAGGGGGTCATAGGGTGACCTATGACCCCCTTCGAACCTTTAAATGACGACATATGTCCCTAAGGGTCCTAGGACCCGTAGGGACATATTCGAATGGGCCATATGAGTCAAAAGGGGTCGTAGGGTGACCTATGACCACCTTTCACCGATTAAACGATGACATATGTCTCTAGAGGTCTTAAGACACCTAGGGACATATTCAAATCGTTCATATGGGTCAAAGGGGGTCATAGCATGACTTATGACCACCTTTGACCCATTAAACAATGACATATATTTGTAAGGGTCTTAGGACCCCTAGGGACATATTCGAATCATTCATATGAATTAAAAGGAATCATAGGGTGACTTATAACCTCTTTTCACCCATTAAATGATGACATATGTCTTTAGGGGTCTTAAGACCCATAGGGACATATTCAAATCCTTGATATGAGTAAACGGGGGTCATAAGGTCACCTATGACCCCCTTTAACTTATTAAACGATGACATATGTCACTAGGGGTCCTAAGACACTTAGAGACATATTTGAATCGTTCATATGGGTCAAAGGGGTTCATAAGGTGACTTATGACTCCCTTTGACCCATTAAACAACGACATATGTCCCTAAGGGTCCTAGGACCCCTAGAAACATATTCGAATCGTTCATATGGGTTAAAGGGAGTCATAGGGTGACTTATGACCTTTTTTGACCCATTAAACGATGACATATGTCCTTAGGGGTCCTAGGACCCATAGGGACATATTCGAATCGTTGATATGGTTCAAAGGGTGTCATAGGGTGATCTATGACCCCCTTTGACCATTTAAACAATGACATATGTCCATAGGGGTCCTTGAAACCTTAGGGACATATTCAAATCTTTGATATGGGTCAAAGGGGGTCATAAGGTGACTTATAAGCCCCTTTGACCAATTAAATGATAATATATGTCCCTAGGGGTCCTATGACCCCTAGGGACATATTCAAATCATTCATATAGGTCAAAGGGAGTCATAAGGTGACGTACGACCCCCTTTGACCCATTAAATGATGACATATGTCTCTAAGGTCCTAGGACACTTAAAGACATATTTGAATCGTTCATATGGATCAAAGGGGGTCATAGGATGACTTATAACCATTTTTGACCCATTAAAAAATGACATATGTCCCTAGGGGTCCTAGGACCCCTAGGAACATATTCAAATCATTCATATAAATCAAAGGGAGTCATAGGGTGACTTATGACCTCCTTTGACCCATTAAACGATGACATATGTCCCTAGGGGTCCTATGACCCTTAGGGCCAAATTTGAATTATTCAAATGGGTCAGAGGGGGACATAGGGTGAGGTACGACCCTCTTTGACCCATAAAACGATGACATATGTCTCTACGGGTCTTAAGAATCGCAGGGACATATTCAAATGGGTCATATGGGTCAAAGGGGGTCATAGGATGACCTATAACCCTGTTTGTCCCATTAAACGATAACATATGTCCTTAAGAGTTCTAGGACCCACAAAGACATGTTTGAATCATTCATATGGGTCAAAGAGGGTCATAGGGTGACTTATTACCCCTTTTGAACCATTAAAAAATGACATGTCTCTGGGGGTCTTAAGACCCATAGGGACATATTTGAATCATTGATATGGGTCAAAAGGGGTCATCGAGTGACTTATGACCCCCTTTGACGCATTAAATGATGACATATATCCTTAGGGGTCCCAGGAACCCTAGGGACATATTTGAATCGTTCATATGGGTCAAATAGGGTCATAGGCTGACCTATGATCCCATTCGACTAATTAAATGATGACATATGTCCCTAGGGATCCTAGGACCCCTAATGACATATTCGAATCATTCATATGGGACAAACGGGGTCATAGGGTGACCTATGAGCTCTTTTGACCCATTAAATAAAGACATATGTCCTTAGACGTCCTAGGACCCCAATGGACATATTCAAATGGGCCATATGGGTCTAAGGGGGCCACTGTGTGACCTATGATAAGCTTTGACCCATTAAATGACGATATATGTCCCTAGGAGTCCTAATATTTGAATCGTTCATATGGGTCAAAGAGGGTCATAGGGTGACTTATGACCCCCTTTGACCTATTAAACGATGACATATGTCTCTAGCAGTCCTAAGACCCCTAGAGAAATATTCAAATCGTTCATATGTGTTAAAAGACGTCATAGGGTGACCTATGACCCATTTTGACCCATTAAACAATGACATATGTCCCTAGGGGTCCTAAAACTCATAAAAAATTATTTGAATCGTTCATATGGGTCAAAGGGGATTATAGGGTGACCTATGACCCTTTTTGACCCATGAAACGACGACATATGTCACTAGGGGTCCTCGGACCCCTAGGGACATATTCGAATGGGTAATATGGGTCAAAGGCCCTATGACCCTCTTTGACTCATTAAATGATGATATATGTCCCGAGTGGTCCTAGGGCCCCTAGGGACATATTCGAATCGTTCTAATGGGTCAAAGGGTGTCATAGGGTGACCTATGACCCTCTTTGATCCATTAAATGATGACATATGTCTCTAAGAGTCATAGGACCCCTAGGGACATATTTGAATGGGTAATATGGGTAAAAGTGGGTCATAGGTCACCCTATGACCCCCTTTAACCCATTAAACAATGACATATGTCTTTAGGGGTCCTAGGACCCCTAAGAACATATTTGAATCGTTCATATAGGTCAAAGGGGGTCATAGGGTGACTTATGACCCCCATTGACACATTAAACAATGACATATGTCCCTAGGGGTCCTCAGACCCCTACGAACATATTCGAATGGAACATATGGGTCAAAGCGGGTCATACACTAACTTTTGACCCCCTTTGACCCACTAAATGATGATATATGTCCCTAAGGGTCCTAGGAACCCTAGGGACATATTCGAATCATTCATATGGGTCAAAGGGGTTATAGGGTGACTTATGACCCCCTTTGACCCATTAAACGATGACATATGTCCCTACAGGTCATAGGACCCCTAAGGACATATTCAAATTGTTCATATGGGTGAAAGGGGGTCATAGGGTGAGCTATGACACCCTTTGACCCATTAAACGACGACATATGTCCTGAGGAGTCCTAGGACCCTTAGAGACATATTCGAATTGTTCATATGGGTCAAAGAGGGTCATAGGGTGACCTATGACACCCTTTGACCCATTAAACGACAACATATGTCCCTAGGAGTCCTAGGACCCATAGGAACATATCCAAATCGTTCATATGGGTCAAAGGGGGTCATAGGGTAACCTATGAACCTTTTTGACCCATTAAATGAGGACATATGTCTCTAGGGTTTTTCGGACCCCTTAGGACATATTCGAATGGGTAATATGAGTCAAAGGGTGTCATAGGGTGACCTATGACCCCCTTTGTCCCATTAAACAAAAACATATGTCCTTGTAGGTCCTAGGGCCCACAAGGACATGTTCGTATCATTCATATGGGTCAAAGGGGGTCATAGAGTGACTTATGACCCCCCTTTGACCCATTAAATGACGACATCTGTCCCTAGGGGTCCTAGGACCCATAAGGACATATTCAAATCGTTGATATAGGTCAAAGGGGGTCGTAGAGTGACCTATGACCCCCTTCGACCCATTAAATGATGATATATGTCCCTAGGGTTCCTAGGACCCCTATGGACATATTCGAGTCGTTCATATGGGCCAAAGGGGGTCATAGGGTGACCTATGACCTGCTTTGACCCATTAAATGATGACATATGTCTCTTGGGGTATTCAGACCCCTAGGGACATATTCGAATAGGTAATATGGGTCAAAGGGGGTCATAGGGTGACTTATGACACCTTTTGACTCATTATACGACTACATATGTCCCTAGGTGTCCTAAGTCCCCTAGGGACATATTCAAACCATACATATGGGTCAAAGGGAGTCATAAGGTGAAGTATGACCTCTTTTGATCCGTTAAATGACTACATATGTCCCTAGGGGTCGTAGGACCCCTAGAGACATATTCGAATCGTTCATATGGGTCAAAGGGGGTCATAGGGTGACCGATGACCCCCTTTGACTCATTAAATGATGACATATGTCTCTAAGGGTCCTAAGAGACCTAGGAACATATTCGAATAATTCATATGGGTCAAAGGGGGTCATAGGGTGATGTATGACCCCCTTTCACCTATTAAATGAGGACATATGTCACTAGGGGTCCTAGGACCCCTAGTGACATATTCGAATCATTCATATGGGTCAAAGGGGGTCATAGATTGAGCTATGACCCCCTTTGACCCATTAAACGATGACATATGTCCCTAGGGGTCTTAGAACCCGTAGGGACATATTTGAATGAGCCATATGGGTCAAAGGGGGTCATAGGTCCTCCTATGATCCCGTTTGACCCATTAAATGACAACATATGTCCCTAGGAGTCTTAGGACCCACAAAGACATGTTCAAATCATTTATATGGATCAAAGAGGGTTATAGGGTGAATTACGACCCCTTTTGACACATTAAACGACGACATATGTCCCTATGGGTCCTAAGACCCATAAGAACATATTCGAATCATTGATATGGATCAAAGAGGGTCATAGAGTGACCTATGACACCTTTTGATCCATTAAATGATGACATATGTCTGTAGGGGTCCTAGAACCCCTAGGGAAATACTTGAATCGTTCATATGGATCAAAGGGGGTCATAGTCACCCTATGACCTTGTTTGACCCATTAAACAATGACATATGTCTCTAGGGGTCATCGGACCCTTAGGGACATATTCGAATGGGTAATATGGGTCAAAGGGGATCATAGGGTGACCTATGACACCCTTTGACCCATTAAACGATGACATATCCCTAGGGTAGGACCCCTGGGGACATATTCGAATCCTTCATATGGGGCAAAGCGGATCATAGGGTGACATATGACCCCTTTTGACCCATTAAATGACGACATATGTCCTTAGGGGTCCTAAGACACCTAGGGACATATTTGAATCATTCATATGGGTCAAAGGGGGTCATAGGTCACCCTATGACCCCCTTTGACCCATTAAATGATGACATATGTTCCGAGAGGTCCTAGGACCCTTGGGGACATATTCGAATCGTTTATATGGGTCATAAGGGGTCATAGGGTGACCTATAATCTCCTTTGACCCATTAAATGATGACATATGTCCTTAGGGGTCCTAAGACCCCTAAGAACATATTTGAATCGTTCATATGGGTCAAAGGTGGTCATAGGGTGACGTATGACCCCCTTTCACCCATTAAATGATGACATATGTCCCTAAGGGTCCTAAGACCCCTAGTGACATTTTTTAATCATTCATATGGGTCAAAGGGAGTCATAAGGTGACTTATGACCCCCTTTGACCTATTAAACTATGACATGTGTACCTACAGGTCCTAAGACCCCTATGAAATTATTTAAATCATTCATATGAGTCAAAGGGGGTCATAGGGTGACCTATGACCCTCTTTGACCCATTAAATGACGACATATGTCTGTAGGGGTCCTTAGACCCCTAGAAACATATTTGAATGGGTAATATGAGTCAAAGGGGGTCATAGGGTGACCTATGAACCCTTTTAACCCATTAAACAATGACATATGTCCCTAAGGGTCCTAGGACCCCTAGGGACATATTGGAATGGACCATATGGTTCAAAGGGGGTCATAGGGTGACCTTTGACCCCTTTTGACCTATTAAACAACGACATATGTCCCTAGGGGTCCTAGGACCCACAAGGACATATTCAAATTGTTCATATGGGTCAAAGGGGGTCATAGGGTGACTTATGACTCCCTTCGACTCATTAAACGATGACATATGTCTCTAGGGGTCCTATGACCCCTAGGGACATATTGGAATCGTTCATATGGGTCAAACGGGGTCATAGGTCACACCTTTGACACATTAAACGATGACATATGTCCCTACGGGTCCTAGGACCACTGGGAACATATTCGAATTGTTCATGAGTCAAAGTGGTTCATAGGGTGACCTATGACCCTTTTGACCCATTAAACGATGACATATGTCTATAGGGTTCCTTGGATCCCAAAGGACATATTCAAATGGGTAATATGGGTCAAAGGAGGTCATAGGCTGACCTATGACTCCCTTTGACCCATTAAACAATGACATATGCTTCTAGGTGCCCTTGGACCCCTAGGGACATATTCGAATGGGCCATATGGGTCAAAGGGAGTTATACGCTGACCTATGGCCTCTTTTGACCCATTAAATGACAACATATGTCCCTTAGGGTCTTAGGTCCTCCAAGGACATATTTGAATCGTTCATATGGGTCAAAAGAGGTCATAGGGTGACTTATGACCCCTTTTGAGCTATTAAACAATGACATATTTCCCTATGGGTCCTAAGACCCATAGGGACTTATTCGAATCGTTCATATGGGTGAAAGTGGGTCATGGGTCACTTGATCGATTAAATGACGATATATTTTTTTAAGAGTCTTAAGACCCCTGAGGACATATTCGAATCATTCATATGGGTCAAACGAGGTCATAGGGTGACATATGACCCCCTTTGACTTTTAAAATGATGACATATGTCCCTAGGACCCCTAGGGACATATTCGAATGGGTCTTATGGGTCAAAAGGGGTCATTGGGTGACCTATGACACTCTTTGACCCATTAAACAACAACATATGTCCCTAGGGGTCCTAGGAGCCCTAGGGACATATTCAAATCGTTCATATGGGTTAAAGGAGGTCATAGGGTAACTTATGACCCCCTTTGACCCATTAAACAATGACATGTCCCTAGGTGTCCTGGGACCCCTAGGGACATATTTGAATCGTTCGTATGGGTAAAAGGGGATCATAGGGTGACCTATGACCCCCTTTGACCCATTAAATGACGACATATCCCTTGAGGTCCTAGGACCCGTATGGACATATTTAAATCATTCATATGGGTCAAAGGGGTTCATAGGGTGACTTGTGACTGCCTCTGACCCATTAAACGATGGCATATGTCCCTAGGGGTCCTATGACCCCTAGGGACATATTTGAATGGGCCATATGGGCCAAAGGGGGTCATAGGGAGACTTATGACCCTTTTTGACCCATTAAATAGCATGTGTCCCTCGGGGTCCTAAGACCTCTAGGGACATATTTGAATGGTTCATATGGATCAAAGGGGGTCATAGGTCACTATTGACCCATTAAATGATGATATGTCCATAGGCTTCCTAGGACCCCTACAGACATATTCGAATCATTCATATGAGTCAAATGGGGTCATAGGGTGACCTATGACCCCATTTGACCCATTAAATGACGACATATGTCCCTAGGGATCCTAGAACCCCTATGAACATATTCGAATGAGCCATATGGGTCTAAGGGGGCCATTAGGTGACCTATGACACCCTTTGACCTATTAAACGATGACATATGTCCCTAGGGACATATTCGAATCGTTCATATGGGTCGAAGGGGGTCATAGGGTGACTTATGACCCCCTTTGACCCATTAAATGATGACATATGTCCCTAGGGGTCTCAAGACCCCTAGGGACATATTTGAATCAGTCATATGTGTTAAAGGGGGTCATAGGGTGACCCATAACCCCCTTTGACCCATTAAATGATGACATATGTCTCTAGGGGTCTTAAGACCCCTAGGGACATATTTGAATCATTCATATGGGTCAAAGTGGTTCATAGGGTGACCTATGACTCCCTTTGACCCATTAAACAATGACATATACATATTCGCTTCATTCATATGGGTCAAAGGTGGTCATAGGGTGACTTATGACCCCCTTTGACCAATTAAATGACGACATATGTCCCTAGTGGTCCTATGACCCCTAGGGACATATTCGAATCGTTCATATGGGTCAAAGGGAGTCATAAGGTGACTTATGACCTCATTTGACCCATGAAACGATGACATATGCCCCCAGGGTCCTAGGACCCTTAGGGACATATTCAAATTGTTCATATGGGTCAAAGGGAGTCATAGGGTGACTTATGACCCGCTGTGACCCATTAAACGATGACATATTTTCCTAGGGGTCCTAGGACCCCTAGGGACATATTTGAATCATTCATATGGGTCAAAGGGGTTCATAGGGTGACCTATGACCCCCTTGGACCTATTAAATGACGACATGTGTCCCCAAGGGTCTTAGGACCCGTAAAGACATATTTGAATTGTTCATATGGGTCAAAGGGGGTCATAGGGTGACCTATGACCCCTTTTGACCTATTAAATGATGACATATGTCGCTAGGGGTCCTAAGACCCCTAAGGACATATTTGAATCGTTCATATGTATATGGGTTACAAAATGAAAGGATATATATATACTATTTATACTATTTTATGATAATAATAATAATAGTAATATAAATAAACACTAAATATTAATATTATTATATCTATAGTAATAATAATAATACTACTATAGCTATAATAATATATATATATATTAATACTATATTCTAGCATAATAATAATAATATAAATAAACACTAAATATTTACACTATTATATCTATAGTAATAATATTAATACTATTATGGGTGTAATAATAATATTGATACTATAGCTATATTAATAATACTATATATTAATACTATTATATATTAATACTATTGATACTTTATATTAATACTATTATATATTAATACTATTATACTATTAGCTTAGGAATGAACCAAAGTTGGTTTCCCTCCAATGATTTTCATAATATTAGTATAATTATGGCAAAGGAGTGAAATTGTTGCAATTTTTCCCCCCAAAAATTCACTTCCCAAAAATCGGATATCCGATTTTACTGGCACCAATTCCTAATATTTCCCTATCCCTACAGACCCGACAACATCACTTTTTCACTTATTTTTTCACGAGTTTTGTAAAAAGTCGCATTTTGGGGCCCAACCAATCGAATTTTTTTTGAAAATATAACTTTAGGTGTTCAAATTTGTCATCTGAATGGGGAACAATAGTCATCAAAAGGATAAACACAAAAGGAAGATATCCAATGAAGACATTGCGGCATATAAGCAAAGGGACAAAATGGAACACCAAAGAAAAAGACAAGGTATGTTAAATATCAGTCAAGTTAATGATGAATTAATCGAAGGTGAAATCATAGAGTTAGATAATGAATATGTACAGTTGGGGACTGAAAATGTACCTATTGAAAATGATAATGCCGAAATTGAAAATTTAGAGAATGAAAATTTTAAAGAAGAAATGCGACCAAGTCATAATCCAAATTACATAATTGACCATGTCGAAGATGACAATGCACAGGAACCTAATGCACAAGAACCTTACATATCTCCTAATTATAATCGATATGAAGGTTCTCAAACACCAAAATGGATAATTGAAATTGATGAAACTATTATTACTAGTTTGGAAGGAAAAAAATCAGAAAGAACCATTCGGTTATGGGCTTCAAGATTATATCAGATGTTTTTCAGCTACAAGACAGTGGTAGAGCAATGTCAACTTTTCATGCACTTATTAAAGATGCAAAAGATGAGACCTATGCTTTTCAAATTGAAGATTTGTGTCAATAAAAAGTTGGAAAAAAATGCCATTATTGTGAAGAATCTTTTCAGTGCTCTCAGTAGCATTGAAAAAAATAGCAGAGAGAAGGATAATAGAGCTGCTCGAAGGGTTATTACAACCTCTTTGGTAAGTCATCATTTGAGAAAGGGTAGATATATGAGACAAACTTTAATTGATTTGAATCTAAATCGTACTACTTTGAGAAGAGCACTTGCTCAACAAGAGAAAATTGATGATCCTCTTCAAAATGAAACATGGGCATTTGGTGGGAGACTTCCACATTTTGATAAGAAGCTATCCGACGATGTGAAGGAAGAAATTACACGATTTTGGCACTTTAACTCACGAATATCACCCAATGCTAAAGACATCTTAAAGTTGAGAATTGGCATCAGAGACTGCATGCCACATCCTAAACACCATTTGAAGGTAAGTCAAACTATGTTGTTCAAACAATTTAGAGAGAGTCATCCAAGTCTTCATATATCACAAAGGGCTTTTGAATCTTTAAAGCCATTTTATTGTGTGCCACTCAAAATTCAAAATACATGTTGTTGCAAATATCATGTTGATTTTTTTATGCACCATGAACTATTATGCTCCATCCGTTCTACTTTGCATAGTAAAGAAATGTTGAAAGATTGTGGGGTTAGTGGGCTTTCAAAATCATCAAGAGACTTGCTAGATCAACTCTTATGTCATAGAGTTGATGGTTGTTCCTTTTATAGAAATACTTGCTTAAATGAGAAGTGTTCAGAATGTGGTGGCTTATCCAAGTTTGACACATGTTTCCATGAGGGGTGCGAACAAGATCTTGGAAAGACAATACTTTAAAAAAGGGTATATGAAACAGTGAAATAAACATTGAAAAGTGGGAGTGAGAGCTCTAGATGTGAATTGTTTGGAAAAGATATCAGTGTGGCTAATTTTATTTTAGATTTCAAGGCAAATCTTTTTTACAAGTATGCAAGACATAGTCACAGGTCTCAGTGGTTGGATCAACAATTTAGAATGTGTAAGGAGACTTTTCCCATTGGCACTATTATATCAATTGTTGATTTTGCTGAGAACTACAAATTACAACCTCAAAATGAGACACAATCTCAGTATTACAACTCCATTTAGATTGCAATTTTTGTTCACATAACATATAGACATGCCCCTGATAGTGCGGAATATAATCAAAAGATTATTAGAGAGTATCATTTTTTTATGAGTGATGATAGATCTCACTCTCATGAGTTTGTGCAACATTGTTTCAAGAATTTTTTTGATTTCTTACATGAGCATGCAATTGCTATGGATAGACATATCATTTGGTCAGATAACTATACAGGTCAATTTAAGAATACTCGCATGTTTCATTGGTTGTGTAGGATGCACGTAGAGAGAGGGGTGCCTCATATTTGAAGTTTTTTTGAGTCTGGCCATGGAAAAGGGGAACATGATAAAGCAAGGGCATGTGTGAAGAGAGCTCTAGTTAAGGAGCAACTGAAGATTTCAACAACAGAGCTTCTTGATGCTCGTAGCATTGTTGATTGGTGTAGTTTAGCATTATCGTAGGGGGGGACTCTTGATTCAATGGTATGCAGGTTCTTTTGGTTGGTTAAGGAAGGGTCCATAGGTGATAGATCAAATTGTACTACAGTGAGAGACTCATAAAAAATGCATTCATTTCGGAGCTCTGATTCTAGTACATGGACCATTTGGACATGACAATTAGCTTGTTTTTATTGTACTTTTTTTCAGTGTGATTAGGATCACTGTGAGTCAAGTGAGTGGGTGGACACATGGGCTCCACATTATCTTACTCCATTTTCTATCATACCCTATATAAAAAATGATGACATGGAAAGTTCACTTGAGCATAACCATCTATCAGATCTACTTCAGCCAGGACATGTCTTTGCATTGGTTGCACGATAGGGGAATGATGAGAAATCTGATTATTGGTTAGCATGTTGTGTAAGAGGTAAACAAAAACTTGCACAACTGATCATAGATGATGATGGATTCACATATCCTACTGGTTCAGTGGTTGTTGCTGGAACATGGTTGTGGACATACATGCTTAGAAGGAACGAAATTCTTACATTCGAAGACTATCAGAACCACAAAGTAATTCTCATATATTTGCATCTTATTATAGCAACAAATGTAAAGTTATTGAAGCATCAATGAAGACCAAAAGTAAAAGAACTTTTTCCTATTGCCAATGCTGATCATGAAGCCTTGTTGGAGACCCTTAAATAGAGAGAGGACCCTATTGGTATACTCGACTAGATATATATACTTCTTATGTTATTTTCTTCATAATGATTTAATGAATTGATGATTATCTTGTTTAATACAATAAGTTACTAATTTTGTTATGATATTGGAATGTAGGTACATCATGAAGAGTTGGAGGGGGGTGGTATTGGGGAGAATTTCTAAAATTTATGATGTATTATGATGTAAAATGTGTACTTTTTTTGTATATGGTTTTTGTATTTTGGTAGGTTCTTTGTAAGGAATTATAAGAGGAAGATATTGAACAAGTTCTTGCAAATCATATTTACATGTGATACAAGGCTATAAGGACAATTTTAATAGCATTTATAACTATATGAAAGATAATTGCTTGCGGATATCTTATTATAAATTTTGTTTTTTCCTTATTTGACATAAAGCTGACATTATGATTATTAAAACTATTTTTATTAAACTAATCAAATAAGAAAAATCTAGAAAGTACAGATGAACAATTAGAATACTTGATTTCTTGCATTTTGCAACCAATCATGGCATTTGAAAGCATAAAGAGTCATAATATTGTATAATGTTTTGAAAGACTTTCATATTGAAAAGTTGTATGAAGAACATTTAGGATAAGCCATGAAATCCATGAAAGAAGATAGCATGTAGGATAAGCAATTAAAGCCAATAAATAAGATAGCATATGCATAATGACATGATATGAAGTTGGATATGAAGGTTATGAGTGAATGAGAAAGTAAAATAGGGAATCTCATGGATAAGATAGCCAATACATAAGGATAGCTCAAAATTGTCAAGATCAAAGAGGAAGAGGGAATATATGGATGATGAAAGAATTACACATGGTGCATGTTTACCAGGTTTTCATCATCGTACTTATCCAAAGAGAAACAAGAAGTGGTTTTCACTATAGAATGAATTTATTTCTCTTTACTTTTTCTACCAAGGTGCCACAAATAATGGTTTTCACGAAGGCACACATTTTATCTTCTTTTCTATTTTTATTTTATTTTTTAGAAATAGGTCAACTCTTTTCAAGTTAGATAGTGTTCCTATAGGAAATATAAGTTATGATAAGCCAAGACCATAGATAAGTATGCTCAATGATGTTGATAGGATGAAGGAAGTGAGATGATAGTAGGATAAGAGTTCATTCCTTGGAAGGATTGTATGAGTATGGATAGTAGGTAAGTGTAGCTTTGAAAACATTGCATAAGGGTAGGTGACAAAGTGGGGAAGATCAACATTCACACACACCTTGGAGGGTATCCGAATGATGGAGGAATCATGGAGGAAATAGATCAAGGTTTAGATGTATGAGTTGGTAGGACAATCTTAGAAGAAGATTGAGTGGAATATTTGTAAGCTTTTGAGAAAGATGTTTGGAAGAAAATGGAGTGGAAGCCTTTGGAATATTGAATGTCAACTTAGATTTATGTTCAATATTAAAGTCTTTCAAGAGAGACTTTGGAATCCATATAGCTTTAGATTTTCCTTTGGATACTTTATAACACATTTCTTCAATAATGGGTTTAGGAGCCCATATTTTCTTTGATTTCACTTTTTGAATAGTGAACCTTTGTGGTATCTTCAATATATTTTCATTATGTCCATTCACATGTTGATCAGATGAGACATAATGATCTCTATTTTTTAATTTATTATTGTATTTCTTGTGTTGAACATCCAAATTGCTTCCAAAAGATTTGGGACTTATGGATGAATAAGGTTGGTATGACTGGTTTAGATGCTTGAGTGGACAGTTATTTTCTAGGATGAATGTCTTGTTGATCTTGAGGTACATTAGGAGAGCTAGAAGTAGATAGTGTAGGAGAAGGTTTGAAGACTTTAGATTAGATGGATAAGGACCAAGGATAGAATTAGGGAATGCAAAGGGACAGTGACTAGGGATTTCAACATCTTTAGAGCGAGTAGCATGACCAAAGTCATCAATAGACTCATGAGTACCTTTTATGGGAGAAAGACCTTTGATAGGAGTGTTTGAATCTTGAGCATAGTTTTGAAGTGGATATGGAGAAGTAGAACATGAGGGGACACTTTGATCTTGACATGTTTCTTTATATAGCATAGAAAGATCACTTTTCCCATAAGTTTCAGTAAGCTCAATGGAGGTAGTGAAAATGGTATCCTCATCATATGTAGGAGGTGGATAACACATAGGATATAGAAAGGTGAAATTTTGGATGAGATGAAAAGGTGTTTGATCTTGATCTTTATTTTTATATTTTTATTTTTGAGAGTCATCTAGATATTGAAAACCTTCTAAGGACAAGGGAAAATGTGAGGTGTGCATGATAGAATCTTAAAGAAATAATGTAGGATTAGCTAAAGTGGGCATAGTAATCATAGCATTGCATGAATGTTGAGGATCTTTAGTCTTAGTAGCATGGAAAAGGTTTGCAGACAAGTGAAGGTTAGCTTGATTTTCTTTTAGTTGTAGCCCTTGAGGGTATGCATTGTCTATATGGAAAGAATTAGGTTCTTTGTTTGCTAGAGGCATTTTGGAAAGCTTTGACACTTTTGAAGGTTCATTAGTGTTATAAGAAGTGAAGGTGTCAAGGAAATCATCACTTGACATAGGTTCATCAGCATGATCTTGTGACACATGAGTCATTAGAGGTATCAACAATCCCATCATAAATGAGAACTTGGATTTTATTTTTCAACACTATGGAATCTTTAGTTTTATGAAATTTTCTTCCATGGAAGTGGAATTAATGATAATTTCTCCACCATGGAGGTTTGATTTTGGGTTCATAAGGTCTAGAGTTGTCTAGTAATGTGATGGATTCATTATCAAGAAGTTTTTGCAAGATGTTATCATGAGAATCTTCTAATGGAGGAAAAATTCTCTCAAAATTTTCTCCATTATAATTTTTTTGTTTCTTAAGTGAATAGAATGCATCCATTTCTTCATCACTATCTTGCTCAAAGATAGGTCCATAATGAAAGTTTGGCATAGGCTCAAAGGAGGTATCACTTGCTTGTTCTCTAAATAGGTCTTTAGATCTAGAAGATGAAGATATTTGATATCTTGGAGTAGAATATGTAGACCTTGAAGAAGATGACCCATGTGTATGTAAAGGTCTTAAGGGAGATTAATTTAAGAATGCAATATTCTCCTCTAACCTTTTCTCAAGTTTAGAATTGATTTCTATCATGTGCTTAGAGAGATAAAGGTAAGAAAGATTATTTGTCTCTTCTAGATCTTTGTATTGAACATATAGATCTTGAAACTCTTTAGTGGCATGGAGGATATCATGATCATCTATATTTGGTTGAGGTTTGGTAGCACAAGGTTTGAATACCATAGTGGTAGATAGATAATAAAGCATGAAGGAGACTAGAGGAAGCTAATAAGGTGACACAAGATAAATTGATGTCCAAACTAGAGAGTTAGAGTGTTCACATGTCAAAGAGAGGTAGAAATGAATGAGTGACTTGTCAAACAAATTGTCCAAGCAGGTTACAACACTAGTGACTCAAGTCAAGAGCTACGAAAAATTCCCAAATAGCAATGTAGATAAAGAAAGAGAGATGACAAGTGAACAAATTTAAGTGTAGTCAATAGATCAAGGAAACCATTTAGTGAAAGAAATTCTTAGTATGCATATCATAGACCGTGAAGCTAGAAAATACCAATAGCTCTAAGACCAAAGAGCCATTTTAAGCATGTTGAAGCACTAGAGACATATAAAATCAAAGTCAATCTATGAAATTCCCCTTAGCAAAAAATGCAAACAAATATTTTCACTTGATGTTTTGACTTGGTTGAAAAAGTTTGACAATAATTGATAATATTGCAAGCTTGATGTTCAAAAGAATTTTTTTTTCCAAGAAAGATAGTGACACATGGAGTAGTTTTCAAACAATCAAGCAAGGCACAAAGCAACCTTTCATGATACAAGTCAAAGGGGTCAACCTTTCTTGACAACTTTTCAAAATCTAACTCCTAATGGCTACAAGTCAGTGCCATTAGCTCCAAGTGGGTGGGTGAACCCTAGTGACACCCTTGTTCCAACCACAGAGACCCTCTATCATCCGTGGCCACCCCATACCGAGGAGTCCCCAAGGTTCTCTAAGTGCGTTTTGAGGTCAATCTTCTGAGGGTCATAACTCAGAGCTCGTGAGGGCTATCGATAAACTATCGAATGCTACAAGATGCTGATGTTGAGGCTTAAAATAACCTATCTCATTTTTGAGAGATCACATTCTGTTTGGATACGACACAATGATCTCGCTCAATGCCAAAACTTGTAGTGTGCCTCAGTTCATAGGTGCACCACAATGTAACTTTGAAACTGCTGATCTTGGCATCAAATTGTTAGCACCATTAGCTTTGGATGGGCGGGTGAACCCTAGTCACACCCTTGTTTCAGCCATGGAGACCATCCATCATTTGCGGCCACCCCGTACCGAGGAGTCTCCAAGGTGCTCTAAGTGCATTTCGGGGTCAATCTTTTGAAGGTCATAACTCAAAGCTCGTGAGGGCTATCAATGAAATATCAAATGCTATAGGACGGTGATACTGAGGCCTAAAATAACCTATCTCATTTTTGAGAGATCACATTTCATTTGGATTCGGCACAGTGATCTCGCTCGATGCCAAAACTCGCAGTGTGCCTCAGTTCATAGGTGCACCACAGTGTAACTTTGAAACTGCTGATCTTGGCATCAAATCGTCAGTGCCATTAGCTCTAGATGGGTGGCTGAACCCTAGTCACACCCTTGTTCCAGCCATAGAGACCATCCATCATTTGCGGCCACCCCATACCGAGGAGTCTCCAAGGTGCTCTAAGTGCATTTCAAGGTCTATCTTTTGAGGGTCATAACTCAAAGCTCGTGAGGGCTATCGATGAACTGTCAAATGCTACAAGATGGTGATATTGAGGCCTGAAATAAACTATCTCATTTATGAGAGATCACATTTCATTTGGATTCGGCACAGTGATCTCACTTGATGCCAAAACTTGCAGTGTGCCTCAGTTCATAGGTGCACCATAGCATAAATTTGAAACCGCTGATCTTGGCATCAAATTGTTAGTGTCATTAGCTCTGAATGGGTGAGTGAACCCTAGTCACACTCTTGTTTCAGCCACAGAGACCATCCATCATTTGCGGCCACCCCGTACTGAGGAGTCTCTAAGGTGCTCTAAGTGCATTTTTAGGTCGATCTTTCGAGGGTCATAACTTAGAGCTTGTGAGGGCTATAAATGAACTATCAAATGCTACAGGATGGTGATAGTGAGGCCTAAAATAAACTATCTCATTTTCAAGAGATCGCATTTTGTTTGGATTCAGCACAGCGATCTCGCTTGATGCGAAAACTCGTAGTCTGCCTTAGTTCATAGATGCACCACAGCGTAACTTTGAAACTATTAATCTTGGCATCAAATTGTCAATGCCATTAGCTCCGAATGGGTGGGTGAACCCTAGTCACACCCTTGTTCTGGTCACGGAGACCATCCATCACCAAGGAGTCTCCAAGGTGCTCTAAGTGCATTTTGAGGTCAATCTTTTGAGGGTCATAACTTAGAGCTCGTGAAGGCTATTGATGAACTATCAAATGCTATAGGATAGTGATACTGAGGCCTAAAATAACCTATCTCATTTTTGAAAGATCACATTCCATTTGGATTCGGCACAGCGATCTCGCTCGATGCCAAAACTCGTAGTGTGCCTCAGTTCATAGGTACACCACAGCCTAAATTTGAAACTGCTGATCTTGGCATTGAATCGTCAGTTCCATTAGCTTTGGATGGGCAGGTGAACTCTAGTCACACCCTTGTTTCGGCCACGGAGACCATCCATCATTTGCGGCCACCCTGTACCAAGGAGTCTCCAAGGTGCTCTAAATGCATTTTGAGGTCGATCTTTCGAGGGTCATAACCCAGAGCTCATGAGGGCTATCAATGAACCATTAGAGGAGACAAGTTTGTAAGAACTAGTGGCTTAGTGTTTTTGCTAAAATAAGTTAGTGGGAAGGCTTTATTAGATGGTCTTGGCCAAACTAGTGGGGTGTCTACCCACTCTCTAATTTTAGTGACAGTTAGGTTTTGGAGGGAGATTAGGGGAGCTCTACTACAACTATCCTTACCCTAGCTTGGACCAAGGTTGGTATCTCAAACTTGCTTCTTTTCCATTTCTTTCTTTTAGCATGGTTAAGCAAATATGCAAGTGTGGAGTTTATCAATGGAGTATGCATTGCATTGCATTGTGGAGTAGCATTCATGTGAGTGCTTGAATGGTGTTCATTCCATGTAGATTAGTGTGACACCACTATGCATCTTGTTGTATTGTGTGGAGTATTGTGAGTATGAGGTTTGGATTTCCTCTATTTCCTTGTTGTATTATGGGTGTTGATATTGTGTTGTGAAAATGTGATGTGCTCTTGAAAATTTCTTGTTTTATTTCTACTTGGTTTTGTTTTCTTGTTTTGTGCTTGAGTGTTGTTATGGGCATGGGACTTACACTCACCCTTGTGGGAAGGGAAGAGAAGTCCAGGGTGAAGGGCTTAAGTTGGGTTCGAAAAATGTATTGAGAACCTTGGAGTATGGGCTCCATTATATGCCATAACCATTCATATCTTGCTGGGGGTGATAAGGAAAGTATGGTGTAGAAAGGAAGTTTGAGGAGTTACAGCTGATGGTAGTGGGTTTGGAGGAGGAAATGTGGAGGCCTTGAGAGGGCATTAACTTTTTGATTTATGATAGCCCTGAGAGGGCATGAAATTTGCTGAATTATGATAGCCCCGAGAGGGCATGAAAATTGTTTATTGCAGATATGGTTTGGTATGGCAAGTCTCCATTTTAGAACACACCTTCACCCTATGTTTATGGTTCCATTTGTGAAGACATTGTGAAATAGCCTTGTGGGGAAATTGTTCAAGTTTGAAATGTAATGTTTATGCATTGAAAGATTGTATGTGTATCCCAATTTGAGCCTTGTTCCCTAGCATGGGGGTGGTCTCTTTGAGGCCTATGGTTATGTGGAAAGCACCCATGGTCCTTGTTATTTTTTTGTGTTGCATATGTAGATTTGTGTCCAAGGGAGAAATGGAAATGGCTTGGAATGATCATCTTGCAGATTGATGTTGGATGAGAAAACTTGACATTGTCCCCTCATTTGTGGAGGATTCACTAGCTTGTTCATGTTCTCAACGATCATGTTGGACAATGTTCATGCTACTCATTGTCCATATCTTTCAATGTTCATGTTCCTTATGATTTTGAAAAGTCCCTTATGTTGCCGCATTGTGATGGAAGGAGATTGTATCATTGTTACCTAATGTACATGTAGAGGAAATAATTGATAAGGTTGTATATGCATGTTTCATTTGGAGTTTATATTGTTATGAAAGCATTGGTATGAGTCACAGATTTGCTTTGACATCATTGTTATCATTTGAAAATGTGGAAGAAAGTTTTCTCCTTGTGGTATTGTAAATGACTAGTTGATAATAACAATCCATAGATGTTATGTGATACCATTGATTGTATAAATTTAAAACTTAATAGAGTACTTACAATATTATTGCGCACTCAATAATTTGGAAGCAAAATTTTATGTTCATATCACATGCATGGATAACATTGATTTTAATTACCAAGCTTAATGCAATTCTAAGCAAGGAAATCATTAAATTAATTTCATGATATAACAAAATGGAGTTTGTTGTAAGAGAAGACATAATAAAATCTATGAGATACATTGCTATAGGCATGCATTTTCCTCTCTAGAAAATGTATGGTAAAGGAAAATAAATCCCTTGCTTAATACAGAGAAATAAAATATTAAAGAATATTCCCAGATTCTAGACTGCTAACCAATAAAAATGAAAATAATAATAGCATATAGAGACTAATGAGTGTTCTAGACTAATATATTTCCTAAGTGATAGAATGGTACACATTACAATCTTGTGACCTCGATGTCACATCCAACACCCAAATAATAAATTAGTAATTAAATAAATAAAGGCATATTAGTGTGCATGTTAGGGAATATGACAAATTTAAATATTTAACTCAAAAATAAAATAAAAGCCAAGATTGATCTTGACCGCCCTTCTAGAGTAGGCCCCAACATTTCCTAAGCCATCATAATGCAAAAAAATTTCTCCACTCCCCAAGGCATATTGTTAAATCTGACATTCATTCTGACATTTCATGTCAAAACTTTTATCCTTGAGCTTGCCTCCTTGAAAAGGGGTTTCATCCACATTAATATACTTGGGTGCATAGGATAAAGGGTTTATGTCACATCCTTGTCTTATGCACTAGTCGTCCCCTCCTTGTAGCAGTGGTCACGTGTTCCCAAGCATAGGTAGTCGACTTGAAATTTCCTATAGCAGTGGTCACATGTTCCCAAGCATAGGTAGTCGACTTGAAATTAAGGGGGAGTGGGATAGCAATCCCAAGAGATTTGTACTTAGGAGAATGTCAAGTTGACATTTAATATGACTTGTTCACATTAGGATTGTTGATTGGAGGGATGGAAAAAATATGTCGTAAGGCTTAGATTAGTCAAAATTTTGCACATGATCCACGTGGGACCTTGTGGGGACCATGTGTAGGAAGAAATGTGGCCTTGGTAAGAGTTAGGGAATGATGAGGATTTAAGATAGATAGGAGATTCACCTTTTATATTTGTTTTTATTTTTATCAGATAATTATTTAATCATTTCAAGTCTTGAATAGAGGATAATGACACTTGGTGTATTTGAGCTTAGTTTAAGGGTAATGTTTATATCAAGGGGCTCATTTAGAAACATGTAACAATTAAACCATATGGTAATGGAAAAGCTCAATATAGTAAAATAAATTAAATGAAATAAATAAGTTTACGAGAATGCATATATAATTGAACATGATGTTAAGTACAAAGGATTTAATTAAATTAGTGTTAAGATTGTAAATTAGGATAGTTGGATGTAGATATAATAGGTTTAATATGAAGTAAGTTGTCGGGATGATGGGATTGGAGAATCAAGGATAAGGATGGATGGTGGATTAAAATAATAACTCAAATCTAGTTTTATTTAGTCAATAAAGCACATTGATAGATAAGAGTTACTAGATAGAATTGAATGCATGACAAACTTGTGTAGATGTTGGATTTAATGTCAAGTGAATTTTATATTTGGCTTAAGGGAATGTTAGCTAGATAATTAATGTTGTGGATTAGATTGAAGATATTAGTAGAATATCAAAGTCGATAGAATATATATACCAATATGAAAATGTAGTGTAGGAATAAAGCATTAGTTAGCTAGTATGTAATAAGGGTCAATAGGCATGTCATTAGAGGTAGCTCGTCAGCTCATGTACCCTATGTATAAGTAATGATAATATGATTCATGTAAACCACATTTTACTATGTTAGTTGCATGAAATGATGAATACATATATGTCAGAATGACAAGGTATCTTATATAAAAACCTTATTTATACGCTTGCACCTAATCCTTGCATAAATAATTCATCTAACAAATTTAAATTGACACAATCAATACGATGGTGTAGTAGGATGTGTTTAAATACTTATCATGAATTATTATTGAGTTAAGTACTTTGAATTGGCCCTTAGACTTACTAAGAGTTCCTCATTTTATGTGCTTACTAATTCATACTATGAAACTACTTTGAATCTTAACATGCTTTGATAATAATAATATTGATAGTGAGAAAGTGAGCTTATGGTGAATAATTAGATGTAATAATGTAAAAAGTAAATGTAATAGTATAGTAATTATAGTAATTAAAATAGTAAATGTAAAAGCATGGAAATGTAGCTAGATTAGTTAGTAGTTGATTAGCTAGATAGTTAGTAATTGTCTTTTGTTAGAGTGAGTTTAATTTATGTATTGAAATAGTAATTTTTGTGTTTAGGAAATTGTAGTGAGTGCTAGTTTGGTGAGGAAGAAATTTTGATAGAATGCATAAGGATGACTAAATAGAGTAAAGAGGGAGAAAATGACTCAATATTGGTTCAATCTTTGAGAGGACCTGTAACCAGTAAGATATGGATGCAAGCACATGATACATGTTTGGCACATAAAAAAAATTGTTTATTCCATAAGTTGTGTATAGTATGTGTTGAATGATGGATACTATCAATAAAAGTGGCCCCTTCTCCATCATGTAGACTTTGAAGCTACCTTTGGGGCATATCTTTTCTAATTTCCAAGGGTTAGATCCAATATAGTGTGGTAGATAAGTGCACATTTTCTTATTTGACTAAGGGTGCTCATGTGATGAGTACTAAATCTAAATTCTCTAGATACATGTGTTTAATTGATTAAGATATACTACACTTCCACACCATATAGTAATTTTCACATTAATATATATTGTAATGATTAATGAATG
Source organism: Cupressus sempervirens (assembly GCA_028749045.1). Taxonomy (NCBI): domain Eukaryota; kingdom Viridiplantae; phylum Streptophyta; class Pinopsida; order Cupressales; family Cupressaceae; genus Cupressus; species Cupressus sempervirens. The sequence goes on from CM053785.1 coordinate 1,103,548,883, forward strand.
TGTGTACATTGGTAATGAGGATAATAAGTAACCCCTTCCCTTACATGCTAGAATCACGACCTAGTCCATATGATACAACCGACAGACCCTAATAGAATATTAGTATCAGAGGCTTGTTAGGATATGAATTACATCACTAATTTATGAGTTTTGTATCTTGAACTTTCTCTTTTGACTTGTGATGCTAACTTGAACTAGACTATCATCCAATCTATTTGAAAACCACCCGTGACTAAAATGTTACAACCAAATGACACTATCCACACGAGTCTTGAACTCCTATTCAATGGTAACCTTGTTCTACAATATGTAATTTCTTATGCAACTTCATAAGCTACAAAAAAAATAATAAATAAATAAATAAAATTGTTGTGTTTTTACTAGTAAAATTTAGGGCATGACACATGATCCACGATAAATTGAACAATACTAGATACTAAATTAATATGTATATCATTGTGCACATAAATGAAAAATATATATATCAAAATACATGTATCCATAGACAAAATTTTACACAAATGTATATCAAAGATCATGTATCCATAGAAAAGGTACTCAAATATATATCAAAATACATAGATCCATATACAAAATGTGGCCGATCATGTCATCAGAATGTGTATAATATCAATGTTTCTGTATACAATATGGCATATGCCATCTCAAAATGTCTCATGATGCATCTTATGAAAACTATACTATCCTAGGGTGTTGGTGGATGATCAAAATGTAGCCTCTTCACTGCACAAGGTGGATCGGATGCCTCCTACATAAACAAAAAAGGAAAACCCAAAGTTAGACTACTAAATTTATATGATTCTACGTATCTAACATTGAATTACTCAAATGCATAATGATTTTTTTGTAATGGAGATTAATACTATCAAAATTTCATAATATTTTCTTCTCTTGTTGACCTATTGTGCCGGTCAGGAGTCCTCTCGTATGCCCTCGGCAATGCTAGTACCTCTCTGATTGTGGGTTGTATATGTTCAAATACCTTTGTTAGATGAATCTACAATTTAAACTATAACATTATAATTCATAGCATGCTAAATTTATAACATATTTAATCATGAATTAAAACTAAAACTTACTATTGTAGGCTCCTCGGAAGTGAGTGGTCGTGTCATCAAATCTACATAACTATCCCGTCGGACCTCATGTGCACTAGGAGTCTCCTATGAGATACAAAATAGTAGTTGTTAATATCATGGAAATCACTATTGAATTTATTTATGAAGATAAGGATAATAAAAAATAAATGATACTTATACATACAATGGGGCTCTCAGTGCGAATGGAAATCCCTGATGGTCTACAACGCAGAATCTGTACAGGCTCATCACCAGTAGCGACACCCTATATACAATAAAGAATGTAATTAAATGGGATTACCACAAACATTTTACAAGAACGCATTGATATTTAATCAAATAGAAAGTTCCTAATTACCTTTCCTTTGTCAGTGTGTGTTGGCTCACCCTCCACACTTTGTCCCTCCAGGATAGGTGCTACCTACAAGATAAAAGAAAGATTAGCAACCATATATGCTACAATATCAAATAGAAAAAAAATGTGAACACAACATAATGTACCATAGATGTCTCAAGGCCAAATGAAATGGCCGAGAGCATGGCATCATCAATTTGTCTGAGCTCCTCCTCGATCATCAACTAAACGTGAATGAAGATCACATACATATAAAAGTCAATATGGCTTAAAAATTAAAATTACTCTATTATAAAAATTAACATTAAATCACATATGTCATAACAAAAATATATATACATGTACCAACACCGAAGGAGTCCATGCCTCTACATTCCCCTCCTCTCTCGCATCAGGGTATATAGCCTCTGCATTTGTGTCTGGTGTATCCTCGTCTAATACAAAATAATACTCAAGAATATCACCTATGGGACCTAGGAAAATATTCTTGCATGTAATGCAAGCGTGAGGCACACAAACATGTGATGAGCTAGCCGATGATGAACTGGCACTAGCATCATCAACACGAGGAGGTAGGATTGACCTAGCCTGAGATATCATTAGGCTACTCAGCCTATGAATGGCTTTGATAGTCTGAGAGCTAGCCTCTATCATAATATATGGATGTTGCACTCGAGGAGGGGAGATATTAGGCGGGGGGACAAAAGTGCCAGCTTTCTTCTGCTAGGAAGAGGGTCTATCCTGAGGAGCTCCTAGTCCTAAGCCCATGTTGGGCTTCATGCTCCAATAGTTCACTTTAAGTTTCAACACAAATTCAACATATAATTTTCTAAGGAAATAAAATGGTATGTCTAAATTGCCATGTGGAAGGATATCAAAGACCATCCACCAATGATCCCAAAAGTTTGCACGTATGGCGTCATTTGTGCACCATTTAATCGATAGTTTGGATTTTTTTGGGTCAATTGGTAAACCCATTTTCGGGTTTGCAAAAAGGCTGGCCAAATTGTCTATGCTTATATTGAGGGTCACAACCTCATCATAATCCAAACCATCATCAAACATCTTGTGCATTTGATCATGCCAACGAAGAACGACATTTTGTTGGTTTGTAAGGGTTTCAATGTTTTCCACTATGGTGTTTAACGTGGATAACATAGGAGCCAATGCGGGTACATTATTATATGTTCTATGCAAACCTCTCCACTCGGTGAGATTTTCATTTATCAAATCCTCTATTTGAGGAGGGTTTTGAGGGGGTAGAGGATCATTTGGTGGATGGTTTTGTGGGGGTACTGGATCATTTGGTGGGGGGTTAAGAGGAATATTATTCCCTGCCTCTGTGTCATCATTCTGATCAGCCATTCCTATTGAATTGTAAAATGTAATACATATTTTTAAAAAAACCATAATTTTAACCTTTTTTTTTTCAAAAAACCCTAGATTCAACAAAAACAAACAAAATCATGCTAAAATATATCGAATTTAGATTAAAAATTAGTATAAAAAACAAAAAACAACTTACCCTAATATCCGATATCCGATTTTGTATCTGATATCCGATCACGTGGTAATACTGGCCCTCGAAATGTGAGAAATAAGGGCACACAGGTTTGTTCCTTTTTTTTTAATGTATGCTACAGGTATCGAATATCCGATACTATATCGAATATCTGATATTGGATTAGATATCCGATTGCGCCCATATCTTATATTTTATATATAAGATATATAACATATTTTATATTTTATATATAGCTTTGAAATATTATATTTTACATATATTATAATATAAAATATTATATTATATTATTATATTATTATAATATAATAATATTATTATATAATATTATTATTATATTATATTATTAAAATGTATTATATTATATTATATTATATTATTATAGTTTATAATATATTATACTTTATTATTATTATATTATATTATAATGTTAAATATTATATTATATTATTATAATATAATACATTATAATATGATATTATTAATTATTATATAATATTATATGATTATAATATAATAATAATAATATTATTATATTATAGTATAATAATTATTATAATAATATTATATTATATATTTAATAACAATATTATATAATAATATTATATTTAATAATATTATATTATAATGTATTATACTATTATAATATAATGTTTTTGTATTATTATAATATTATAATAATAATGTAATATAATTATCGGATATCCAATATGGCTCGGCCTTTCCTTCTAGGCTTGGTACCTGGATAGGTGAAAAAAAGTCAGAGCAGATTTTGAAGCACTTTTAGACGTGTTCAAATTCTATTTTTTTCACATCGCCACTTTTTAGCACACCATGATCCTGCACATACCCCTCTTCTAAAGTGAGCCCTATTAGGAGGCAACCCTATTAAAGGTTACAATACACGCTATTAGGTGTCACCCTGTTAGAAGATTTAATCACCCTATTAGGAGTGGCCTTGCTAGAGGTCTTTAGAACAATTCAACTAAACTATCACCTTATTAGAGGATATACAAAATGGTTGTTAAACCAACTCTATTAAGAGATTTGAAATCACTGCTACAATGGTTAAAAAGTAACAATGAATTGACTTGAATAAGATGCAACTAAATTTTCTGATAATAGATCTCCACTCTACACCATTAGATCCTTCTTAATCAAATATAGCTTTGCTGCTCCTCAATGATCTCTAATCATCCTTCAAAATTCACTCTTAGTCCTTCTTCTCATTCACACTCTTCACACTTGTAGAATTTGTAGCTTGACCTTATATATATACCATTCAGATTATCATGTCAGCTCATTCACAAGCTACATTTACCAATAAACCATATAGCAGTCGGCTACAAATATTACATTAAACAAATATACTTTATTTCACAAAATAATGGAATCCTTCACTGGCCGACCCTGCTCGATAAATACTGCATCCAAAAATAATTTCTTGAGTTAACTAAGTCAACTTGGTTAACACTGCAATTTCTACGAAATCCTTTGGCTACCAAGTGAACTCGATAAGACCTATATTTCCTTCATTGTCCATGAAAGCTCGGTTAGAACTGTTTCCTGCACTATTTTCTCTTGATGACCAAGTGAGCTTGGTAACAACTAAATTTCCTTTGCTAAACCTTAAAAGCTTGGTAGCAACTGCCTATGCAAGGTAAAGCTTGAGAATGCTCGGTAGACACTATAAACCTTCTTTGCTAACCTTCTAAACTTAGTAACCTTTGTCTTTTGCCTTGCTGAACATCTAAGCTTGATAGACTCTGATTGATAACTGATATGACTCAACAATTGTATCCAACAATCTCCCTCTTTGGCATTGATGGCAACACAACATGTCATAGTAGAATGAAATTTGAAAACAAGTCTTTTCTGACAGAATACTTCTTCCTCTTATACCAAACTTTCCAAATACAATAATCTCCCTCTTTCATAATAATCTCTCCCTTTTACACAAGCTCTCTTTTTTTTGCAAATTTAAGAAAGATATGACAATATACTCTCCCTCTTTGACAACACATGCCAAAGACAATACAAATCAAATGAATAGCATTGTACCTGATGTACTAATTCATATCCAATGTCTTCATTACTTTTTTGCATCAACTAATAGATCTTCAATTCTGTTCCTGTTGATGCATCACTAAAACTATATTTTAGTGAGCTTTAGATAGGGGAATGACCCCTAACTTACCTCTTAGATACAAGAATGCATCCTTTGGTAAAGGCTTTGTGAATATGTCAACAATTTGTTCCTTTGTAGAGACATATTCCAATCTGATTTCCTTTTCTTGTACCAATTCTCTAACAAAGTGATACTTTATAGCAATATGCTTGGTTTTTGAATGCATCATTGGATTATTGGATATGTTGATTGCACTTGTGTTGTCACAAAACATAACAACAGGTTCTTTGATTTCTTGGTTCATACCTTCCAATAATTGTTTGAACCACACAATGTTTGAGCAATTAACTACTGCTGCAACATATTCAGCCTCTGTTGTGGACTGGGATGTACAACTCTACTTTTTACTTATCCAAGAAACCAACCTCTTTCCAAGAAAGAAAGCTCCTCCACTTGTACTCTTTCTGTCATCAACATTCCTTGCCCAATCTACATTGGTAAACACTTTTAAAATTAGATTTTCTCCAAGTTTATACCATAATCCATAGTCTTAAGTTCCTTTTAAATATCTCATGATCCTTTTGATTACCATCATTTAATTTTCTTTTGATTTTTTTGAGAATCTTGCTACAATTCCTACTGCAAGGGCACTATCTGGTCTTGTGTGCACTACATACTGTAGCTTTCCAATCATAGATCTATACAATGTCTGATCCACTTTCTTTGATTCATCATCCTTGGTAAGTTTCAATCTAGTACACATAGGAGTTCCAACTGGTTTGCAGTCTTCCATTCCAAACTTTTTTATTATCTCCTTAATGTGTTTGGATTGAGTGATGTAGATACCATTTTTATTCTATTGAATTCGAAGACCAACAAAGAATTCGATTTCACTAAACATTGAAATTTCAAATTCTTTGTTCATTTGTTCTAAAAATTCTTTCCAAAGATCATCATTTCCTATGAACACAGTATCTTCTACAAATATCTCTGCTAAAACAATCTTATTATCTAGTCCTTCCTTTATGTACAAACTATTGTTATCATTAGTTCTTTGAAAACCAATCTGAATAAGATAGTTATGCAATCTTTCATACCATGCTCTACGGGCTTGTTTTAAACCATATAATGCTTTATGCAGTTTGCAGACCATTTTCTTATTGTTTGGATCAACAAAGCCTTAAGGCTATTCAATGTAAACCTCTTCATCCAATATGCCATTGAAAAATGCTGACTTGACATCTATCTGATAAACTTTGAATCCTTGGTATGCAGTATATGCAAGTAAGGTTCTGACACCTTCCAATCTTGCAACAGGAGCAAAAGTCTCACCATAGTTTGAACCTTCTTCTTGAGAGTATCCTTTGCATACTAGTCTAGCTTTGTTCCTTGACACCTTACCATCTTTATTTAACTTGTTTCTGAATACCCACTTAGTTCCAATCACATTTTTGTCTTTAGGTCTAGGTACAAGAGTCCATGTTTTATTTTTCTCTATATGTTCTATCTCTTCATTCATAGCTTCAATCCAAATTTTATTTTCTAATGCATCTTTGACATTTCCAGGTTCAAAATCAACAAGTAGACAAGTGCCTTTTAACTTACTTCTTGTCATTGTTCCTTCTAATTTATCTCCAATGATCTGATCTGGTGCATGATGCTTCCTGGAATACTTAGCTAACATATGCTCCTTGCCTTTTAAATGGCTTGCATTGTTATCCTTATATGTCTCAACTTCTAGTTCTAGATTTGGTTGCTCAGGCTCAGTAGATGTTGATTTGGTAGCTTCTGTTTGCAACTCAGGTTCTTGCAACTCAGTAGGTATTAGCTCAGTTTGAACTTCCTGCAGCTCGATTACCAAAGACTCTAGAGTTGAAGATTCCTGATTAATAGGTATATTTGGCATTGTATCAGGTTCAATGTAAAAAAATGTCCTGTAGTGTTTAGGTTCCCTTTTGCTTTCTTCTTTAGTTCTTTTTACAAACCAATCAACTTTCACATGTGCACTTTCTATGACTTTGTGAGTAGACAGATTCAAACATCTATATGCATTGCTTTTGCAAGAATATCTCAAAAATATTCCTTCATCACCCTTTAAATCAAATTTACCTTTTCTAGATTCTTTCAAAATGTAATATTTGCTTCCAAATACTTTTAGGTAACTTACATTGGGTTTGTAGCCATACCATAACTCATAGGGGGTCTTGAATGAGTCCTTTTTCAGCTGTACTTAGTTCAAGGTATGAACTGCAGTGCGGATAGCTTCCTTCTAGTATTTGATAGCAATGAGCTATTCCTTCTTTTAGCTATTCCATTTTGTTCAGTTCTTTGTGGTGAAACCTATCTTTTGATTCCCCTTTCAATGCAAAAGTTATTGAACTCATATGAAATAAATTCACCACCTCTGTTAGACCTTAAACATTTCAATCATTTTCCTATTTCCTTTTCTACTCTGGCCAAATACCATTTGAACTTTTCAAATGCTTCTAATTTCTCTCTTAGGTACATGACAATCATCATTCTTGAATAATCATCAACAAAAAAAAATGAATAATTTTTCACCAGTATAACTTTCAATGCCAATGGGTCCACATAAATTAGTATGCACAATTTCTAAAAAAAATTCAGACTGATAGTTCTTGCTTTTAAAGCTAGTTTTTTCCATTTTGCCAATTTGACAATTCTTGCATAGACCAACCTCAAGTTTCTTTATGTTAGGAATGCCTCTTACTTTCTTGAATTTACTTATTTTTACCAAGTTGTCAAAGTTTACATGACATAACCTCCTATGCCATAACCAAATTTCTTAAACTTGAGCAACAAAACATGAGCATTCACCAATTTCAAGATAAAAACAAGTTACCTTTTGTTTGAGTGTCTGATCCAATCAGCTTTCGTTTGCCATCCAGCAGTCTTTCTTTTCCATGCATAAATTCCACTTTGAATCCATTATTGAGTACTTGTGCCACACTCAGCAAACAGTGCTTTATTCTTTCTACCCAATATGCATTATGACATACAAGTTCCTTGGACAATGAGATTCTTCTTTTTCCTCTTATACTACAAGGTTTATTGTTACCAAATCTTACGCTGCCACCATCATAGTCTTCAAAGTGTTTGAAATTAGTTTTATCACCAGTCATGTGATGAGAACAACCTACCTATAATCCATGTATCATTTTTGCTCACATGAGAAATGAGTGACATTTCTTCATCATTATCAAATTCATCCTTTATAGCTATGTAAACAATTTCATCTTCTTCTTCATCATCAAAATTACTAGAATATTTAGCCATGAAACATGTTTTCTTACCTTTATCCTTGAATGATTTGAAGTCTTTATTTCCATTGCAATCGTGACCTTTCTTCTCATCCTTGTTTTGCTTATTTGGGCACCTAGTAGCAATATGTCCAATTTCTTCACAAGAAGAACAGAATAGAGGAAACTAACCTTTGTATTTTCCTTTGCCTCTTGAATGTTTCCTTGCTAGCAGAGCTTCAACCACCTCAAGATCACTATCTGAACTTTGTTCTGATTCTTCATCACTATCTAATTGAGGATCCTTTAACTTTTTGCCTTTTTCTTTGAGTGAAAGCTTGGCTTCAAATGCTGATTCAATGTTCTTGGTAGCTAGAACATAATTATCATAGTTGTCTAGCTCAAATGCAGTCAATCTTCCAACTATTGTCTCTAAATTTATCTTATGATTTGCTTCACAACTTCTTTCTTGAATTGCAGAGACTCTGATTGCATAAATAGGAAGTAGAGTTCTAAGAATTTTACTTATAACTGTCTCCTCCTTGATATCTCCTCTAGATGCTTTGATTGCACTAACACATGCTTTAACTCTTTCAACATATTTTGCAATTTTTTCATCCTCTCTCATCCTCATTTGATCAAATTGTCCTCTCAAACTTTCTTCTTTGGCTCTTCTCACATTATCACCTCCTCCAAAGATTTCTTTTACCTTGTTCCACATTTCAAAGGTGGGTTTTCAATCCTTGATGTTATCAAATTCTTCATAACTCAGAGTAGATGCTATATCTATCATCATATTGTTGTGACTCTTCTTTTCAACAATATCATTGACAGATAATGTACCAGTAGGTTTTGCATATTTTTCATCAAGGTACTTTAGTCCTGTATCACCAATAGAAGCTAGATGAAGTCTCATCAACCCCTGCCATGCTGAGAAGTTGTACCTATTAAGTCTTGGAATTTCCCTCTTCTAAGACATCCCAACCTTTGGCTTAGATCCTTGAAATCTTTTCCTGCAAGCACCAAATGCTATGATACCAAATGTTGGAATTATAGATGGAGTAACTGAGAGGGGGAGTGAATCAGTTACCACAAAAAAAAATCCACAGATCCCTTAGATGTCTTAAACAACTAGTTACAACTGATACTCAGTAAATACTGTAAGAATGCTATAACTCGATAGATTAACTTGTTACTGATCATCTAGCATTTATAATTATTAATACATATGCAAAAGTAAATAAAATGAATACAAGAGACACCAGATTTAACGTGAAAACCCAATATGGGAGAAAACCACCAACTAACTAGCTACCAATTTTTCACTCTTCTAAAGTGAGCCCTGTTAGGAGCAGACCCTATTAAAGGTTACAATGCACACTGTTAGGTGTGACCCTATTAGAGGATTTAATCACCCTATTAGGAGTGGCCTTGCTAGAGGTCTTTAGAACAATTCAATTGAACTGTCACCTTGTTAGAGGATTTACAAAATGGTGGTTAAACCAACTCTGTTAAGAGATTTGAAATCACTGCTACAATGGTTAGAAAGTAATAATGAATTGACATGAATAAGATGCAACTAAATTTGCTGATAACAGATCTCCACTCTGCACTATTAAATCCTTCTCAATCAAATATAGCTTTGCTGCTCCTCAATGATCTCTGATCATCCTTCAAAATTCGCTCTTAGTCCTTCTTCTCATTCACACTCTTTGAATTCACAGCTTGACCTTATATATATACCATTCAGATTATCAAGTCAGCTCATTCACAAGCTACATTTACCAATAAACCATATATCAATTAGCTACAAATATTACATTAAACAAATAAACTTTATTTCACAAAATAATGGAATCCTTCACTGGCCGACCCTGCTTGATAAATACTGTATGCAGAAATAATTTTCTGAGTTAACTGACTCAACTCGGTTAACACTGCAATTTTTGCAAAATCTTTTTGCTACTGAGTGAATTCGATAAGACCTATATTTCCTTCATTGTCCATGAAAGCTCAGTTAGAATTGTTTCTTGCACTATTTTCTCTTGATGACCAAGTGAGCTCGCTAACAACTGAATTTCCTTTGCTAAGCCTTGAAAACTTGGCAACAACTGCCTGTGCAAGGTAAAGCCTAAGAATCCTTGGTAGACATTGTAAACCTTCTTTGCTAACCTTCTGAGCTCAATAACCTTTGTCTTTTGCCTTGCTGACCATCTGAGCTCAGTAGACTCTGACTGATAACTGATATGACATTTGTGTAACATCAAAGACAACACACAATTGAACAATTGTATCCAACAGATATACATATAATATTGTCTCATTGTTATATCACACACTTTCTCTAATCATACATAATATTTCACATCACACATAGCTCCCATATCACTTAAGCTTTCTTCACTATAGTTCACATCAACATCCATACTACACATTATCTATGCAAGATATTATCTTTACTTATATCTCACAAATTAATAAATCTCTACTTAGTCAACCTTGACGCTTTCACACACTTGACCAAACATAAAATAACTTTGGGTAAGACATCTAGGATGTTGGCCCAACATGATTAAGTAATGTTTTTGTTACCAAAATAATTCCTTAAGTCATACAGTTAAATTACTTATCATGCTCTATTTTGCTCTGCTAATTACTTGAACTGGTAATTTAACTGCAACTTGTGTTGGATTGTCCGTACAGGTTTGTTCATTGACATAGGTCGTCGTGACCCTATGAACTATCGATCCTTAACTTTCCATGAACAAACTTGAAATCTATCATCCATACATACCATATCTATCTCTGTATTGCTACAAACTATTTAACACTAGGAAAAGTTTCTAACTTTGATAACGTCATGAAATATCAAAAGTATATGTTGCCATAAATAACAACACTCATACATCTACCTAGCCATATTGCCAACATTTTTTTCATGGAGCGTGGGATATTGTTCAAGTAAGTGGATTATCAAAGTCCTCATAAAATAGGTAAGATGAAATCACTCAGTACCACAAACCTATACTTGTGTAGTTATTTTTTGATGTATAATAAAAATATAGTTAAAATATTATCCTATTCTATTTCTTATTTTGGCCTACATGGAATTGAAAATCTAACCATAGTAGATTTCATTAACATAGACACTCCAAGTATTTTTTATTTAGTTTTAGGAGAATCTTAAGAAAGTTTGAAGCTATCACCAAATTTCTAAGGAGGGGAAGGGGGGGGTAAATTAGATAATTTAAATGGTAGCGATGATATACTTTTATCGCTAACCTAAGAGGGACTCTAGCTATTGTAGCTAGATATGGCTATTTTGATTATTCCATTTTTTTTATATTTTAAAATAAATTAATATTTATATTAAAAGAATATTTAAAAATTTAGCTAAATGTTAGAGACCTATAGAATAGATAATCTAAGTATATTTCAATTTAAATATTTTTACAAAAGATTATTCAGAGAAAGAATAATGATTTAGAAACCTTTTGTATGACATGATTGTTTTGTAGAACTTGTCAATTTAAATCATATTTTCATTTGTTTGCTTCGAAGTTATATCATAGAAATACATATTAAATCAAAGTATTTTTTCATAAAAAAATCAACAAGAATACATCTAAATCTTGACTTATCTTCAAGTAATAGACTTCACTAGATTTAAATATAGTCTAGTTGAATTTTTTCCAAATTTTATTATTTTGATTCAATGTCTATCAAAGTGATAGACATCATTAGTCATTTAGTCAGTTTCTAATATGACATGTCGATCTTGGCTTAGTAGCTTTTATTATAATAATAATTTTGCACTACTAGTTTATCACTTTGGTCATATGTGCATGGATGTCTTAGATTAGCCACACGTCCGATTGCATGGAATATATAAGTATACTTGTAGAGTTGTACAACATTGTAAATATGCTGTCCAGCACTGAATTGTGCACATGGAGGATTGGGAATCGAGGGAAAACATAATTTTGAGCTTTTTCAAATCAAAAGGCAGAGACCACAGATTGCTGTCGACAATTAACTGTCTGCTTAAACATGGACGCCAAGAAAGAAAGTTGTCGTAGAAGATAATGAACGACTCTTTGGAGAGGGAAGGGCCAACGTCAATAGAAAGAGAAAAAGAAAGAAGAAACATTAGATCGACGTATCGGCTCTTTGGAAATTTGAAAGGCCAACAACAGAGGAGACAATGGGTACTGCTCTAATCGCATTAAAGGCGAGTAGAATGGATAAGATAGGTATTGTGTAGGTACCTGTCTACGCCAATGTCTATTGAAACCCCAACGACGGAATTCCCAGGTCATTAGAATTGCTTTTATTCTGAATATGTTATACACTAAAATATACTTACTGCCAATCATAAAGGTACAAAACTGGGAAACTTCTAAACAGCAGACTAAAAAGCACAGTTAACCTGAGGGACACTTAAAATGGGGTTTAGTTGGCTAGAGAGCCAGGCGTCAGAAAAGTGTTAAAATTTTTAGGTAATTTATGTAGTTAATTTTGTTTCTTTTTATTCTAATGTATATTTCGGTAATTGTTATTAGGATTCAATTTTGTAATTGAGTCAAATTTACTGGCCCAGGCTTCATGAATAGTAGTTCACATGAACTCATCTTTCATGAGAATGAGTGTAACACTAAGCACTCATTGGATCTAGGTGATGTTCACAAAGGTGAAGCACAAGTACTTTCAGAAACCTCACCCATCCTAGTACTACTCCAACTTGAGTGCACTTGAGTTTTCTCCATCATTAAACTCGCTTTGCTTGCAACTCTATTTGTCAAATCTTCACCAAGTGTTATACCTTATAATAGGTATATACTTTGATATATATATATATATATATATATATATATATATATATATATATATATATATATATATATATATATATATATATATAAAATTGGTAAATAGCCAAAGCCTTTGATTATATAGATAAATTAAAAAATTAAAGGTGGAGAGTATCTATGTTGAAACGGGCACTAGTAGGAAAGAATGGAAAAGAAAACCTACGGTCTAGCCCGGGACCTTAGTACTTTATAAAGTACATATATAAAATGGGCATACCCTAGTATTTTAATACATATCTATGCTATCCTTACTTGATTTGTTATAATCTCAAATTCTTGATATAATGTTTATTGAGGCAAGAACATCTTCTACATTTGTTTATATCTCTTGATCATGTTCAAGATCGTCCATTCCTATCTTTATTATGCTTTCTGCTTTTATCATATAGAATTTTGTTATTCGTCTACAAACACAAATAACTTCAAACTTGTTTTGAATGTTAGTAATGACTAGTAAATGATAACTATCTTTGTGTTAATTTTTTTTTTCATTACTAGTATAAGAATGAAGCAAGATGGGAAAATTGATTAATATTAATACTATTCTAAATTCTTGCCAAATAACCAAAAGAAAGTGTATTGTAATATTTTGCTAAGATTAGACTATTAATATGTAGATCTCCTAACTAGTGCATGTTATATAGTATGGTCTTATGTCAAGCATGGTCGATTTAAATTAGTAGTATTTGATATATTAAGTATTTTAATCAAAGTTCCAAAATTGATAATGATTTAACTTAAGGTATTAGCTGAATTTTCAATATATATATTGTTAGTAGCTATTTGTTATAAAAATAAAATTATTTATATTAATAATTAATTAACAATCAAATTTATGTATACAATGAATGTATTAAAGAGACATAAAAGATCAAGTAATGAAAATGTTAGTCTATTTTTGACATGTTCAAGAAATGAAGTCAATTGTAAGATATTTAGCAATTGACATTGTTTTATGCAATGAAGGTCTCGTTTAAGAACTAATAGTTTCAAATTTTGTTAGATCATTAGCTATGTTAGTGTGTGAGATTTCTCATTATGGTTTGGTAGTTTTAGAGAATTTTCAAATTTAGTAATCATATGTAATTATGTGGACAACAAATTTAGTGAAAGATAAAAGAAAATAGAAAAACAAATAGTTAATATCTATGACACCTTATTTAATTTGTCTAAAATAATGTGAACATATGTTGAATCCACTATTAAGGCCTTCAACCCATTGTTTGAAAGTGAGTAATGCTTCAAACTACTGCATATTCAAACCCTCATGGTATAGTATGGGTATCATTCAAATTTTATCAAAAAAAATTCCAATGTACTCCATTTATATCAAAATAATGTAGTACAATAATAAGACCTAACCCTCTAATAAAATCTATGTAAGAATTGGAAATACAAAAAAAAACATTATAAAATATTTATTTAATTGTTCTTTAGACATAATCTATTAATCCAATCATTTTTTGAATTATATCATCAATTGACTATTAGAAAATCCTTACCATGTTAATGAAACATTGGAAGTATTAAGATTTTAGAAATATATAAGTTAAAGGCTAAATTTTCAGAATTCTATAACAGGAGTTGTAGCATTCTTATTTCTACTTTAAAATTGACTTAGTTAAATTGATATTAAGATGGAATTAATATATTAGTATACTAATATCTAAGAATATATCAAAATATAGTTATCTTATATACTTGTAAATTATATAAAGCTATGCAAAACACACACAAAATATCTTTAAGCACTGACTCACCCACACACACCCCTATTGACATGCTTGTTGTGCATGTACACACCCACCCACACACACACACACACACACATACACATGCATGAAAATACATGATAGAGAGGATCTTACATAATAAATCTAGTAGTATCTATGAAGATCAACAATTTATAATACAAATTGTACGTATGCATTGTTATTTTAATTACAAGATAGGATTGACAAAGACCCAATTTTTCATCACAAAATGTGCCCAATCTAGTTAAACAAAGAACAATATAGTGGATTACCAAGTAATGATAGAAGTTATAATATGTTTTAATTTATTTACTCAAATGAAAATAATAGAGCGATAGAAAAGGGAAAAATAATGCTTATATACTTATAATTTCTCTTAGAATAACATCTACACTAAAGGAAAATTTGATTTGAGCATCGCAAAATTTGGCAAATAATAATCAAACCATTTTTTGATCTTTCTATCTCCATAACATCTGAATTTAATGGTGATGATTAAATTCTATGTTCACCTATATTATGTGCATCTAAGAAGTAAGATCAATAATGAAAAATATTATGGTTTATATTATTAAGGTCTACATAGACTAAGAAGACCAATGTGCACAAAATTTAGTAGATAAAAGATGGACTCACATGGATTCTTCTAACAAAAAAAACCTTATACAAAGAAAATGATATCAAAATGCAAAAAAAAGGAACACAGTCATCTTTGTAAAAGGTAAAAAAACAAAAGTCCAAAATAATATGTAGGGTGAAATCTAGTTGAAGCACCACAAGTACTACAATATTAGGTAGTTTCTCATTTAGTTCTTCATCATCTAGAATTGACATTCGAAACGATTCAGAGGCCAAGGAATTTGACCACCCTTCATAATAAAATATCTTGTAGATGAAATATCCATATCTTCTTGAAGATGTTGAAAATTTGTAATAATTAGTCACATTAATAGATTAAATTTTTTTAAAAAATTATTGTGTTCTATCAAGAGAGTTCTCAATAGATTATTGTAAATTTAAAAAATATTCAAGAGGTTTTCAATAATCAAACCTAAAAGAATCTAGAACACTTAAAGAAGATAAATCTATATTAAAAAAAAAGCTAAGGATCTTAATAGTCTTTTAGACATGCAACATAGGAAAATCATATAAAGGAGGTGGAATATATATTAAACATTAGATTGTTTATAACAATCAATTTTGATACACTTGATATTAATTATATCTAAGCAATATATGAATCCAATGGATAAATAAAAATTTCTAGATCTTGAATAATAATCAAGATACAAGTAAACCATATGACATTACAAGTGTTGTATAATGAGAGTATCGTATGAAGCTTATAAAGAACATGAGAGAGGTAAAATGCATTAGAGGAAATCAAATCCAATGTTGATGCATCTAAGGAATAATGGTATGTATGCATTAGAAATTAATAGTGCTAAATAAAAAGGATGAAATCAATCCCAATCATTAACCTAATACAATAAGTATGATGTAGTAATTTAAATTAAGGGTGCTTGTATTTAGATTTTAGATATAATTTTTTCATGAAAAATGGAAGTTAATATGATAATTTTTCATATGTGAAAATTTATTTTCTATTTTGTTATTTTTGGTTGAGAGATGCTTCTTTACATTTTTCTTTGGTCATATAAAAATGATATTAGTCATGTTTTACATCATCTGTGTGTGTGTGTGGAGAGGGAGGGAGGGAGAGAGAGAGAAAGAGAGAGAGGGGTAATTCTTCAAAATAAAATTAGATAAAAAATTTCTATAAGAATTCATGGAACAAAATTTTGAAACTAAAATTTCAAAGATAATGTCAATTAAGTTTTTTTATTTTATGGATAATAAGAATTTTTTTAATCAGTAATGGGCCAAAGCCTAGATTAATTTTTATTATGTGTCAAATCCAAGACCCTCCAAATGAGAGGCTCACAAGTTACCATTGTGTTGTAGGCTCTTTCTTAGTATGGTCAATAAAACTTAATTGCATAAGAAAATATTAATAAATGAATGAATAATTTAAAGTAAAAGAGATATTTTAGTATAATGAATTTAGTATTAAAAAAAAAAAAAAAGAATAATTTCTTTAAAAAGAGACCACATGAAATATACATTTAAAAAAAAATTATGTTGTGCTTTCAAGAGAAACAACCATACATTTGTTTATTTATGGGAGTTTCAAATGTTTAATTTTTTAGGTGAATGTAATAATTAGGTATATATCTATATTTATCAATAAATTTTGAAAATCTTGTATTGGGAAAAGGGGTCTTATAAGACCAAATAAATTGAACCAATTATAATAGAGTTAACCATTTCCATAATATATTTATTTGATAAAAGAAGTAAACTTTAGAAAAATTAAAATGAGGTAAAAAATACTTGCATATAATTGGTTCATATGTTCAAAACTAATTCACTAGTCCTTGATGATGAATATAATAGTACTAGCCTACCACAAGTACAATAAGAAGAGTAAAATGAAGGGTATTAATAGAACAAGTTAAACTTACATACTTTACCTCCAAATTTAAATGCTTCTAATTTGACTAAGTTAGGAAAAATTCTATATGGTATTATTTTCTTAAGGATAAAAAGGATTTGGAAAGATGTCTTAGAATCTATACATTAATCTAGATAGACGAGACTTATATAAAGACTAAATATTAGTCATAACAAAATATAATGTTAATAATCATAACACTAATCATAAAAATGTATAAATAAATATAAAAATGGAGCTTGAATTAGGAAAAAAAGGTCAAGATCATAGTTTAGTATGGATCATGGAATATACTATAAGGGTTGACCTTGATACTAATACCTTTTACATAATTAAAATTTTAGAGTATGCAAGTGGGAACACTAAAATGAGGAGTCTTATAACTCGGTCAAAAGTAATATCTCTTGGGATAAATAATTAGAATCCCCATAGTTTCTACTCTTTTGTAATCACTTTTCAATCACCAAAATTTGGGAGAACCAAATAAGAGAATATTTTAACTAATCACCTTTTGAAATAATTTTTATTAATATTATGCAACAGTTATTTTAAAATCCCTTTTATAGTAGTAGGTTTTTCACCTACAAAATATGAGAAAACTAGATCAATAACTTTGAATCACACAATGTTGAACATGCAATTACAAAATATACGGGTCATTGAAACCACAACATTCTTTAGCTCATTATTTTATTACAATTATAAAATAATATGTACATTATTGATTGTTGGATAGCTTAACTATACAATATTGGAATAAGAGGGTCTTAATAGTTCTGGTGAGATAAATGGCTAGATGGGTAAGTCCTATATAAATATATTGATTGTTGAAATATATGAAACATTAATGACATAAAATAAGAGGGGATCTAATCATGAAAAGTGTTGTAAATGATCAATAAAGATGGATTGATCATATATCTACATTTTGATTGTTAAAATACTTCAAACTTTACTAAATTAGGATACGAAGATTTGATAATGAATAAATATGACAAATAGTTAAGAAAGTATATTAAAAATGTATATATATTGATATATGAAAATAAATGAAATATTATTAAGATAGAATTAAAAAAATCAATAATTAAAAAAGGTAGAATATAATACAGAAATAAAATTGTGTAGAAAAATGGAAGTGTCTTATATATATGTATATTATCTGTTACAAAATTTATCTGAATTATATACAATTAAGTCAGTCACATATATACATTATTTTGATAAAATTAAAAAAACTTCATATATTTAACATTTTTTCACAAAATCGGTACGATGAAAGAGTTAAAAAATATCAGTTGCATAAAAACATACCCAAATGGCCTTGTACTGCGGTTTACCCAGGTTTTGGCAGAGACGGTCTCCGTTATTGATTGCTGGCTTCCGTGAGCAGAGATGCGGGGACTGATGGATCATCTTCATACTCGTTATCTTAACCCCATTGTCTGGCTTCCATTGTCTAGTGTTAACCCATTCGTTTCCCCTGTCTTGTTCATCTTCGTCATCATCATCTTCCTCTTGAAGAAAGCGCATGTCGGTGAGAGAGGAAGCGGAGGATCCATTGTTAGTGTTGCGGGTATCTGCTGTTGCAGGCGGAGGATCATTGTCAAAATCATAAATGTGGGTGCTGCCATTTTTTGGGCGTGGAAAGGAAGGAGACGAGTGGTTTTGAAGGAGATGAAGCTTGCCACAGCTTGCCCGTGGCTATACAGCCACGAAAATGCACTTCCTTTACATTGCTTTTTCTAACTTTTCAAAAAAAAATCCGAAGTCCTCTCCTTCGTAAGGAAGTGCATTTTCGTGGCTGTATAGACGTTGCCAGCTAGCTTGGCCTCACTGTTTGGGGGATTACACGATGGCACCTTCACTGGCACGATATGGTAGCCGAACATTTCGATAATCGCGGCTATCAAATTCTTTCTTTTCTCGTGATGGAGTCCGACTTTTACCGCAGCAGCAGCGCCCTCAAAGCATGGGAATGGGGATGTCCATGGCATATGCGGTAGTGGAATAGTTATTTGAAAGTGGATGAGGATGATATCCATGGCATATGCGGCCTTTCAACGACATAAGTCACCCATTATGACATCATTGCACCCGCTTTTACATTGCGCTTTACCCATCTGGAAGGTGGCATGTTTGTTCATAAAAGTAATCCACGTGTAGACCAATGATGAAGCCAGCATTTCAGTGGAATAGAGCATTACTAGACGGAGACCGTGCCTCTGAAAGCGTGCAAGGCATGAAGGGTAACGTTAATCTTGGACATATTTAATGGCCAACGGTCTATCTCTTTGATGTATTAGAAAGCAGAAAAGGGGCTGATCATGGCGTACAACATGTTGGAGTCTAGCTGATAGTCATTCATCCAAAGTTCATTCTATATCTTTTTCAAACATAAAAAACAATTTATCTTCGTAATAACAATCAAGGTCCTTACTACTACCAGTATCCACATAAATGTACATAATATCTAAACTAATTAAAACAAAAAACATCCTAGTAGCACATATTGCAGGTGTTGCTATGGTTACGACAGTGTTTCAACTTATATAAATTAGCCCCACTAGGCACAAAGTTTATAAGATACCAAAACATCAAAAAAAAACAAAACATCAGCACAAGGGCTAGTTCCCCACTTTATCTCCTAGGTCTTTCTTTCCATTCCCATCACCCTCCTCCTTCATGGGTTTGTTCAGCAAGGTCTTGAACTAGTCATCCGTCACGAAGCTATAGAGCAAGTGAGTCGCTTCGCTTTATTTTCCCACATCCTTCTTCTCTTTACTAACCTATAGAAGTGTTGGAAGATTTGGAGATTGTTAGAAGATTGGTTGGAAGCATGAATGATGATGATATTGTTATGCGGGAGTACTGTAGATATGCTACTATGATGATATCTTACATTCATGACTGAGTTTGTCATTGATATCAACCTATCATTTTTCCGCAATATCTAACAAAAGAACAATGGAAAGATCAAGTTGGTACGAATGACTAGTTGAGTATTATAACCACCCGAGGTTATGGGAGATACTTCTGAGCATCTGGTATATGCAGTTAACATCGAAAGGAGAGAGAATAAGTCTAGAAGAAGTTATGTAAGTTTTGGTGATGTCTGTTCTAAGATAGGGTTTACAGAGGCATGTTCTGGTAAACTTGTTATATCACTTAGTAGAGTTGATATCTTGAGGATTGAGGTTGAGGAGATAAATAAGACATGTTGAGGATGGCATGGCTAAGTTTGATCATTCGTGTACAAAAAGTTATTCAAGTTGCAAGGTGGAAGATTTATGTTATTGCTAAGTGTAACATGTTCTTAATGTGGTCCTACAATAATTAATTGAGAAGGTCTAATAGCCAACTCAGGGAATTGTTTTATGAACTTGGTACAAACAAAGGACATTTTACTTTATCATGGAGTGTGTGAAAATGGATTGTGAATGATCGATAAGTAGCAGAGAGTACGAAATGCGAAGTTGAGTAGAGCAGTTCAAAAGTGAAGGAAACTTCATTGCCAAGGTTTTGCTGAGTGATTCAAAGTTTGGCATTTAGATCCAAGTTTCGTGACCTAGTCTACAGGGTCTAACAATGATTGGTGTAGTTGACAGGATAGAGGAACTTAGAGGAACATGATAGTAAATTACTTGGTTGAGTAGTGAGCTCTTCTTGTAGTTGAGATTACATATTTGGGTAGTGGGCTTATTTTGCATACACTATACCACAACTCCTAATAGTGTTGTGTTACCCCACTTTTCACCCTGTAACCATTTTGCAAAAAGTGAAGAATTTTGTGTCATAATAAAGCCTAGGTATGTCCAAGTCTAGTTTTAAGTTCCCTTAGGTGGAAAGAGTCTTCATCAGATTTTTCATCTTTCCCTTCCCCCACATTTCATAGCCGAGTGGTTTTCCTTTATGTTGTGACTCTTAAGGGTAGCTTAGTACCTAATCTAATGGAGATCCTTACAACATGCAAAAATTATTCACAAATTTGAGCTTGCTTGCGGCTTACCATATTTTCCATGAAAAGAAGAAGCTTGCAAAAAATTGAACTTTGCCTTCTCCATGGTGGGTTTCAACCCATGAAGGTGATTCCCCATGGAGAGCACCAAATGATGCATATGGGTTACAATGAGAGTGAGGATAAAGTGCCTTGTGATGGATTCCTATTGCCTTTATGATTATCTACCTTAATAGGTATTAAAGACTCGTTACAGCTCTCAAAATTCTATTTGGGGAAAAAATGAGAATTGACTTCTCCTCGGTAGGTTTTCAACCCATGAAGCCTGTTTTCCACAAGAGGCAATTTTAAAAGGAAATGAATGTGAAAGGTGGGCCCCTAACGAAGTTTTGCATTCCTTATGGCCATCTTCGAACTCAAAGGAAGAAATAAGTTAAAAGATAGAGCTGAAAAGAGGTCTGGGTGTAGAAATGAAAATCGTCTTCTCCTCGGTGGGTAAGTTTGTAAGTGAATTGGACTTACATTTCACATGCAAAATACTTCAAGAAGATAGTGGAAACAATCCAATGATCGCAGGAAAGATCTATTAGGCAAGATTTGATCTAGCAGATATTATCTTATAGAGTACTCTATTCATAACTTCTTCAAACTTAATGGGAAATGGGAAAGTAAGTGTGAAAGGATGGAAAGTTACCACTGGGCCAACAGAATAGTGAAAGGACACCGAGTTATCTATTAAGAACCTTGCATTTATTGTTTCAATGGATTTATCCTTTAATTCATTCATGTGGCACGAATTCTAAAGATCAACAAGTGAATTGAGACTCCTAAATAGATGGAAACATAATAGATATTCAAACTACCACTGCTTCTTGAACTGTTATTTTGTCAAATTGCACAACTTTTTCAAATTGCCTATGTTTGTGAATTCAATATCCTATTCTTCTTCTAGATTCAAAATTTAATTCATTTCATTCTCAGACAAAATGGCAACCAAGTTTGTGGGTTTTGATGGGCTAAATGGAATCAAGTCCACATTGTAGAATTTCATGGATTCTTCACTCCATTTTTATGATATGCAAGATTTTTAAAAGAGTGTGAAATTAGAGCTGAGTTATCCCATAGCTGAGAAGCTCCAAGGATGTGGGTTAGTGGAAGCAACTAGTTTCCTAATAACAGTCCAAGCTCTAGAATTGATTTATGAATGCATAAATTGCTACAATTCGGATACCAGGCATATCATATTACCTGATGGTACAGTGTTGATGCCTAGGAATTCTAGAGCAAGAGAAGTTTTCAGACCACAAAGAAGATGGTCCGGAGAAAGGAGATTATGCAAACATGGTTTCAAAAGCCATGGAGCACCAAGAGTAAGGTCCCTAATACCCTTTTTGGCACTAATCTCAAACCCAAAATTGTAGACATTCTGGTTCTCCTACATAAACTGAAAGGTAAGGTAGAAGCTCTAAATTTTGTTGAACAATATTTATTTTTGGTGCAATTTATCTATTCAAATACTCAATATATTGACTGGGCTCATGAGGTAAGTGAAAATCTTTCCAATGCTCTCAATGTCACAAAGTTCTATAACACCTTCTATATGTCTTCTTTTTTTATTTACATGCTAGCTTCCCTATAGTTATGGCTAGGCCTCACAAGGATAGAAAATTTTCCTAATGATGTGAAGTGTTATGAGTTCTATCCATGTTTGTAGTTGGAAAATAGTTATGCTGAACATATAAGGTTAATGATGCGTTTACAATGAGAATTTGTAGGGAGCTTCAACGATGCCCAGAGAGGAGATTTAGTACAAAAGCAATGGCAACAATTAGTTAGTTTGGAAGTTATTTTATCAATTTCTCATCTTTCTCTTATTTACATCTTACAAATTTTGATGGATTCCCCTTGAAGATGCTAAGGTACCCAAGCAACATGATTGTGCTGATCAAGATAGTAAGGCAAGCTATCAAAGTGAACATGTTCAGTGGGAGTTTGAAGAAGAAGGGATATGAGTTCCCTATGAAGGTGGGAGCTTTCAGCTTTGAGTCTCATTCAAATGCAAAGAACATTTTGAAAGCCTTTGAGATGAAATATAGATTGGAGATGTACGAGTTCTTAAGACACATGTTTGACCCAAATGGGTATGCATGAAAACTGTCGCTGATTGGGAGTGTGATCAAGCAAATTATCATAGTCAAAGACTATTGGGCATATTGTAAAGATGAATTTGAAAGTCAGGACTGTTCTTTTGCTAGATTAATAGTTGATCAAGTTAAAATTTATCAAGTCAACCTTAATGTTGAAGGAATTGAAGATGATGGGTAGAATATGTACAGTAATACATATTTGACAAAGATAAGAAATGCCCCTATTAGTTCAGAGCCTTATCAAGATGCTAGGGATGATTTAGATATTATGATGGCTCGAATTGTTAAAAGGACTGGGAAGTGGGTAGAGTGGACTACAGTGAGAAGAAGTCGAAGTAAGATCACACCCACTCAAGCTCCTTCAACATCTACTCCTATCTTCTCACAAGTTGATACATCAGGTGTGACCCTTGCCATCACTCAAGGACCAACTCAACTAGTGGATGGAGGGGATCAACCTCTAGAAAAAAACATCCCTTTGACAAAAACTTGTCAAGATGGCTCTTCTCTAGTAATTGGTACTCAATCAAAAGCTGAGAATAAAATAGAGGAGCCTAAAGATAGCACTATCACTCTGGTTCCTTTGCCTCATGGTAGCCCTATTCTGACCACGAGTGCTACACTTCTCTAGCCAAGTAGCCCTCAAGTGCAAGTAGTTGATTTGGGAGATGAAGGAAGAAGTGATAATGAGTCGACTAAATTAGAAGAAGCTGTTGTCACTTAGGTTTGGACCCTTGTCCAAGGCCTAAGCGCGAGAACAACCTAGTGAAACATGGAAACAACCTCCAAGCTGTGGGACTTGAACTACGAGGTTGAGTCTCCGGAGAAGGCCGGCTTCCTCTTACTGTCAGGGCACACCTATCTATTCTTAGAAGGGAAAGGGAGAAAGAGAGCGTTAAAGAAAATCTACCTAGTTTAATCTAAGGCGGTGATGTACCAAAATAGAGTGTTCAGACTCATTCCTGCCCATATATGCACTACAAAACTAGGGTAATATACAAAAGTCATACACGTCCAGACTTATATCGATCAATAGTCACATACAGATCAGAAAACCAACTGAATGACACTAGGAAAAGGAGATTTCACTTGTATATTATCCAATAGGCCAAAGATAGATACAGTATGTGGACCACTAATCTCAATAATGCATCAATGAGAGGCAAAAGAAGCACATGCACATTGACCACTGAAGAGAATGACATAGGATACTATGTAGCTCAGAGACGCAGGGATTCTACACTGCAAGTCTGCAAGCAGTAGCAGAGAAAACCAGGAAGAGTCGACCCCAAGAATAGATCACAAAATTGCCTTTATAGCTCAGGCATAATTGAAGATTTCTGCATTACATTCACTTCTCACCTACTGGCATTAACTTCCACTCTAAGAATCCAATCGGAGATCTGATTGAATCCTGGCTTGCATACCAAGAAATCTCATATCTTTCTGAGAAAGAGCCTAGAGAAGACAGAAACGGCGCCGCAACATTCCCTGACATGGTAGATGGATCGACCGGATGGATGGAGTGTCATTCTGTGCTTAGCATTCATTCCAAGTTGGTGCCAATCAATCATACCATCGGATTTGTGGCAAAACTTCTGATTTTCCATCATTCATGATTCGTGCATCCATCGAATCGTTCAATCAACAGGCTCAACGAGCCAACTGGGCCATGCAGACCAATCAGACCTTCGATCTCACCACCCTGGTAGTCTCTTTACATCTGACTAGGCGTTACCACCCTTTCCATGCGACTGGGTGCTATGTTGCTATCGAAAAATTCTTCGAAGGTCTCGATAGCGCCATAGCGCCTAAAGGTTTCAACTTGACTGCGCCACCTTGGCGATCATCTAACCGCAACCGCTCGCTAACCGCCACGTCAAAAACCGGACCCGCGAGGACACGTGTCCTCCAAGTGCTAACTCGCCATTGTAAAATTCGCGCAGTTCCTCCATGGCGAGATAGCGCCCACCACTGATCTCTTTCCAATCTGACGATTGCAGACTCTCCTTTCCGCGGCCCTCCTTCTCTCGTGATTCGTCGAGCCCGCTGATACATGGCGTCTGTTCGTTGGTTTGTCGGTCATCCAACTCTAACTGCATCTGGTGGCATGAAATGCGGCCCCGCCAAGAAACGTGGCACACGGGCGCTATGTCGCCATGTTAAACCCGTACATCTCTGCCATAGCGAGATGGCGCTGACCGTCGATGCAACCAAATCTGACGATCGTGAAGACTCGTCGTACCTCATGTTTTCGTCCTCCATGTCGGCACACCTGGCATCGCCTTGCAACACGGCCCCACCTAACACGTGTCACCAGGGCGCATGTTGCTGTCATAACTCTCGCGCAACTCCGCCATAGCGCGATGGCACTTACCATCGATCTAAGCCGATCCGACGGTGGAGATCATAAACCTTGACTGTGTTAGCCATGTTGACAGAGACTCCGGCCTGGTTACACGCGGCTACTTCTGATTTATCGCCGTGACGCCGGGCTGACAAACTATACATGCAGAGTACCGTCGGGACCCACCTGTCTGGTCATTCTTCGCCGTGATGAACTTTCCATTTGGGTGCTATGTCACCATCAAAAAATGCATTGATTTTTCGTTGGCGCCATGGCGCCTCGCCGGTCTTTGGAACTTCCAGCTCGTGAAAACCCGTTGCCCGCCGCCGAGAGTATTTCTGCCGGGCGCTATGTCGCCATCAAAAATTTTCGGCCGATATGCAATAGCGACATGGCGCCCACTGACGTCAAGGAACTTTCTGACCCGCCAAACATCGAACCCACCGGACACGCGTCAATTAGGCGCGATGTCGCTGATACTATCTCCTGTGCAACTTTTGATGACGAGATCGCACTGACCGTCGATCCTTCTGAAATCTAACGGAAGAGAAACTTTGGCGGGTGAATGAATGATAACAGAAGCAATTAAGAAGATTGCAATAATAGAGAAAGGAAAAGAGTCTTCAAAGCTGGTTTCTCAAGCTCAAAAGAATCCATTCTCCTTGACCGCAAAAGCAATTACTCAGGTTAAGAGGAAGATGTTCAGTATAGATTCACTTGAGATAGATTCTAAGGTGATAGGCATTGATTCCTGGTTGGAGGATACTCTAGAGAGAAAGAGAAAGAAGAAGGATGAAGGTGATTCTAGTAAGGATACCTTATCTCTTGTAGTTCGATCTAGATCTACATTGAGTAAGGTTAAGAAACAAAAGATCATGTCTATTCTAGGACACGATCTAGAAACCAGGAACCTAACAATGGAGATTACAAAACCCACCAAAGATGGGAGAATCAAAGACATGTCTACCAATGATTTTACTTTGCATTCAATAGATCTTTGGTAAGCCAAACATGATACCAAGGTTGGCTTATGGAAGTCATCCAACGAAGTAATTGAGGGATAGTTAGAGTGCCTCAAACCGTCAAAGGTTAGGATGAAGGCAAAGATAGAAGAGCTGAATAGATTTATTACACAATTGGTCACTCCATTGGAAAATATCTCTAGAATGCCAGTAACAAGTAATCCTATTATTGCCAAATTCCAAGCCCTCATCTCTCAGCTTTAGGAAGATAGGCATTTTGGCTAGATTGGTAAAGAATGGAGTAACAAGCTTAAACTAGATGGGATCTCTATTATAGACCAAATTGGAAATGTTATCTTGAGACTAGAAATAGAGAAAGATAACATTTCATCTGATAGGAATACCTTGGCCATTGAGAGGACTAAAATTGATGATTGTGTTTCTTTGTTGAAGATGATTATTCAAATGAAGTCAAAGGAAGCTATCGAAGCTAAGATTTTTCCCAAAGGAGACGAGCCTCTATTCAAGTGGTTGCAAAGCATGCAGTTCAATTCAAAAATGATCTTGGAGGCAGAGAAAGGTCTAAAGGAAACTGAAGAGAAGGTAAAGAAAGGTCAATATAGAGACTATGAACTTCTAAAGGGACTACACACAGATTCATAAACAAGTGGGCAAGGAAAAGGAATAATTTGAGTCACTATCATGCAAAATAATTTCTCCAATTTTATAGATAGCTTGACAAGCATATCTTCAGGGCACCAGAATAGAGTGGTTGAACTTCAGAGACTTGGTGGATGCATACATGTATCTATGGAGGAATTGCAAGATAGACTAAATGTCATCAAAGATTTGGCTAGGGAACACTCTAGATGGCTCTTGAGATATACTAATTTGCATGTACAAAGAGATGAAGAGTTGATTCCAATTATTGTTGCTACCAAGGCCTATAGGGAAAAGTTAGAGAATGGAAAGAAGCAAACTGATTCATATTTCTCCCTTGCCATTTTTATTTTGTAATCTTTGTAATGGACAACTTGGCTCTTTGCCATTTGTCAGTTTTGAGAAGATGATCCAGGTAAGCTTCCTTTGTAAGGGTCATCTTGGAATCCTATACGTATGATAACAAAAGATAAATAAAAGGTCAGCTAATTTTTGGTGTGAAGTGCTTGATTTTGTAGAGTCAATTGAATGGTATTTTTTATCAATTATTTTATGTTCCATTTTTGTTAGTTGTTAATCACATGTTTTCTCTTTTATCTAAATTGAAGAAAGGAATGAACAAAGTTTCATTCCCCTATTTCAAAGTAGTGAACGGATTTGATAAATAATGTCATTGCATGTTCAAAGAGAAATCTCTTAGATGTTTTTCCCTTCAGTTAATCTTTCTTTCTCTGTAGCTTAGATTGTAGCTGAATTAGTTTAGTATTAATTGCTATGCCATTTTGAGTTATTAAGCTTTGTGAGTTCATAAGATGTGTGGATTCATCAACTTAATCAATTATTTAGAAATCACTTCTTGCCTGAGCTAGATCTTATTTAGGCCTAGCTAAATTTCAAGTCAAGAACACATGCTATATAAGTTTTAGGAACAAAACATAATTCATTGCAAATATGCAATAGGAAGTTGTACCTATTAATTTAGAGAAAAGTTAGCCTTTTTAGAAGCAACTTTTCAATTGTTTGTAATCAGATATTGTTCATAGTTCGGGCATTTAAGAGTTAGAATTAGAAAGAACAAATATATTTGCCAACAAGTTGTAATATCCTAATAGGGATTCAAAGTCTCCTAACAGGGGCTCTATGTACTAAATGTTATAATAGACTCCTAATAGGGTACATCCTCTACTAAGGAATATTTATATTAGTACATCATCTTGTGGCATCATATCCACTAGGGTTTTCCCTCTAATCAAGGGTTTTCATAGTCAACATATCTAGTGTAATTATCTGTGTGCACTTTATTATAGTTGTTGTTTACTTTGGTTGAATGGTTAAGTTTGGTTAATGATGATATATGTTTTAATTATTGGATAATTGCTTTGATAAATGATTCACCCCCCTCTTCTTAGTTATCTTCGTGGACTATTATTTCTAACAATTACTATCAGAGCATCAAGTCCTTGAAGAAAAAGTTTAATGGCTTTGGGAGATCCATGGTGAATATGTTCAGAAAAATATAGTTCGAAGTTTGATGGAATAAATTATGATAGTTGGAAGGAAAAGATGAAGACACATCTATTGTGTATGGGTTTAGGATATTGGATTTTGACAAAATCTAAGAAGACAATCA
This sequence comes from Cupressus sempervirens, assembly GCA_028749045.1. Classification (NCBI taxonomy): domain Eukaryota; kingdom Viridiplantae; phylum Streptophyta; class Pinopsida; order Cupressales; family Cupressaceae; genus Cupressus; species Cupressus sempervirens. The sequence continues at coordinate 1,103,578,092 of CM053785.1, forward strand.
TTACTGAAGAAGACTTGGAAACTTGTACCCAGGTATAAAGTGATCTTATCATGTGTGACATGAGAGCTAGAGAAGCACTATTGATAGCACTTCCTCAAATTGAGTAATATCAGGTACAATCACTTGCTACTTTACATTTAATTTGGAAAGCTTTGGAAAATAGTTTTGAAGGTGATGCACATTCTAAGAAATTGAGGCTACAAAGTTGGATTTGTGCATTTCAAGATGCTAAAATGATGGAAGATGAATCGGTAAGAACATATATAGGTAGGATATTAGAAATTAGTGTAGGTATTAAAGCTCAAGGAGGAACCAAAGAAGATGATGAGGTTATATGGAAGATATTAAAGACTCTAACACTACCATTTAAGTCAGGAGTTCATATGATATAGTTGCTAATATCTTGTACCAAATATTTCACAAAGGAAACATTGCTTGGAAGAGTTGAAGTAGTTGATAATGAACTTAGATAGTCTAGAGAACTGACCAAAATAGAGACAACTTTCAGTGCCTTGAATATTGGACTTGATTTATCAAGGAGCACATGTGCTATAGGAGATTTTTTTAGTAGTAATTGATTTGAGGAAGATAGAAAGATTGAAGGAGTGGTCCTTTTGGTAAGAACAGAAAAAGGAGGTAAGAAAATCTTTAAATCAACATTGGACTTGCGATGAATATGGTCATTATGCATCTAAGTGTCCCAAAAGAGAGAAAAATTATAAGGGAAATCACAAACCTAGAAGGGATAAAGAATGTTTGTATACAAATGAAGATAATGATTTTAATGAACAAGCATTAAGTGCTAGTGATGATGAAATTGGATTTGTGGCAATTTAAGAAGAAATTCCATAGAAGGTTAGCTTTAGTATCACAGGTTGAGAAGGAATCTAGTTGGATAATTGACAATGGTTATTCACATCTTGTGGTTAGTGACATGAACAAGTTTGTTGACTTCAAAAGTCAGGATGCAGGAATTGTTAGAGTTGGAAACAATGCAACATGCTAAGTTAAAGGTATTGGATGTATAATTCTTGATGGTAAAACTAACATTGATGATTTATACATTGTTGATGATTTAAAGCACAATGTTTTGAGTGTTGGACAATTAGTAGACAAAGGTTATCAATTGTAGTTCATAGAAAAGACATGCATGATTAGAGATAAAGATGGAAAGGCAATTGGAACATGAACTAGATCTAGAGGAAGTGTATTTTAGTTGAATCCTACTAAAATGACATGTTTGGTTGCAAAGGTAGATCATAGTTGGTTATGGCATAAGAGATTTTGTAATATAGACTTTGATAGTATTGTGAGGACTAGCAAAGTGTTTGCAATTAGAGATTTTCCAAAGATTGTAAAGCCTACTAACACAATTTGCAAGGAACATGTTTTGGCTAAGCATAACAGAACTTCTTTTTCCAACAAGAAGTTCACCACTACAATGAAGTTGGAGATTGTACACATAGATCTCAGTAGTCCTACAAAGACTAAAGGATTCTATGGTGAAATGTATTTTATGATTCTAGTTGATGATTTTTCTATAATGATGTGGGTTGAATTTCCTAAAGAGAAATCTGAGGCATTTGACAAATTTAAGATATTCAAGAATAGAGTTGAGAATGAATCTAGAATGAAGATTAAATGTTTAAGATTAGATAGATGAGGCGAATCTACTTCAAATGAGTTTAACATGTTTTGTAAAGAAAATGGAATTAAAAGATAGCTATTAGTTTCGAGAACCCTTGAATGGAATGGTGTTGCAGAGAGAAGGAACAAATTAGTTATAGAAGTAGCTAGAGCTATGTTGGTAGAGAATGATGTATGCAAGACATTTTAGAGAGAAGCTATGAATACATCAGTCTACACTATGAAAAGAGTGAAAATTAGAAAAGAAACAAACAAGACACCTTATGAACTATGGTTTGGTCACCTACCTACAGTTAAGTATTTGAAATTTTTTGGGAGTAAGTGTTATATCAAAAGAGATGATGATATTGGTAAGTTTGATGCTAGAAGTGAATAAGGCATGTTTCTTGGTTATTCATTGAAAATAAAATATTATATAGATTTTATAATCAAAGAACTAAGACTATTATGGAAAGTGCAAATGTGAAAATTGATGAGAAATTTAGTATACGAGAGAGAGTAGTTGATTACAATTCAGATGATGATGTTGTTACTAAGCCAATGAATGATGAGGTATTTATTGAGATTAACAACGATTTGTAGCATGAAGGAGAGCCAAGGTAGGAACAAAGCTTAAAACCTTCAGTAAAGCCAACAGTTGAGATAGAAACTCCTACTTTAGGAAAGATTATGATAAAGAATCATCCATCTGTGTAGATCATCAGAAGAAAAGATAAAGGTATGATAACTATGCTTTACTGAAGGTTTGATCATCAGAAGCAAAGTAAATGAAGAACTATGCTTGATATCTCAAGTTGAGCCTAAGAATGTAGATGAATCATGTAAAGATGACTATTAAAAGCAAGCAATGAAAGAGGAATTGGATTAGATAGTAAAGAATGAAACATGGGAATTGGTCCCTAGACTAGTAGAGAAGAATGTGATAGGAACTAAATGGGTATTAGGAAACAAGATGCTACTCACAGCAAGAAGGAATAGATTATGAAGAGACTTATGCTCCAATAGCAAGAATAGAAGTAGTAAGATTATTCCTAGCCTACACAACACAAAAGGAATTCAAAGTATATCAGATGGATGTTAAGTCAGCATTACTGAATGGAGAACTTGAAGAAGAAGTGTACATTGAATAGCCTAAAGGATGTCCTTTGATAGATGACAAGGACATAGTATGCAAACTAAGGAAAACATTGTATGGATTGAAGCAAGCACCCAAAACTTGGTATGCAAGATTGGACAAACATTTGACAAAACTTGGATATAGCAAAGGTATGGCAGATAGTAATCTATATTGGAAATAAATTGATGATTGTTTAATGATTTTTGTAATATTTTTTGATAACATAATATTTAGAGGAAATAAGGAAGAAAGTGAGAAGTTTGTAGAAGAGATGAAGAAAGAATTTGAAATGAGTATGATAGGAGAGATGAAATATTTCCTAGGATTGTAGATTGTACAAAATAAAGAAGGAATCTTTATTTCTCACATGAAGGATTTATTGAAAAGGTTTGGTTTTGAAACATGTAAACCCTTTGGAACATCTATGGTAACTAGACAAAAGTTATCTACAAAGGATGAGACACCTACTATTGAGCACAAAAAGTAGAGATCTATGGTCAGAGGTTTGCAATATTTGACTCACAAAAGGATGGATATAGCAAATGTAATTGGAATTTTTGCAAGATTCTAGGATGATCCTAGAGAAGCACATTATGCAAAAATAAAAGGGATATTTAGATATATAAAGTGAACGTCTGAGTTTGGATTACGGTATGAAAAATCTAATGATTTCACTCTAAGTGTTTATACTGATGTAGATTGGGTAGGCAGTATGGATGATAGAAAAAACACTAGTGGTGGAGCTTCCTTTCTTGGAGAAAGATTGGTTTCTTGGTTAAGAAAGAAGTAAGATTGTACATCACAAAGTACAACAGAAGCAGAGTATGTTGCAGCAAAAAATAATTGATATCAACTCATTTGGATGAAGCAGATACTGAAAGATATAAGGATAGAAATTAGTGAACCTATTATTATACATTGTGACAACACAAGTACAATATGTATGTCTAAGAATCTAATGTTGCATTCAAGGACCAAACCCATTTCTATTAAGTATCATATGTTGAGAGAAAAAGTTCTAGAAAAGAAAATCAGATTGGAGTATGTGAGCACTAAAGATAAAATTGTAGATATATTCACTAAGCCTCTTCCCAAAGAGACTTTTGAGTATTTACAAGGTATGCTTGGGGTTATGGCCCATCCTACATTAGAGTAGAAGATGCAAGAATGCATTAGTCTGGGTTAATAAAGCACCATTGTTTGTCTAGACTGAATGCTAATGCTTCCTATATGGGGAAGCATCTATGATGGATAGAGTCATCTAGGACTCTTGTTGATGTTGTTGTTTTTTTGAATAGTGTATTTTGATACTTGAGTTAGTAAGCATCAGTTGTTGTAGAGCTTGATGTAGTGATGCTGGTTGTTGAAACCTTTGACATTGGTGTCAATGGGGGAGAAGATTGGAATGAAAACATTATGCTAAGGAAGATGTTTGGCATATGCATAGTATGCATTTGGTATAGAGCACATTGAGGTATATCAATGGGGGAGAATGATTGATGAAGTAGATTTCAAGATGAATAGTCTTTTTTTGGTATTCTTGGAACTAGATATTTTTCATCTATGCTAACATCAATGCCAAAGGAGAGATTGTTAAAAGATTTATTGGAAGCACAAATGATGATGATATTCCTATGAGGGAGTATTGTAGATATGCTACTATAATGATATGTTACATTCTTAACTGAGTTTTTCATTGATGCCAACATAGTACTTTTCTATAGTACCTAACAAAGGAACCATGGAAAGATCAAGTTGGTACAAAAGGCCAGTTGACTATTATAACCACCCAAGGTTATGAGAGATACTTATGAGTATTTGGTATATGTAGATAACATCAGAAGGAGAAAGGATAAGTCTAGAATAAGTTATGTAAGTTTTGGTGATGTTTTTTTTGAGATAGAGTTCGCAGAGACATGTTCTGGAAAACTTGCTATATCTCTTAGAAAAGTTGATATCCTAAGGATTGAGGTTGAGGACATAAAGAAGACATTTTGAGGATAATGTGGCTAAGATCTCTCATCGTAACATTGCATGCATGGAAATTTATTCAAGTTGCAAGGAAAAATATCTATGTTATCACTAATTGTAACATGTTCTTAATGTGGTCTTATAATAATTAATTGAGAAGGTCTAATAGTTGACTCAAGGAATTTTTTTATGGACTTGGTATAAAGGAAGGAAATTTTCCTTTATCATGGTGTGTGTGAAAATGGATTGTGAATGATTGATAAGTAGTAGTGTGTACAAAAATGTGAAGTTGAGTAGAGCAGTGTAGAAGTGAAGGAAACTTCACTACCATTTGAGGACCAAGCACATTTCTATTAAGTATCATATGTTGAGAGAAAAATTTGTAGAAAAGGAAATTAGATTGGAGTATGTGAGAACTAAAGAGTAGATTGCAGATATATTCACTAAGCTTCTTCCAAAAGAGACTTTTGAGTATTTGCGAGGTATGATTCAGGTTATGCCCCTTCCTACATCACAGTAGAAGATGCAAGAGTGCATTAGTCTAGGGTAATAGAGTACCATTATTTGTCTAGACTGAATGCTAATGCTTCAATGTCATCTAGGACTCTTATTGATTTTGTTTTTTTTGAATAGTGTCTTTTGACACTTGAGATAGTAAGTATCAATTGTTGCAGAGTTTAATGCAATGATGTTGGTTGTTGAAACCTTTGACACTGATGTTAATGGGGGAGAAGTTTGGCATGAAAAAAATTATGCTGAGGAAGATGTTTTTCATAAGTATAGTATGTGGTTGGTATAGAACACATTGAGGTATATCAATGAGGGAGAAGGATTGATGAAGTAGATTTGAAGCTGAACAATGTTTTGTTGGTATTCTTAGAACTAGATATTTTTCATCTATGTTGTCATCAATGTCAAAGTGGGATATTGTTGGAATATTTGTGATATTGTTAGAAGATTGGTTGGAAGCACAAATGATGATGATATTCCTATGGGGGAGTATTGTAGATATGATACTATAATGATATGTTACATTCATGACTGAGTTTGTCATTGATGTTAACATAGCAATTTTTTGTGGTATCTGATAGAAGAACAGAGGAAAGATCAAGTTACTATTGATGACCAATTGAGTATTATAACCACCCAAGGTTATGGGAGATACTTCTTAGTATCTGGTATATGTAGTTAACATCAGAAGGAGAAAGGATAAGTCTAGAAGAAATAATGTAAGTTTTGGTGATGTTTGTTCTAAGATAGAGTTTATAGAGGCATGCTCTGGTAAACTTGTTAGATCTCTTAGCAGATTTGATATCTTAAGGATCAAGGTTGGAGACATAAAGAAGAAATGTTGAGGATGATGTGGCTAAGCTCGTTCATCATAATATTGTGTGTATGGAAAGTTATTCAAGTTGCAAGGAGGAAGATATATGGTATTGCTAAGTGTAACATATTCTTAATGTGGTTCTATAATAATTAATTGAGAAGGTCTAATAGCCGACTCATGGAATTGTTTTATGGACTTGGTATAAAGGAAGGACATTTTAATTTATAATGGTGTGTGTGAAAATGAATTGTGAATGATCAATAACTAGTAGAGAGTACGAAATGTGAAGTTGAGTAGAGTAGTGCAGAAGTGAAGGAAACTTCATTGTCGAGGTTTTACTGAGTGATCCAAAGTTTGGTACTTGGATTTGAGGTTCGTGAGCTGGTCTATAAGGTTTGACAGTGATTGGTCTAGTTGATAGGATAGAGGAAAGAGTAGAGGAAAGAGGAACATAATAGTAACTAACTTGGTTGAGTAGTTAGCTCTTCTTGTTGTTGAAATTACATGTTTGGGCAATGGGATCATCTTGCATACACTATACCACAACTCCTAACAAGGTTGGAATCTCCTAATAGGGATTCAAATTCTCCTAAGAGGGAATCTATGTACTAAATGTTGTAATAGACTCCTAAGAGGGTCCATCCTCTAGCAAGGAATATTTATATTAGTACATCATCTTGTGGGCATCATTCCCACCAAGGTTTTCCTTTTGATCAAGGGTTTCCCTAGTCAACATATTTGGTGTAATTGTATATGTGCACTTTATTATGGTTTCTATTTAATTTTGTTGAATGGTTAAGTTTGGTTAATGAAGATATATGTTTTAATTATTGGATAACTAATTTGATAACTGATTCATACCCCCTCTTAGTTATCTTGGTGTACTATTGTTTATAACATACACAAGGTGGACCCATATACCAAAAAATCAAAAGTAGTGGTTTGATAGAAACCACAACATTCCCAATTGCCATAGGATGCCCATAATTTATTGTTGAGTGTGTGAATTGTTATGACCCTTAGACCAGATGTATCAAGAAGGTCATAGGTGAAGTATTTGACAAGATTGATAGGGTTACAGTTAGCTCATACTTAAGGATACTTCATAAAAAACCTTAGAGCCATGGAAATTTAAAGAGGCTACAATTGTAGCTCAAACATGGCTTTTAAGATCAGCACTAGGAGGCTCAAGGTTACCCAAGCAATTGACCATTGAGAATTTTATTAATGAAATTGTTGACATAGTTTTTCTACTCAATAGAGTAAAAGGAGATGAACATGCCTTTCACTCAATGATTGGATGTATCTATTCATTCAAAAAATTTTTAAAGGAGAGAAATTCATTGGCTAGGTAGACTTGATAGTTGAAGAGTTGTATAGAGGCCTCATGGGTTTGAATAACTTTGTCTTGTTCTAAATGTCCTCCTTTTTGATCTACATCCTAGCTATGTCTAAAGAATGGGAAGGTCTCCCTCATGGACCTTGGACAAATGACATGACTATTTGCTAGTATTATAGAGAATCCTATAACAAATGATGGAGAATTAATGATGTGTTTCTAGGGAGAATTCTTTTTGAGCTTTGAGGTCAAGATAATTATAGGATCTCTAAAGAATCTATGTAGGCTATCAAGATTTATGGTTGTTATTATATCTAGTTTCCTAGATTCATGTATATTAGAGTCATAGGATTCAAGGATGAACACTTTTAAGTTTCCTCACTATTGCCTAGATAATGTCATCGTCTTTGAAATATGTAGGCAACTCATCAATGTTATGGATTTTTCTATGAATATTACAAAGACTCATTCTTGTCTTTTTCCTATAGAGATTGGTCAATATAGATGTCCCAATATTAAATAGGCTATTTTGACAAAGTCGGTGATGTCCAATCTCTACCTCAAGCCCTACTTTGCTAGAGAAAGTTTTGATTACATGGGTTTTGCCAAAGAAAACCTCAAACATACATCATCCCTTAGGAATATTCCTCACCTAGAAGACTACTGGGCCAATTGCTCCAATGAGCTTGAAGTAAGGAAAAGACTATGGTCAAGAATGACCATAGGCCAAATACAAGCATTGAAAATTAATCTTGACACCAATGGCATAGAGGATGATGATAACAAGGAGTTGGTTGATCCCTTGTGTATTGAACAAATTGAGAGTCTCTCTATTCCCGAACTAGATTGGAATGAAAGAGAGGAAGATGATTTATGCTCTCAGATGACAAGTGTTTTGGAGAGGATAGAAAATTGGTTGAAAGAAAAAAGGAATCTAGTGTCTACTCACAAAAACCTAAAAAGAACTCAAAAGTTAGACAAAGGAAGCTTTCTAGAGAGCTAACTATTTTCTCTAACTATATCATTAGTGATTCTATTGCATGTCAAAAGGAAGCTAAAGTTGAAGCATCTATTCCTCACATTCAACTTCAGATTCAACTTCATGTGATAAACAATAAGAGAACTACTTGTTCAAATACCATAAGAAAGAATACCACACATAGTAGAGCAAAGAGTGAAATCACAATAGAGTTGGATTCTCCACAAGCTAAGGTAGTAATAGAAAAAATCATTAGTCCTAATATGTATTACATAGTAGGAGATCAACAAAAAATGGTTGAAGGAGGAAGTGCACCAATAGATACTCTAGCCCTAAATAGTAACATTGCCACACTTGGAAAAGAACTTGTGACACCTAAATGGTTGGAAACTTTTGTAGAAAGGAAGCAAAGTATGGTACACCTGTCTATGCTAATGGACAACCTAGTTACTAAATGCCTTCGAAAATCTTCTAGAGTTAAGAAAGAAAAAATAGAGTCTCAAATTGAATTTGATAAGAGCATAGGGCATTGGCTGGCAAAAAGTGCCAAACTTCCTTAAGATAGACTTCAAGAAGAACTGACACCTCAATATGAAAATATTTTAGGTATCTAACAAAAATATTGTCGATCAGGTGTGGAAAGATGCTAAAGATAAGAAAAACATGAAAGAAGCTATGGGAAGCATGATGCAATATATCAATGCCATTCTAGACCCATAGCCAAAGCCAATCAATGAGATGTCCTCAACCAATCAACACTTCTTAGATAACTTACAAAAGTGCAAGGTTATGACTAAGATATTTGAAGAATGGGTTCAAACTAGGAAAAATGAAGCAATAAAGCAAGTCAATCTTCTAAGTGGTACCTAGAAATAGACCTCTATTGTTGTCAAGAAGGTCAAATCAAACATTGAAGGATATGAGAAAGACAAAGGTAATTGGGTGAAAGAAGTATTATGGATAGATGAAATACAGGAGTATGGTCTGCAAAAATTTATCTCTGAATATCCTGTAGTTGGTCTTAATGATAAAACTTTCTATGTAATCTGGGAATGTATTGAAGGGAAAAATGAAGCAATTGCAAAAGGGATAACTGAAAAAAAAAAAAATACTATCTATGCTTGAGGTCATAGATGAAATAATCCTTGGAGACCAGAAGTGGTTTCATAAACAATGTGGGGAAGAAGAAAGAGACTTTGTTTCACCTAAAGAAGACATCATCAAACAAATATAGAAGAAATTCTTGGAAGTACAGGAAAATAAAATGCCTATGGGATAAGAATTTTATAATGTTACACATGTTGAAGCCATGCTGATAATTGACTAGAAACACTTGGAGATGCATGAGGAAAATATTGATGAGCTAAAGAAAGAGAAGGAAGTATATAAAAAGAGGATCACTTATATCAGCCTACCTCATCAATTAGTTATAACATCTTTGATTGATGTATATGAAAGAAATAAAGCTAGAAAGATTGTTGTTGGCATAGAAAAAGCCTTGTGACACATGGACTCTCCTAATTCAATGTTAGCTAGCTCTTAGTTTCTTTGTTTTAGTTTGTTTCAAGAAGTTAGCATAGTTAGGTAGCTGAAAAACTATCTACTCATGGTAGGGTAATTTTGGATTTAGTGATCAAGCCCTGAGGAGCATATTTATGTAACATCAAACTTGTAAAAGGGGTTGACACTCAATAGATGTGAAAGAAGAACTAATTTTGATTAAGTGTCTACACTTTGAAATTTGATACAAATTTTGGCTGTTATAAGTAATATAAAATTCTACAATTTTATATTTTTATGTTTCTCTAAAATAGGTACTGCTGTCTATTCTATAATGATTTATGTCCTTGTGGAAATCAGTCATTTGTGAAAAGCTTTGCATTGTCTCATTACAACTTAAAATCTTTTTTGTGAGGTTGAGAGTATTTGAGGGAAGAGAAAAAGGAAAATTATTAAATCTTAAATTTCTTTCATCTTTAATGATTAATCATGTGGATGATCTTTGTTGTTAAATTTGAATGGTGTTTTAGCCTACACATTCTTTTCATTTTTATGAACTGGTTGTTTAAGCTTTTCAGTATTTTCTTGCAAAATACTCATAGGGAAGGTTTTCCCTCAAGACAAGAATTAATGATTATCTTTTTGCAATGATAGCTACACCTAATAGTATTCCTAAGCAATACTAAGTAGAGAATTCCTTGTATTTTAGTGGGAATTCAATTTATTGGTTTATCAAGAATACCCATCTTTATGATTTATCAAGGGAAAAACTATTAAGTAACAATAACCATGCACAATGATACATGTTATGTTACAAATAGATAATACTAAGAGTTTGGGGGGGGTGGGGGGGTGGTGGGGGGTGGGGTTGGGGTTGAATTAGTTTTCTGCAAACTTTTGCCAACAACTGGATATTATTAATTATTGTGCAACATGCATAAGAAATTAAACCAATAATGTTGAACAATAAATAAATCCAAACATAAAGAGTGTTGGAATAATCAAATGGGAAGAATACTTCTGAGAGGGGTAGGGCGTGAATTATAAGTTTCTAACTTTAACCTTAAAAATTTTTAACTAAAAAATAAATTGCATGAATGTAAACATATCAGTTAAGCATAAAGAAAACACATGCATCAAAACACATAACACCAAATTTGACAACCGAAAAACCCTCCAAAATGAGAAGGTAAAACTGGGGTGGGGATGATACCCACAAAATATCATTGCAGCAATAATGTTTGACCACTTTAGATGGTTTGCCTTGTTAAAGGCTTTACACTGTATCAATAGTGACATGTCTAAAGGATTTACAAACACTTTACATGAAGTGTCACCCTATTAAAGGATTTTATCACCTTGTCAAAGGTTCTACAACCTAGCTGTTAAGCTAACCTATCAACATAGGATTTTCTTTCTAATACAATTGCTAGAGAGTATTAGCTTAATAACCTAATAGCTTACAATCCTTGATTGCTGAATTTAGACACTTGATCTACTCTCTCTGATCTTGATCCTTTGAGATCTAATATTTGTTCGATGCCCTTGCTCTACTCTGATCAACTGAATCTGCAATGCTGATCCAATCACTAAGTCTTTAACACTCCTACTACTTGCCCTATTCTGCAATTCACTTATCTCAATTATTCATCTACTTAGTAACTTCAAATCGAGGGGTCTTTTCCTTATTATAAAGGCTTCGAAGACTTAGGGTTTGAAATGAATCTATGATCCATATTAAATATTTGTTTCCTACTCATTCCTTGCAATTTTCTTATTGGTTGCATGCCTTCTCCATTTTCCTTATTGGCTACATGCTAATTGCATAGGAAATATAAAAGATCTATTCTTATCCTTAATATCCTTCAAGATTCTTCTATGTTGGCTCAAAAAATGGTTTACATAGGTATTTGTGCAATTACAAACAACTATGTCCAATCTATGTTACTTGGCACTTGTTACCTCTAATGCTCAGCTCATATAGAAAAAATGGCTCATTTGGCACTTATAGCAATTCTATTTTGCATAGCACATGTATCATTTTGGCTTGCTCGACACGTAGCATTTTGGATTTCTCGACACATCTAGCATTTGGCTTGCTCAGGACATGTAGCATTTTTTCTTTCTCAACATCAATCATGACTCGACACATATAGATCACTTGGCACCTATATCATGCTGAGCACCTAAGTCACTTGGCACCTATTGATAATACTAAGAGTTGTGGGGGTTGGGGGGTGGGGTTGGGGTTGAATCGGTTTTCTACAAACTTTTGCCAAAAACTGGATATTATTAATTATTGTGCAACATACATAAGAAATTAAACCAATAATGTTGAACAATAAATAAATCCAAACATAAAGAGTGTTGGAATAATCAAATGGGAAGAATACTTCTGAGAGGGGGTGGGTGTGAATTATAAGTTTCTAACTTTAACCTTAAAATTTTTTAACTAAAAATGAATTGCATTAATGTAAACATATCAGTTAAGCATAAACTAAACACATGCATCAAAACACATAACACCAAATTTGACAACCCAGAAACCCTCCAAAATGAGAAGGTAAAACTAGGGTGGGGATGATACCCATAAAATATCATTGCAGAAATAATGTTTGACCACTTTTCATGGTCTTCCCTGTGAAAGGCTTTACACTGTATCAATAGTGACATGTCTAAAGGATTTACAAACACTTTACATGAAGTGTCACCCTATTAAAAGATTTTATCACCTTGTCAAACGTTCTACAACCTAGCTATTAAGCTAACCTATCAACATAGGATTTTCTTTCTAATACAATTGCTAGAGAGTATTAGATTAATAACCTGATAGATTACAATCCTTGATTGCTGAATTTAGGCACTTGATCTACTCTCTCTGATCTTGATCCTTTGAGATCTAATATTTGTTCGATGCCCTTGCTCTATTCTGATCAACTGAATGTGTAATGCTGATCCAATCACTAAGTCTTTAACATTCCTACTGCTTGCCCTATTCTGCAATTTGCTTATCTCAATTATTCATCTACTTAGCAACTTTGAATTGAGGGGTCTTTTCTTCTTATAAAGGCTTCAAAGAGTTAGGGTTTGAAATGAATCTATGATCCATATTAAATATTTATTTCCTGCTCATTCCTTGCAATTTTCTTATTGTTTGCATGCTAATTACATAGGAAATATAAAAGATCTATTCTTATCCTTAATATCCTTCGAGATTCTTCTATGTTGGCTCAAAAAATAATTTACATAGGTATTTGTGCAATTACAAAAAACTATGTCCAATCTATGTTACTCAGCACTTGTTACCTCTAATGCTCGGCTCATATAGAAAAATTGGCTCACTTGGCAGTTATAGCAATTCTATTTTGCATAGCACACGTAGCATTCTGGCTTGCTCAACACATGTAGCATTTTGGATTGCTCAACATCAATCATAACTTGGCACATATAGATCACTTGGCACCTGTATCATGCTCAGCACCTAAAGTCACTTGGCACCTATTGGAATTTTGGCTCGACACATACTGTGGCTTGGCACATATAGTGTACTCAAGTTTTATATGAAAATTGGTTAAGTGTGTTGACACTCAATTGTCAAAACCAAGTCTTAGATTCAACAAAGAGAACTCATAACACTATTAACTAGCAAAACCTTGGCCAACAAAAAACCTTGGTGGGGATGGTACCCACAAAATGACCCACTAAATAAAAGAATCTGGCTAAGGATATTGACCTTGTTAGGATTCTATGAAGTACATATAGTGTCTTGGTCTTTGTTAAAAGACTAGCCCTTACTAAAATCCATAACCCTGTTAGGAGTTGGTATTATAGTTACATATGTATACAAGAAGAGCCCACTACCCAAACATGCAATTATATAGCTCAATGCTTTAAGAAATTAAGATAGATACAATAACCCCTTATATTCTAACTATTGTACTTCACATATCTCTGATCTTACATCATAATTCACATCAAATATCTTTGACATAGGTTTGCATATCACATACTTAGTTTGCATATACACCATAAACTTCACATTTGCATTCACATACTTCACAAGTAGTGATTTCTTACTTGTACCTTTTTATTTTACAAAAATTTGTCTTGTTAGCTTGATGCTTTTACACACTTGGCTATATACAAAATGAGCCAATGTTATCTTAGGGTAAACATCTAGGATTTCCTACCTAAATAATTAAGTAATTTTTTTGCTGGCCAAAATAATTCCTTAACCTATTATTAACCTTTTTCTAATATGCTTTGTTCTATCATGTTCTCTTCCTTTACTAGTTTCTTACTTGTAACTAAATCTGTACTGACAATACTGATCCATGCACTTCGGTACATCATCATGGAACTCTAGTCCACCTGTTCTTGATTGCACATGTACCAATTCTCACTATAGACTTTGCAATATCAAAATTAATTCTATCTTGATATTTAATTGTCTAATACATAGACAATTTTTTGTCTCTAATAATAGAATCTTTAGTTGTATGATCTTCCTTCTATTCTAGCATAATATGTTTCCATAAATGACAACTAAATTACTCATCTTACTTATCCATATTTCCAATAACCTCCCCCTTTGACATTGATGGCAACATGTGGGAAAAGTGGCTAGGTACCAAAATGTTACATAAAACATGTTTCAAAATTGGCCTTTAGAAAATTTCAAAAGGTTTACAAAATTATAAAATTTATGGATCATTATTATAACCATCTTTTCATTGTCTCTCCTATGATTTCTACTCACCCTTAGTATATAACTTGATAATTTGGAGATACAATCAAAAAAATCTATCTTTAGCCTCTCCATTTGTTTATTTCTTGTGTCTCTTAATGCCTTTGTAGTGCTCAAGAGTGCACATAGGACATAGGATGCCACTTCCACTACATTCAAGTCAATATAGGCAAACTTCTCATATGGTGTCTTAGCAGTAAGATATTCTTCTAGTTGCCTCTGACGTATATTGATCTTTGCATAAGAGTTCTCTAAGAATAGTGAATATCTTGATCATAATTTCTTTCTCTAGTTCACAGGTCCTAATGGCAACATGAACTTTTTGCAACTCATTGTCAATATCTTTAATGCTTACATCTAGTTTATGAAATATATCAGTGAGTGTCTAAAACTCACTCATCTATCCAAAATCTTGTTGTTAATGTCTTTAATATAGTTATAGGACATAGTGCATTTTCCATACAACTTCTTACCTTATGCAAGATAATCTTGTTGGCAATGTCTTTAATATAGTTATAGGACATAGTGCATTGTCCATACAACTTCTTACCTTATGCAAGATAATTTATCAACTTATTTTTATAAACATTGAGTGCTTGCAAATCATTGCACACATTTGTGTAAACTTTTTCAAATAGTTGTGTAGGATGTTTTGTCTAAGCATAAACCAATGAAATATCTAGCAGTGTTGTGAACTCTTCATCAAACACTATTACCATATTGTTATCCTTTTTTTGCATGTCTAATTTTGTCACCTTGGAAGTTACTAATTTTTTCATTCTTCCAAAACTTCTCCCAATGTTGTCTCCAAAGATTTTATAGTCTTATTTTCTTTAAAAGCTTGCTCAAAGAAGATATGAGATCCTTTTGATCATCATCATCATCTAATGTTGTTGGGAGTGTGGGGATCAGTGGTAACTTTCTTGTCATAGGTGTAACAAATAACTCATCTGCTTCATGCTAGAAAACTACTTCATCAACCTATATGTTGACATGTTTGAGTTGAGGTTGAAATGTTGTTTCTTGCATAACAATCTTCCAATTTTGCTTCATTTTCCCCTCAACATCCTTCTCTTTATTCATTTATCTTTTCTTCTCTTTTTCTCCTTTCATTTTATTTTCTATTTTATCTTCTTCTTCCTTCTTTTTCTTCTCTTCTTCTTACTTTTTCATCCTTTCCTCTTCTTCCTACTTCTTTAGTCTCTCTGTTCTTTCCATCTTCTTCCTTACCTTTTCTTTTCTTCAGTTCTACCTCATTTTTCTTTTTGTCCTCTTCCTCCTTAGAGCTAGTGTAACCAATAATATTACCAACAATGTAGGGCCAAGATCCTTAAAAGGATTCTCTACAATGTTTAAGTTACCTTTGTGGCACTAATGTGCATGATTTCTATCCTAATTGAGATTTGGAAACATAGATCTGTCATTTTGGTGTCCTTAAATTCGATAATTTGTTGTTCCTAAAATGGTCTACTCAATTGACATAAGGATTTATCCCCCTATCTTCCTTTGAACACCTAAACACTTGAGATGTGATGGGTTAACTTCTCAAATTATCCTAGGTGTTTGATGTAGGAGCATCCTAGGTGTTAAGTAACATGGATTGAATTGTTCAAATGTAATTATCATTGTCATTGTTATTGGTGTGTTCCAATTGCAAATTTACATCTCATATAAATATGAGAAGGAGGGGACATGTCTCATGAAGAGACATGTCTCTATAGTTAATCATCATTGGATAGTATATAATAATATGTATGTATAAAGAATATTTATCTAATGATGATATACCATCTATAATGAATCTCATGATCATATCAATCTAACTGAACTACAATTTAACACTCTCTCTTAGTTAGGAAGGATTGATATAGACCATACTATGTTCTTGAGTATAAGGAGATATCATCTCACTATGATATCCCTAGAATGGCATATCAATATGAATTCATCAAAACACATATGTAAATTAACATATTTAACATATGCAATTTACTTCAATTGATTATGAGGCTAGAATCCTCATCACTCCCTCTTTAGCAAAGGGGGAACTAAAATAGATATAAAACACCACTTGAAATCATGTCTAGCATGATCTGGCTAAAAGAACCATAACAAATGGATTTTCATGGTGTCCAGCAAAATTTGGCCCAAAGAACCATGAAGGTCATCAATGTGTCTGGTAAAATTTGACTCAAAGAACAAGGATAACCCTTGACTTCAAACATTTCTATTTAAAGACTGATCAACTATAATAATATCGTCATTTTAAATAGGATTAGAACACAAGAAAGGTCATCACCTTTCACAAGAAAATTCATCACTTTTCACAACACAAGCTTGTAAGCAATTTTATATTCATGAATATATTAGTTAATAAATGCATTTACAAAAATGTCATACCAAGTTTACCTTTGAAGTACACAATTTTCAACTTAATTAATAATATCAAGTTTCCACAATCCATTGTTAATGATGATGTTGCTTCTGGATTCGATTGTGTAAGTTTTTTTATCATCAACGTTTCGGATCACACTCTGTGATCCATCATCAGGATGAGAGAAGGAAGTAAAAAAGTATGCAGACTAGCCAAGCCAAGCAGAATAAAAAGAAAGAAGAGAGGGGGAGGAGCACACAACACGAGGCAGAGAAAGAAAGAAATGAAGAGAAAGAATTTTTTTTAAAAAAGTGGGGGGACAAGAGAAGAAAAAAACAACAAGATAGAAGAAACAAAAGAAAGAGGGAAGAGTAGAGATCTATAGCAATAATTTTTAAGAGAGAATTAAAAGATTAAAAATATTAAAAATAAAAATAATAAAAATAAACATAAATAATTGAAAAATAAATTAAATCAATCTAAAAATAAAAATAAAAATAAAAGAACCAAATGTATATATATATATATTTATAAAGGAGAGATCGCAAAAGAACACGAGACCAACTCGAAACAAGGGACAAAGTAAATGAAAGCAAAAAATAAGAACATAAAAACCATAAAAATACAAAATATTAAAAATAATGAATAAATTAATAAAATTAAAAAATTTAGAAAAATAATAAAATTAGAAGACCAACAACATAAAGAGAAGCAAGCCGCACGCGAAAAGAAACAACCAAGAGACAGAAAAGAAGAGGACAAAAAGGAAGAAACAAAGAAAAAACAAGACAAAGAAGAGCCAACGAACAAGGACACCAAACCACAGACAGGGGAGGGGGCTATCCATGCTGTTGCCGGCAATCGAGCGAGCGAAGCAAAGGTTGCCATAAGGGGTTCAAGGACCACCCATCATCTCGATTAAGGTTGAGGGGGTGGTGGCTAATTTCAATGGCTTCTTTGAGCTTTCTCTTGAAATAATTGCTCTCTTTGCAAAGGATTTGCGCTTGCTCCAAACAAATGTGATGTTTGGTGGTGACAGAGTGCTCTGCTAAGGCCGATTTTTGGACCCTATCATGCATGATGTCTGCCCCGTGCTCACGTATCCTGGTCCGAAAAGAACGACCAGTTTCTCCAATGTAGGGGGTGCCACATGAGCACACAATCTTGTAGACTCCTGAGTCAAGAAATGAGTCTTTGGAGTCCTTGAGCTGCGGGACAAGATTACTTAACTTTGAAAGGGGTTTAAAAGCAACTCGGAGGCCCCTTTTTGTTAAGATTTTGGCAATCTTTTGGGAGATGCCATCCACAAAAGGAATGGAAACATGCAGAGCGGGGAGGTTCGCGGACGGGGAAGGCCTAGAGCAAGAAAGGAAGAAGGATTTGGCCTGGCGAAGAGCCCTAGAAATTTGCTTGCACGGATATCCATTCAAGGAGAAGACCTGACGAAGATGAGATAACTCACTATCTAAGTGTTCTTCATCACATATTCTGAAGGCTCTCAAGGCAAGGGTTCTAAGGATGCTGGCTTTATGGCTGGGGTGGTGGTGGGAAGAGGAGTGGAGATATAAGTCAGTGTGGGTGGATTTACGATAAACCTGCCTACCAAAGGTGCCATCCCGCTTCCTGATGAGAAGAACATCAAGAAAGGATAAGCGGTTGTCTGACTCTAGCTCCATGGTAAACGATATGCCAGGGACCAAGTTGTTGATGTGCTTGTGAAACTCCTCAAGTTTTTAAACCCATGTGGCCAACACACATTTGTGTCATCTACATATCGTTTCCACCATCTAGGTTTCAACTTTGCAAGAGACTTGGTAAAATATCAACATGTTGCTCATATGTACTGATATAACTTAATTTGATAACATCACTGTCAACCATATCTCTTACATAGTGATAAGGAGTCTCAATATGATTCATGTGCTCGCATGGAGATAGCTACATACTTAGCTTTAGTAGAACTCAAAGCAACAACTGGTTGTTTTCTACTAAACCAAGATATCATAGCTACCCCAAGACTAAAGAAACAATAAAAAAGAGTGCATTATAGAAAATTTCACTTATAAATTCTTCTCATAGAGAGGATATCATCCATGAAGGATTACATCTTATAATTTCTCCCTCTAAATAGTGATCTTGGGAGTTTAGGTCCTCTAGTTACTTCCACAAAAATTTCTTACCCCAAGGATGCTTGTTAAACTACCTCTGAATCTAATAGTATTCCATCTTGGTCAAAAGTCATTATTTTCTCATGATGTATGTAGAGGTAGGCCCATGAGGTAGTTACCCACATGTATTTCTGGACTCCCTTTGATTAGTAAACTTTTGAGTTTATTTATCTTCTGAGCTCCAATGTTATTTTTAGAAGAAGTGACAAACTCACTCTTATTATGGAAGGATACTCATCATCATGGATATTTTCTTTACAGTCCTTACATTATCTAACTTGATCATTAGATGACTAATGAATTACAGATCATAAGAGCTACTTCAAAAGATTGAGTTTGTACCATTCTTGTTATCCTACAAGATCATCTTTTAGATACAAAGAAAAAGATCAAAGGAAAATAGTTCGTAGAAATACAAATAAGAGAGAGACTAAAATAAATAAATTTATAGTTAAGGATAATAAATACTTATCGTTGATACCAATTTCTCTAACAAAGATCCATATGCATTACAATTGCCTCTAATGAGAAATTCAACATTTTTCAAGGTAATCATTCACCACCTCTCAATGTAGAATTTCCACATGCTCTTGTTTCTAGTATTTCTCTCTTGCTAGTTCAAATAGATATACTCTAACTAATTCTTCTCATAATATTGTTTCTTTTCCCATACACTAATCAAGAATGAGTTCTTCCTACGTCATGTAACCCTTGAAATTTTTGTTCATAATCATCAAGGATATTTTCTTTAAATGGTTGATTTTATACATCATGATCATCAAGGTCTTTGGAGTTACTATCATCTATTTTAGCATGCACAATGTGTAATGTACCAACTTTCTTTCCCTATAAGATCAACTTCAGATACAAAGTAAAGATGAAGGAAAATAACTCATATAGCACATATAAAATGCAAATAACAAAGAGACTAACTAGTAGATAATTGACTAATACTTAATAATAATGAATACTTATTTGTGTATTCTAGATACAAGTTGGTCCAATAAAGGTCCATATATGTCAAACAAGAGAATATCTCCAATGGGAATGAAACATTTTATATTATTCCTCCCTTAATGTAAGATTCTCATTGTTATATTGATAGACAATTTTACATCTCTCTCCTCAAAACTTTGGAAAGGCACTAGAATCATTTCCATGGAAGTACCTTTAAATACATTTGTTGTGAGAAATCTATACTAGTTAAAACTCCACATAAATGAAGCTCCTCAAAGTGCCTTCTTGGTTATCAATTTTATTAATTTGTGATGTTACCCATTGTCACGGATACTAAGATTTGGAACCATTATTAAAATTTAGTTTTGACAATGTTTATAGCATCATTTCAATTAGTATTAATAAATCTTCTATTCTTTCTTTCCAATTTATTTGACATTATAATTCTTGTTATTACCAACATCATTATATTTATGTCTTTCTCTAAACTCATCAATTAGGTATTCTTGATTACACGTATAATGACCCTTGAATCTGCATCACTTCAACATCAACAATACCAAATATATATTATAGACCTCCTAATATACATTATATTTTCTTATGTCATTCCTAATCAGAAATCCTTATATTTCTTGCATATGGACTATATATACATGTCTTGCTAACTTGTGATGAAAATTAGGTTTAGGGCTTAGAGCTTGTTACTTATATGACTTCAAAAGCCAATATAGTTGGAACATCCTTTTTGACCTTCATATGCTACCATAGTCACTTCATCACTACTATCTTCTTAAGATTATGCACCAAGTGAAGATGTGAACGTTGAGATGTTTTGGCATTATCTTTAACTTAGATGTCTTTGTTCCTATATAAGGAAGATGTGTGATGACTCAACACTTCCAAATTTTACGATGGTTCCTAATACATAGAGGCTTTTTTGTCTCTCAAAACATAGTTTGCTCACATCAGTTTGTGGTGTTTTGATGAAATACAATCTGCACTATTCAAACTTTGGAATGTTTTATTTCAAATCTAAAACAATTATGTAGTGCAATTGTCCAACCATTATTGTTTCAAGAATAGGTCTATTTAGCAATCTGTATCTGTAAATCTATATATTTTAATTTTCACTTCAAATTGATTTTTTTTCCCCATATTGACAATCTAATTCTTGAATATAATTTTCAAACATTTTGTTCTTAATTGGATTCATCATAATTGATCAATGTTTACCTTAAAGAAGAATCTATTAGAAAGTAATGATTGATAGAAACTATGAAGAATGAACACATCTATAAGTTTCTAAACAAGTCCACTTCAAAGCCATGATAAGAAGGAAATTTGGACTGTCAATAATGTAATAAGAGATTGTCAGTTTGGGCGATATGCAAAATAGAGAAAATGTTCCTCTCACATATCTACAATATGATATATCACTCGAGGAATTTGTGAAACAACCTTCAAACATAGTCTTCACTACCAATATCTCTACATCATTTAAAGGAGCAATATTTGTATACAAACATAAATGAAGTCTTAAAAATTTGGGTCTCCATCAGGTGCTCTAGAAGCATTTTTCATTTTCCATGAATAATAAATGGGAGATTTTTGAAGATGTTGTCAAAGGAGCTCATTATGGAATCAAATCAATATGTACTTATAAACCCACAACTCTCACAATTACTTTAGTCATATCATTCCAGAAGGACAATGATAAGTAATTAGGTTAACTCACTTAGATAATATTAACAATATTATCGTATATCAATTCTAACTATTGAAGGTGATCTAGAAGCATCAATATTGTAACATTGAGGTATATTCTTCAAATAGTGTTTTGTATTTTGTTCCAGATGAGATTTATAGCCTACATATTGGAATAACTTGCAGTAGGCCCTAAACAACGTTAATCAATTTGGAAGTAATGGTGGTTAGATCTGAAACATGTTGATTGACAATTAGATTCAAGGAGTACGTGTCTAGATCTGCGCATTAATAATTATAAATTTGTGCATAATTAAATCATAGCTTCCTATTATTCATATCATCTATGCATGTTCGACTCTGAGAATTTATTTTGATCTACCACGCAAACATAAACATTGTTCACAATAAATTAGTCACCCATTTATAAATTCTATCTAGCAATAATATACATGGAACTTAGATCTCCAACAAATAACTAGATTCTGCATAGAAACAAACCCCACATATGCATCATTAGGTTTCTAAAACTTCAAGCACAAAATTTCAATGCTAGTTTCTATGCCACAACATGTTCGTATCCAGGTTATGAGTACAATTTTTGGGTAGTGGTTATCATTCTATATTGATATAAATGTCTTTATTTTCTTGTATTTATAGTTAGGCTCTGATTCCATCTTAAGTAACATGGATCAAATTCTGCAAATGTAATTATCATTGTCATTATTATTGGTGTGTTCCAATTGTAGATTTGCATCTCATATAAATATGAGAAGGAGGAGACATGTCTCTATAGTTAATCATCATTGGTTAGTACATAGATATGTGTGTGTGTGTGTGTGTGTGTGTGTGTGTGTGTGTGTGTGTGTGTGTGTGTGTGTGTGTGTGTGTGTGTAAAGAATATTTATCTAATGATGATTTACCATTTATAATGAATCTCATGATCATATCAATCTGATTGAACTACAGTTTAACACTAGGAGTAAGAGAAATCTTGCATTACCCAAAAATATTTTTATTTTTAGTCTTGCTATTTTAATAAGGACAAGTAGATAGGGTGGCTATTATTTATGGGAGCTTACTACTTTTATTAAGTTTGTCATACAAGCTCGAAATGTTCCCATTTTTTACATGAAGATTCATTTCATAAATAAGCCTACAATAAAAATATCGTTGCTCTGGCTTAAGTATTAGAGAAGTTACTACTGGTTTTAATGGAAAATTTTGCAGAAAAATCTTTAGGCTCACCATTGGCAACCTTAGATTGCTTGGATGAGGTTCAAAAACTTGATGGAAGTGTAGTAATATAGTTTTGAGCCTATAGATCAAAAGCTGGTGTTTCCAAAAAATTGTTATAATAGCCAATTGGAGCAACTGTTCGAGAGTTATGACCTTTCAAAGTTGGGCAACCCAAAAATACTATAATAAATGTCAAAATGTGTTTGGCCAACTCTATATGTATTGTTAGGGTCTTACTGCCCTAAGTATTAAGTTTGAGCATCTAGAACCTTGTCAGGCAGCATAAAATTACCTGTTTAAGAAAGGCCCAAACATTGTCTAGGATAGCTCTGGGTAGTAGTTTGTAGCTTAGTCTTGTAGTTTACTATAATGAAGGCTCCCATTTGGGCTAGCATATTGTAATAAAAAAATTTACAATTCCTCATTTACAACGATAATAAGATGTCAATTTTTTGTTCTTGCATTTTTTATTGTTTATTTATTTCTGTTATGTGTTTATGCTATTAAGGGGGCACCCTTCATCACATTAAGCTCTTTGCAAGTCCAAAATTAAAAATCTATCCTACCTTTAGGTTCCCTTTTAGCAAGTAATGCATATCCTTCATCAATCTTCTTGTCTTCTTCTTTCCTAGCTTTGAACTCTCTAGCATAATCTCCACTTGTCCTTGCATTCCTAGTCAATGCATATTTTTCCTTTTATTCACTAAAATTTGTCCCTATTTTGGTTACTCCTTGATTTAGTTTCAATCTTTGTTGAAATGCTTGCATCTTCCCAATAAGTGTTTCTTTGGTAAAATTAAGTGTAATAGCAATAATCTCTTGAATAGTTTGTACCTCATTCTCATAAGGACTTGTTAAAGATTTTTGAATCTTCCATACAACATCATCTTAAATGAAAAATCCATCACAACTCTTAATTCCTCTAATAATCTTAGGTATCCTAGAAGAATACCCCCTAATTCGTCCATATTCCTACATCTTAGCACTATCACACATATCTTTCCAATTCTAAAGTTTATATTTATTTCTAAATTCATCACCTTCAGACTTTGTAATTTAATCCATATAGCACATGAAATTTACAAGCCTTTTACCTTAGCATATTCTAATTCTAGAAAGGTTGATATCAATGCTTCCCTAGAATATATGTTGTACATGAATAGATCTTGCTACTCTTGTGTACATGTTTATATATTTTTCTCATCTATCACTATCTTTTTTTCCCTTGTAACCATCTAGTAATCAACTCCGATGCATTGCAAATGAGTCTTTATATTCTCCTTGCAAGTGTCATAGTTATCTCTATGAAATTTTGGATTTTCCTTCTTGAATTTAGCAATGGATCTCCTTAAGATGTTAAAATTTTCCTTCAAGAACTTGATGCTCTAATACCAATTGTTAGAAAGTAAAGTCCACCAAAATTAATGAGAGGGACAATGTGTGAATCAATTATACACTTTAAACAAATTAAGTTAACTTTATCAAATATAAAATATATAACCAATAGATACAACAAGCACAAGATTATAACCATGCACGATGACAAAAAATATGCATATCATAAAGATATATACAACACCCACTCTACTACACCTATGCAACACAATTTTGTATCCTCTGACTACACTAAACAAAACTATTTTTGTAACTCTAAATGTTCCATCCAAAAAGCCAATATATTTACATCCATGACAAAACAAGTCATGAATAAAACACATAAGCACTCAATAATATCTAAAAACATTCCAATAAACTCCCAAAGGAACACTCTCAACATTGATGCTAATAGAAAAAAACCCTCTTCTCCCAAACTTACCATTGTGAAGTTGGTTACGCAATTTCTTGACAATTATCTCACCCAATCAAGGAACTAATTTTTTGTAGAATTATGTGGATGGAGGAGTACATCCAATCCTTTAAATGGTAATAATAGTGTAAACCAATGAATCTATGAATTAATACCACCATGTCTCTTATATGTGCTTGCATGTTCTCTCTAGTTAAAGGCTTGGACAATCTTGAGCCCCATTTTTGTAACCTAGAAAGGCAATTTCTCATCTTTACAATCCTATTATTTGTCTTCTTTTTAGAGAATAGAGAGTAACTTGAGGAAATAGTAAAATCAAAGTAAAAGTCTCTCATAGGAATTCCTAAATTTTCTATAATGGTTTCTTTATTAATAGGCAACAAGAATTCCCCATCTACTTTCTTAATGTATCTATCTTCTTAAATGTATTTGTTCATACATTACCTTACAAGTTCAAGTCAAAGTGAGTGGGAAGCCAACAACTTCTATAATCCCACTTGTCACAATAAAATCTATAATTGAGTCTAGCTTAGGTTATTTTTCTTTCCTAAAAAAGTCATCAAAATCATACCACACCCAAGTTGGATACATTTTCAAAAATCTGGAAACATGTTGTCATTGTCAATAAATTCCAACCCCTATTAATTTATCATGAGAAAAACTTAGTTTTGACCACACAAGAACCTTTAAAAATACTTGAACAAGCTTCAAAATGCTTACCTTCAAAGCTAAAAAAAACTTGTATAAATCCCTCTTTGAGAAAACTAGTTACCTTCTTACACCTAGCTCCTTCCACATAGAAAACACATAAAATAGTAACAAAATCATTGCTACCAAATAATTAATAATGTAAGTTTCATCATTATGCTGCATTAATTATGATGGTGTTCTCTATGTGTGGATTTTTTTTTCATGATTATCTTCTCGCTTCACATTTCCATTTAGTTCAACATTTAAACATAGTTCAAAAGAATATTTAATTATTGCAAGCCACCCATATTAAACATTAACTTATGTTCCCCTTTTGAAGATACAAGTAAGCTTGATGTACCCTTAGAACCATACAAACCATCTCAATGGGTTCAAACAATTCAATCCTTGTGCATTAAAGAGGGACATACATCACTAACGAGCAAAGGCTTGAATGAAGTGAGTTTTTCTTTTGGTTGAACTCCATTAGCTTGAACCCATTGAACCACTTGAACCTATCCAACTAGTTCAAGCGACCTCATAGCTAACTGATGCAATTTAATGGCACAGACTCAAAAATACCAACTAGGATTTTAAACCAATTGAAGCAATTGAATTTGTGAACAAATGATTCGAATGGTTCAATGACTGGACACTTCAACCTATAAAATTTACAAATTTTCTTCAAGATGGAGCCACACAAAATGAGGTGAAGGATGAAACTTACTCAAATTGGGAAACTCACAAAATCTTTTTTTTTTTCTTGTTAGGATATGAACACAATATTAATTCTTAGCCAATTATTAGCCAATTATATGGTTAGCTCATCTCATCAACAATATAAAATTTAGATCTATATATATGATTAATTATTTTCCATTTATACACTTAAAAATAATACCCTTCGATGAATTTGCACGAACATTACTGAAGTTAAAATACCTCATTTTACATTCAAAATTTCCATTGAGTATTGAAATATGTTTGTAAGCTACCTCATAATTTGATTGTGTCCAAAATATTCATTAAGAAAAGACAACATTTATGATCTATTTATAATATACTACACTTCATCATACTATACTTCATCAACATAGAAACATACAAGCTACCCACAAAATTAAAGCTCAACAAAGCATTTCGTAGTCTTTACTTCTATGTAGACAAAGATTATGTGCAATCATGACAATATCAAATATTTTCAATAATAATTTCTTAGAACTTAGATGATGCTATTTTTTCCTTCAACAATACATATTTACCAAGCCTTCACAACTTCATGCTCTCACATTGTGATAATTTCTTTCAGCTTGGATCTTGTATAATAGATATCTTGCAAAGTCTTCATAACTTCATGCTCTCACATTGATAATCTCTTAAAGCTTAGATAAGACTACTTTTTGTTTTTCCCTTCTATGTCCGTACCTTTCCAAGGAATGTGCTGTTTAAATTTTCTCAAATAGATAAGATGTGCATGAAAATAGATGCAAACATAAGCTCCCAATAAATAAGTGGACAAAGTGAATTTATCAAATAGTCTAAACATGAGCAAGTGATAGATATATTAAAAATGTACATACGGAAGTAAACAATTTAGAATCGAAGGAGACAGCTAGCTGTTGGACTGTCATTATCATCTTACCTTACATAAAATGTCTGTAAATACAGGAATTGTTTAGTGTCAGAACAGCACTTAATTGAGGTGGTTGAAAGGCCAGTAAAGAGTAATGTGTTATTGCGTTAAGAATATGCTACTGGAGAAGAGAATGTTCGCCTGGCGAATCGTGTCATGGATGAGGACTCAAGATGAGGATAAGCCTATACTTTAAAGAAGCATGGCTGATTTTTTAATAGACCTTGGTGTTATCAATTAATTTCCAAGAAAAGATGATGACAAGAACTTTGACGTTGGCTGCTTCGGACACTTTTCTTTAATTAAGAATACTATTATCTGGCAACTCTCCACACGAATCAGATTTAAATGCGTTGAAATGGACGTTTTGTCGAGATGAAAAGTGCAAACCCTAGTAATTCCCCCATTTAATCCAATCTTTCTTTAAATCTTTATTAGTCGAGGAAACTAATTTTTTTTTGTAGAAGAACATTTTTTTTTCTTCTATCCTATAGATTTCAGCTAGGGGTAATTTTATCTATTATTTGCAACAAGATCTCATAATAATTGTGAAAGTGATTGACAAAGGCAAAGCACCAAGACTTTTTGGGAGGTCACCTATCCCAATTCTATTCTATCTTGAGCGTGCTTAATTATGAAGTTTCCTCCATAGTTAAACCCACTCTACTTACAACCTTATTTGCAAAATCTTCATCAAGTGTTGTGTCTTATGAACCATTCATTAGAGAGCCCCTTAAGCTCATTAATTGACTCAAAATCATTGAAACCTTATGGGAGGACATTGGCCTTGATCCGCTTCAAATCTATCAAGAAGCATATAATACTCATTCCTTAGGCAGAATAATTAATAAGCGTAATATAGAATTCATACCCAAAGTCAGGGACCTCGAAGACATATGCAATTGGAAGCCCATCACTCTGTTGAACATCTCTTATAAGATTATTGCCAAGGCTCTCTCCCTTAAAATCTGACATCTTCTCCCATAGATTGACCATCCTAAAAAAATTGGTTTCATCAAATCTAGATATATTATGGATAATATTATGAATAATACTACATTTGGGCCCAAATTGCGACAACAACCCATTGCCCAACCAACATGAAGAGGAGTTGGCTCCTCTTGGATAGACATTGAACTTTTGTTGCTGCAAGTTAAGACGGCAAGGGCGACCGTCGCAATTATGATGGACATAGGTGTCATAAATTGAGCTAACATATTGCCAAGTTGTTCCTTTTCACCGTCACAATTGCAGTGAAAATCTGTTGAAGACACCATCACAATTGCGATACTTGTGCAACAAAAATGCTATGGGCCTAACAACAAGCTGTTGGAAATGTCTATCATAATTGAGATGAGCATGTGGCAGGAATGTTGTAGGATTGACAGGTAGCCATCACAATTGTGACAGTGTGTTGTATTAATAAAAAAATTGGAAACAAACATTGAATGTACATTCATTTTTTTATTGGAATG
This sequence comes from Cupressus sempervirens, assembly GCA_028749045.1. Taxonomy (NCBI): domain Eukaryota; kingdom Viridiplantae; phylum Streptophyta; class Pinopsida; order Cupressales; family Cupressaceae; genus Cupressus; species Cupressus sempervirens. The sequence goes on from CM053785.1 coordinate 1,103,606,769, forward strand.
CACGATGACCAGTGGTTTTGGTGAATGCTTCAAATTTTTTGATATTTTAACAATTCATATTTTCCATTTGCCCATGGGGCTATTGTTTTTTTTCTATTTATTATTATTATTAAATATTTTAGAGCTATTTCTTTACCTAGGACAACTTCATAAAATTCATATGCTTTTAACTAATAAAATATTATAGTATTTTATGTTTGAGATAATTTAAAATTTAAATTAAAGTTGTAGTATACAATTATATTAATATGTAGATATATATTTTTAAATTATGTTCATATTTTTATAATAAACAATTATAATAATATGGTTTAAAGAGTGCATTTTAAAAATCATTGTTATGTAAGCAAGTGCAATTATGAGCAATATAATGCAAAATAGTCTTCACAATTTCATCTTAGGAACATTGAAGTGCATTTTACACAACATCCACTATCATTTAATGAAAAATTTATTGAATTCATTTTTTGTGAGTAATGTTTTACTCTAATATATTTGTGTTATCTCTTATATTATTTTGTACAATATATTTAAGTTACAAAATTAATATATGATGCAATCATAGGTTAATATTGTCATGCAATCATAGGGTCCTCGTTAACATCTAATATCTAAATTCCCTGTTAACATCTAAAATCTTTAAGAAAGGAGCAATGTTTAAAATATAAAAAATGGTTCTAGACCTACAAAACTAACATCATTTTCCCATCTTGTGGTGCATGTGATTTTGCCATCACATCCAAAATAAGATTTTGTCACTCTAAATCAAGAATGCATGTGCAACCACATTTTATATGGATGGACAATAGAAGAAGAACTTGAAAAAACCTAGGACATTTACATTTATTTAATAGGTCTATGCAAACTTGTTGGTTTTCTTTAGCTCTACATGATGTCATATGCATATGAATTGAGATTTCATCTTAAACTATGGCATCCTTCTACATTTTTTGAAACCAATAGATTCCATCACATCCAAAATAAGATTTTTCCACTATGAATTGAGAATGCATGTGTAGCTATGTTCAAATGCATGGACAATAGGAGAAGCTGATAAAACACAAGACGATTACATTTATTTAATAGGTCTATTAAGGTTTTAAAGTTATAAACCATAATAAACAATGTTCATGATGGTCTATAATGTAAAATACCTAATTAAAGACCTCTAACAAAAATGCAAACTTGTGTTTTTTAGCTTTGCCTGATGTCGTATGCATTTTAAGAAAGGAGAAATGTTTAAAATATAAAAAATGGTTCTAGACCTACAAAACTAACAACATTTTCCCATCTTGTGGTGCATGTGATTTTGCCATCACATCCAACATAAGATTTTTTCACTCTAAATCGAGAATGCATGTGCAACCACATTTTGTATGGACAGACAATAGAAGGAGAACTTGAAAAAACCTAGGACATTTACATTTATTTAATAGGTCTATGCAAACCTCTAAAAAAATGCAAACTTTTTGGTTTTCTTTAGCTCTACATGATGTCGTATGCATATGAATTGAGATTTCATATTGAACTATGGCATCCTTCTACATTTTTTGAAACCAATAGATTCCATCACATCCTAAATAAGATTCTTCCACTATGAATCGAGAATGCATGTGTAGCTATGTTCAAATGCATTGACAATAGGAGAAGCTGGTTAAACACAAGACGATTACATTTATTTAATAGGTCTATTAAGGTTTTAAAATTATAAACCATCGTAAACAATGTTCATGATGGTCTATAATGTAAAATGCCTAATTAAAAACCTCTAACAAAAATGCAAACCTGTTGTGTTTTTTAGCTCTACTTGATGTCATATGCATATGAATTGACATTGCATATTGAACTATGGCATCCTTCTATATTGCCTAGAACCAAAAGATTCACACAATTAGTGTTAGATTGTGGTGACTGATCAGGAAAGTACTGTACAAAATTGGCAGTAGCCAACATGGTAGCCGACATTATGGCCGACATATGGCCGACATGTTATAACCCTAAAGTGGTTTAATACTTGTATAAAAAGGGCTTAGGGTTGGGTATTTTTATATAATGTTGTAATGCGAAATTGGTTCTTGCGGCAGTATTGAGCTGTAAGGGATTACAGATTGTAATCAGGTTGTAATCACTGGATTGTAATAAGATCGGACTTGCTATTTGGTGGATGTAGCCCAGGGATTGGGTGAACCGTGTTAAATCTTGGTGCCTTGTGTTCATTTCTGTGTGTTCTATTATTTTTCTGTTATTTGTTATATTTGCATGTAGTTTTTATTTTTGTTCGTGGTTTATCCTAACAAGTGGTATCAGAGCAAGGTTGTCTTCTAGTTATCCTCTACAGGAAAGTCTCACGGTTAAGTGGGAGTCTCACAGTTGAGTGGGAGCGATGGCAGATGAGGGTAAGTTGAGGGTTGACAGGTTTAATGGGCAAAACTTCCAGTTATGGAAGATGCAAATGGAAGGCTATTTATATCAGAAGGATTTATGGAAGCCGTTGGAAGGAAAAGCCAAGAATCAGGGAACTATGTCAGAGGCTGAATGGGATCTTTTGGATAGAAAGGCACTCGGAAGCATTCGGTTATGCTTGGCACCATTGGTGGCATTTAATATTACAAAAGAAAAGACGACAGAAGATTTGATGAAAACCCTAGCGACACTGTATGAAAAGCCCTCCGCTTCAAATAAGGTATTTCTCATGAAGCATTTATTTAATATGAAAATGGCAGAAGATGGATCTATTGCAGATCATTTAAATGAGTTTAATACTATTACTAGTCAATTATCTTCTGTGGGTATCAATTTTGATGAAGAAATTAGGGCTCTCTTGATTTTGTGTTCTTTGCCTGAAAGCTGGAATGGCTTGCTAATGGCGATGAGTAATTCTGTTCCAGGATCTAGTACCCTAAAATATGATGATGTGATCGGTGTTGTTTTGAGTGAGGAAACTCGTAGGAAATCTTCAGGTGGATCTACATCCGGAAGTGCTTTAAATGCACAAAGCAGGGGCAGAACGACTGAAAGAGGAAGTAACTCTAGAAATCGTGGGAAATCAAGAGGAAAGTCAAAGGGGAGGAGGTCTTAATCGAGAGGACCAAATGATTGCTGGTACTGTGGGAAACCAGGGCACAAAAAGAAAGATTGTTGGAATCGAAAGAAAAATGAAGGAGATAAATCAGATGGAGACAAGGAGGCAAATGTGGTAATTAACAAATCCGAAGAGGATGCTTTTCTTCTGTCTTTAGAGAGTGTTGATGATTCATGGGTTTTAGATTCTGGTGCTTCATTCCATGCTACACCTCATAGAGGTTATTTCATTGATTATGTCCAAGGGGATTTTGGGCTTGTTTATTTGCATGATAATGAACCCTGTCAGATTGTTGGAAAGGGAAAATTTAAGATTAAGTTGCAAAATGGGAATCATTAGCTACTACATGAGGTAAGACATGTTCCAAAACTAAGTAGAAATTTAATTTCAGCAGGGCAACTCAGTGATGAGGGTTGTGTAGTTACTTTTAATGATAAAAATTGGAAGATTTCAAAAGGTTCCCTTGTAGTAGAAAAAGGTGTGAAAGTAGGCACCTTATATCTTTGTATAGGTTATATTGTTCCTTCTACTTTGACTGTTTCAGAGAAAAATGAATATTCAGGAACAATTACTGCACTTGAGCAGGGAGAACAAATAGCTGTTGTAGATTCTGATACAGCGCTGTGGCACAATAGACTTGGGCACATGAGTGAGAAAGGTATGAAAGTACTTCATTCAAGGAAAGTTTTACGAGGTCTAAAATGTGTGAATATGGATTTCTGTGAAAGTTGTATGTATGGAAAAAAAAAGAGAGTGAGTTTTGTAAAGACAGGGAAGGAAAACAAAAAGGAGAAATTAGAGCTTGTGCATACATGTATGGGGACCGGCTCAGGTATCTTCCCTTGGTGGCTCTCATTATTATGTTACATTTATTGATGATGCAACTAGAAAAGTATGGGTTTATTTCCTTAGACATAAATATGATGTATTTCAAACTTTTAAGAAATGGAAATGCTTGGTTGAAAATGAGACTGGTAAGAAATTAAAATGTCTCAGATCTGATAATGGTGGTGAGTATTGCAGTCATGAATTTGAAGATTATTGCTCCACTAATGGCATTCGTAGACAAAAAACTGTTCCAAGGACTCCACAGGAAAATGGAGTGGCTGAACGCATGAACAAGACTATAATGGAGTGTGCAAGGAGCATGAGGTTGCATGCTGGGTTGCCCTTACACATGTGGGTGGAGGCTGTCAATACTGCAGTATATTTGATTAATAGAGGTCCCTCTACTCCTTTGGGCTGTGGTATTCCAGAGGAAGCATGGACTAGTAAGAAGGTGAGTTATTCTTTTCTCAAGACCTTCGCTTGTGAAGCTTTTGCTCATATAGACTCTGAAAATAGAACCAAGTTAGAAGCTAAATCAAAGAAATGTGTCTTTTTTGGATATGGCATTAATGAATTTGGCTATAGGCTTTGGGATTTTGAAAATTTTAAAATTGTTAGAAGTCGAGATGTCATATTCAATGAGAAACTGTTGTACAAAGATCTGTTGTAGCAACATGAGAAGAAAGAAGATGATTATGTAGTGCTGGATGATACTCCAAAAGCTGATGTTCCAGCCATTCCTCATGATGTGCAACAACTGCAACAACAAATACCACACACACCAGTGAATGTTAGACGGTCAACAAGGCAAATTAGACCTCCACAAAGGTTTTCTCCCTCTTTGTATTCTATTTTACTTACTGATGCTGGTGAACCTGAAAGTTATGATGAAGTTGTGCAGGTGGATACTAAGATTCAGTGGGAGTCTGCAATGAAAGATGAAATGGACTCTTTGCTGAAAAATAAGACATGGGATTTGTGCAAGTTGCCTGCAGGTAAAAAGGAATTATAGAATAAATGGGTTTATAGGTTGAAAGAAGAGGAAGGAGGTAAGAAAAGATTTAAGGCCAGGTTAGTTGTAAAAGGATTTGCACAGAAAAAGGGAATTGATTTTGATGAGATATTTTCTCCTGTTGTTAAAATGACTTCTATTCGTACTGTTTTAAGTCTTGTGGCTACTGAAGATTTGCATTTAGAGCAGATGGATGTTAAAACAGCCTTTCTTCATGGTGATTTGGATGAAGAAATATATATGGCTCAGCCATAGGGTTTTGAGGTCAAAGGTAAGGAGAACTTAGTGTGCAAATTGAAGAAAAGTTTATATGGCTTGAAGCAAGCACCTCGGCAATGGTATCTGAAATTTGATAGTTTTATGCATGAGCATGGATATAACAGGTGTCATTCAGATTATTGTGTTTATTTTAAGAGGTTGGATGATGATAGCTTCATTATTTTATGTCTATATGTTGATGATATGCTTATAGTTGGGTCTAACATGCATCATATTAAGGGGCTAAAACGCCAGTTAGCACATGCATTTGCTATGAAGGATTTGGGGACAGCAAAACAAATCCTTGGTATGAAGATTTGCAGAGATAGGAAGAATAGAATATTGACGCTATCTCAAGCTGATTATGTTGAGAAGGTGTTGCAACGTTTCTCTATGGAGAATGCTAAAGCTGTCAGCACACCTTTACCTGGTCATTTGAAATTGACTAAGGAGATGTGTCCCAAGACACAGGAAGAGGAGGATAAGATGTCCAAGGTACCCTATGCTTCAGCTATAGGAATTTTGATGTATACTATGGTATGCACTAGGCCAGATATTGCACATGCAGTGGGAGTCGTTAGCAGGTATATGAGCCATCCAGGATTTGAGCATTGGAATGCTGTCAAGTGGATTCTCAGATATTTGAGAGGAACATCTAATAAGTGTTTACACTTTGGGGGCTCTACTACTGATTTACAAGGCTATGTTGACTTAGATTTGGCTGGGGATATTGATACCAGGCAGAGTACTACAGGTTATGTCTTTACTGTTGGTGGGGCAGCCGTGAGCTGGGTATAGGGTTGTAATCACTGGATTGTAATAAGATCGGACTTTCTGTTTGGTGGATGTAGCCCAGGGATTGGGTGAACCATGTTAAATCTTGGTGCCTTGTGTTCATTTCTATGTGTTCTATTATTTTTCTGTTATTTGTTATATTTGCATGTAGTTTTTATTTCTGTTCGTGGTTTATCCTAACAATTAGTTGTCATATAATCATAGGTTAATGTTGAGCTTCACTTGGTTTTGAGAAAAGTTTAATATTATCTACTAATTAGGGCTAACTATGTGAACCCCCTGCCAAAATTTAAATTCCTCATTAACATCTAAAATATTTTAAAAAGGATCAATCTTTAAAGTACTTAGAATATCCTCATTGGCTCCTACTACTCTTAGGGGAAGTCCACCTTCATTTCTCAAAAGAAATCCATCAAATGGGTACATCTAGGAATGTCTTGATCACCTCCTACATAGAATGAATCCAAGATTAGAAAATTCCCCCTAAGAAATAATAGTTCAAGTGAAATTAACACATGTAAAATGGGAGACAAAATGAGGAATCAACTTACCAATAGGCATTGTCATCGCATCTGTGGCCATGCTACCTATTGAGTGAGTTTTATTGTTTTCTATTGTGCCAATATCTCTTTGTTTATATACATACATACATACATACATACATACATACATATACATGGATCACAAGGGCACAACAATGAGATGCAAAGATCACAAAGGCATTGATGATCACAAGGGCACATACATACATGTATATCTATATGTATATATATAGAGAAATCTTTTTAAAGGTGATAAATGACTTACCTCAAGATCCTCTTTAAAATTAATGCAAACTAGGAGAAATAATTAGAGTTTGTAAGAACTTTTACAAAAACATATCATGGAATATATTTTTAGAAAGAAACAAGTTATAACCCAGTCAAATGGGTCTAGTTGCTGATTAGTTGGGTTGATATATATATATATATATATATATATATATTTAACTGGGTTATGCCATCTGCAAGGGAATAAGCCTCGTGATTCTGGATCATATAGTGATGCCCAAATTAATAGCAGTAATAGATATTTGGGATGTAGAGATCGCAAGGGCATGACAAAAAATTCTTATAGCGTTGTCATCATATTAGGTACAATAAAATGAATGAGATATAGAGATCAAAAGGGCATGACAATGAGATCCAGAGATCACAAGGGCATGACAATGAAATGTAACAATCACAAGGGCATGACAATGAAATCCTAGATCTCTGCATGATATATACATATATACATAATGAATAAGGTAAAAATGGAGCTTTAACAATGCCTATAACATTGACCACTATTCATTTTTATTTTGAAGTTGAAATGGAATAAGTAATGGTAATGATTGAAATTAGAAAAATAAGATACATACCTCTTGACACAACTAATCTAGAACTACCTATATAATGATGCCTGTGAATTGTTTTTGGAAATTCTACAACATGTTCCAGACTGGAAATGTTGAGACTAAGAAAACTTAGAATATTTTTATCCTTCTAAGGGTAGATTGAACTTCTAGAGATAATGGGGCACAATTGTGCCCAAAAAGGTTGACCTTGACTTGGACTAATCCAATGAAAATTTCATTCACAAATCTCAAAATTTTGCTGAATAGGTAATCCAAATATGTACTCCAAATCTCAATACAACACCTACATATATCTAAAAATGGGGCTTGTGGGGTGGCTATATAGGATTTTTCTTTAGTCAAACCCCTGTTTTGGTGATTCCCACCTCCACAAATAATCGGATATAATAGAATGTGTTTGTGAATGGAATGTGTAATGCCAAGATCTAATCCACTAGATTGAAAGCCTAGCATGAATATTTATGAGAAAAAAATACATAGATTTAAATAATATAAGAAAGCATACCAATCCCCCAAGGCTAATGTGTTCCTGCCAAACTCATAATTTGTAATTTCTACCCCATGATTGTATCTTTGAATGCTTGAATATTGATAATGGTAAATAGAGGAAGATATGATCTTTCTTGCTCTAGATAGATGTTCACAACGGTCTATTCAAAATAATGCTTGATATCAATAATGGCTTGATCTTCTATATCATCCTACTATAATCTTGCATCTTCAATTCACCATCTTGTTGTAGTTCTAGCTCTAGTTGTAAATGAATGAAAATGAGACTTTTTATATAGAAGCATTAAGGTAAGGCTCCTAGAGTAATGTGAGGACCAATAATTCAAATTTCAAATTAAATTGTGGTCCAATCAAAATAACCAACTAAGGAGGTAAAATTAATAAATGAATTTCAAATTAAAACCCTTTCACATTTTGATATGAAAGCCCAACATTGATTTCGAGGTGCTTTGGGACCAAAATTTGAAAAGGCGGATCAAATCCTGAAGAAGGTCAAGGATAACCTTTACCCTAACATAGGTTAGGGATGACATCAACCCTACTCTAGGTCAGGGTCAACTTGGTTAGCCATAAATTTGACGTAGGGGTCCAGATCTAACCAACATAAAAAAAAGGAGATTCTGAGGATGCCTAGAGACCTAGAAATGATATCAAAATAGGATTAAATGGTGGAAATATGTTCATAAACCTGTGATGAATATGATGAAGGCCCATAGGACCTATGCCTAATTCCTATCTAGGAAATAGAACCATAGAGGAAGGAAATTAAGGACAATTTTCAAGGTCCTAACCCTAATTTCACCTAGAATGAAGGAATCAATTGTGAGATGATCCTTGAAAATAAATCTATCATGATGAATGTACTAAAAGAGGTTGCTAAACCTATTCTTCCATTTTAAAATGATACATTTAGATCCCACTTTAGCTTAGATATGACACTACATGAATATGCAAGCTAAAGTAAGAAAACATCATAGTAAATAAAAATGATATAACCAAGTCCTTGATGTAGAGATCCTGCAAAAAAATGTTAGATCTTGCAACACACAAGATTAATGAAAATCCACAAATCATCTAAAGATTACTAAATGAGACTTAATAATTTCATAAATCCCCACATGCCTCCCTTGTTTTGGTTTTCTATTTCTAAAGGGTGAAATAAGGTGATAAGGATTACTCTATATAATAGATATGTAGTTTATTGAAAAGTTATTTCTTAAACCAATTACAATAATTCCTACCCTGTCTAAAATGATTCAATGATTTAGGTATCCAAATCACAATTCTAACACCACTGATGACACTGAAAATAGAGTTATCGTAATCAATCTATGATGAAAAGAGTTGATGTCTAACTAAATGCATTAAAAGGGGAATATGAGTTTACCATGAGTAAACCAAAAAAGAAACCCTAAATTTTAACTATAATAATGAAAAGGACGTCATACTTACTCATTCTTACCTTTTGTATATTTGAAGAGAGGAAGAAAGATGTCAAGGAGAGAAGAACTTTGAGTGACTCTCATGGAGCTTCTGAGACAATTCTTGGTTACTCGATGGTCACTTCCTGAGGTGAGCTTACCACTGTTTGTTCATGTACTTTCCAAATATTTTATTTATGTAGACAAGGTTGACCCTGACCCAACAATGTCAACCTTGACCCAATAAGGCTGACATAGATTGGAAGGTCTCCACCCATTATGGGATGAGGTCATCCTTGACCTAGAAAGGTCAACCGTGACCCAGAAAGGTTGACCTTGACCTAGGAAGTTTGATCCTGACCTAAGTGAGGTTGACCTTAACCTAGGCAAGTTGAAATTGCAGATTTGATGATGTAGAATACGGATATGATATTTGTTTGTGCTTATAGGAGATGATTTGTCTATGAGAGCATCCCTTTGTAGTCATTCTTGATCATCAAAGAGAGACTATCTAAGCTCGATGAGGAGGAAGTACAACTACTGAGAGATGTAAGACTATACTAGGTATCAATCCTACAATAGATCAGGCTACACTGAGTTATACTATCTACTCTGATAGAGAGGTGGGATGAGGATACATTCTCCTTAGATCTTCCCTCATGAGAGATTACATTGACATTAAAGGATTTCTATAGGATCTTGTGGCTTCTAGTCTAAGGTGAAATCATCATAGCTAGAACATAGTGGGTCTATGAGGAGATCCTTGTAGACAAGAAGTATTACTTGGGATGATTTCTACAAATGTGAACCTAATGAGATCATGTCCTTATATCATCCATACTATCATGCCCTACACCATTAGTATGGAGAGTGATTCTTCCTATAGTATCCTTGATTGTGTTATCCAACTCAAACAGTGATTCTTCCCTATCTTATGTCAAGGATGTAGAGAGAGAGGACCCTATTCTAATGGGGTCACAACATGTTAGCCCAAATATACCATGAGCTATGTCAGCTATTGAGATATCAGAGAGAGAGTCTTTTGATATGCACACTCTTACAGATTTGGTTCTTTAAGCATTTCACATGTACATGTCCATAGGGTGTTCTAGTGATGGTGGATGCAAGTACATTGAGAGTCTTTACTTATCCTTTGAGGAATGCCTAACAATTTGGAGATATCCTCTATTAGAGAGTATGTCTAGACCACATTCTAAGTGAAGATGTGATATGGAGATCCTACTACCAGATGATAGAGTGGATAGATACATGACCCTAGATGAGATACTCATGACAGTAGAAACTTCTAAAGGGTCATCAAAAATCATATAATGATGTCATACCTCTTTGATTGGTTGATGAGACACTTTGACCTATTATAGGAAGTCCCTAGAGAAATACCTCACTATGTACATTTGATGAAGTACTATTAGAGATCAGGTGCCATATGCCAACCATTGATAATAGACATAGAGGACAGTGATATAGATGAGATAGATGATATAGGTACCATTAGATGTGACTTATTAATACATGAGTAAATATTACATCAGGTACTAGAGTCTTTAGGGGACTCACCCCATTCTGCCTAAGATTTATCCTACAAGTGACCTAGGTCTTTTAGAGAGGACACACCAAGATGATGGTACATTAAAGGAGAATGAGGATATCAAAGATGAAGAGGAGCACATCTCTGAGGGAGATCCCATGGACAAGAGGACAGTGGAGAACAGAGCAGAGGAGAAAGTAGAGGTGATGCCCTAGTTGGTGATATTGGTGTGAATGTATGTACATTTATCACATATCACCACAAGATTATGATAGCCTAGATATAGGCCCACATAGAGACACCACTAGGAGGCCAAGACATAGTGAGTGTGGAGAGAGTAGTCACTCCATGCCCCCACCATCTAGATCTTTTAGTGATGTCTAGGAGGGAGATCTAGGTATGAAAGATGAGATATGATTACATATGTAATTTTATTTTAAATTTTTGTAGCAAGCATGTTAGAGTGGAGGAATTTTGTATTTGAGATTATAAAGGATACATGCATATCCTGCCAACTACCAACAAGAAAATGAGAGTCCTTAGTTGGCTATAAAGATCCTGATAGGCATGCTGATAGCTTTGCAATTTTCCAACAAGAGCTAAGGATGTGCATGGAAAGGGATTATAAAATGATAGCTAAGCTATAGAGTTCTTAAGAGTGTTCACATGGTATGAGCATATCGAGGAACCATACATAGATACACAGATCTACATCTTCCTATTATAGGCTAGAGAGATCTGGCAACCATCGACCATTAGAGTGGAGTGATAGACATAGCAATAGATAGGCCATTACCCACATATGTATTAGAAATAAATCACTTTTTATGAATTAAAAACTTTCTCTACTAATTATTTCTATGTTTTATATAAAACTTAATAGAAAGAAAGAAGGTGCATAAATATATTCAATATGTAATTTTGCTAAAACTACACAACCTATAAAAAAAGTTTATGAGAAATATATAAATGCACAAAGACCTAAACAATGAACCTAAGGATAATAATGTTTATGATGCATAATATTAATAGGTTTCTTAAAAGAAACACCATCCATATCAACAAGTTTGTAATAACCTAAACCAAAGTCTTCAATGACAATAGAAGGACCAAGCCAATTAGGGCTAAACTTTCTTTTTTCACTAGGTAAAGTATTCACATTTCATTGATTCTCATATAAAACTAAATCATTAACCAATTTTTTTTGTTCAACTACCTTATGATTATATTTCTTCTGTAAATATTTATGATCAGCTTTTATATGTTCTAATTGATTTATCCATTGTTAATCCAGCATTTCTAGCTCTTGTAGATGTTGTTCCTAAAATGTATCTTTATCAATTATCCCATGAAATGAAACAAACAAAGAAGGTATTTCTAATTCCAAAGGCCTAATAGCATAAGTACCATAAACAAGATTGTAAGGAGAAGCACCCATGGCAATACAAACACTTTTCCTATAAGCCCATAAAGCATATGCCAACTGAGTATGCCAATCTTTTGCATGTTTGTTAGTTTTCTTTTGCAAAATCTAATCAATAGTTTTATTTGATGCTTCAACTTGACCATTAGATTTAGGGCATTAAGGAGTTGAGAATTTATGATAAATTCAATATTTATCCAAGTATTTGGTGACTTCTTTGTTTTTAAAAGAGGTACCATTATCCAAAACTATCATTGAAGGTATACCAAATCATGTTATGATATTATTAAGGATGAAATCACAAATAACATCTGCAATTTTTGAATGAAGAGGGATAGCTTCAATCTACTTCATGAAATAATTTGTAGCAGTCAGAATATAAGTATGTCCTTAAGAAGAAGGTGGTGAGATTTTTCCAATAATATCAAAAATCCAAATACTAAAGGAACATGGAGAAACTTGATTACAAAGCTCACAAGTAGGAGCATGAATCAAATTGCTATGTTGTTGTTATTGAGGAAATTTCTTAACAAACATAAAATAATCTTGCTCCATTGTTTGCCAATAATATCCCATTCTAAGTAATTTATTAACTAGAGATTTTCCACCAAAATATCCTCCACAAGAACCAGAATGAGCTTTTACCAAAGCTACCAAGATTTCATTTCTATTGAGACATCCTAATAACACTACCTCATAAGAGTGTTTGTAAAGTGTATCTCTTAAAATAATGTAACATGCTAAAAGATTCCTAACACAATTGCGCATGTTTCCTATTGCTGATTTAAGACAAGTACCAACTTTCAAAAAATGAAACATGTGGAAATACCATTCATCCAAATGAAAATTGAAACAATCAAAGGTAATCTTTTTAGAAATTATAGGGTTCTTAAGAGTTTGTATAGTAAATTTAAAGTTTGCAGCATTATTTTCAAGACACATAAAAGAAGCTATGCTTGCCATGACATACTCATGTTGGTTGTCTTTTCTAGGTAATATTAGAATCATATAAGAAGAGAATTGTGAAAGCACATCAAGAGAAAAATCTCTATATTGTGTCATTTTATCATTCTTAGTTTGATAACCCCCTTTAACTTGTTCAACAATCAATTGTGAATCTCCATATATTTGTAAGTGTTTGATGTTAAGGGATGAAGCTTCTCATAAACTAGCTATAAGAGCTTCATACTCCACAATGTTATTAGTAAAAGGAAAGTTTAATTTGTATGATAAAGGAATTATATTTTTTGTAGGAAAAATTAAAATAATACCAACACTAGAATCTTTCATACATTTAGACCCATCAAAATACAATTCCCAAATATCATCTTGTTGAATAGCTAGAATATTATCATTAGGAAATTTTGTTGAAGTACAAGGAGCTTTAGCTAATAATCAATTAAAGCTTGTCCTTTATAGACTTTTGAGAAATGAAATTAAGATAAATTTTTGTAGGTAACATCACTCACTTTTCCAAACAACTATAGAGACCAATTTGTGAAAAAATATGTTTTAAAGGATCAAACTTGACAGTCACATTGACTTCAACATTTATAATATAATGCCTGAGTTTTTGACATGCATAAACTACAACTAGACATTGTCTTTCCAAATCAGTGTATGTTATTTCATAATCAAGTAAAGTCCAACTAATGAAATACACAAGTCTTTCCTTTCTATGATGATCATTTTGAGCTAACATGGCACTCATGGCCTTCAGAGTTGCCAAACTATACAAATAAACTGTCTTGTCAAATTTAGTTGGCTATAAGATAGGAATATTTGTAAGATGCTCCTTAAATTTCTCAAAAGTTTGTGCACATTCATCATTCCAAGAGAAAGTGATATCCTTTCTAAGAAAGGATGTAAAAGGAATAGTTTGATTAGCTAAATGAGAAATAAAGTGACAAATAGCTTCTATCTTTCCTTGTAAACTACATAGCTAAGAAATATTCTCAGGAGGAGGCATACTAACAATAGCATCAATATTTTCACCATTTACTTCTATGCTTCTCTTAGAGATTATAAATCCTAATAATTTACCAAAGTCTACTCCAAAAACACATTTATTAGGATTCAATCTCATGTTATAACTTCTAATCCTTTCAAATATTTGTCAAAAGATAAGAACATGATCTTTTCTTTGTATAGACTTTGCTAAGATATCATCCAGATTGTCTTCAAGCATCTTATGGATGTAATCATGAAAAATCAAAGTCATAGCTCATTGATAAGTTGCTCTTGCATTCTTTTATCCAAAAGGCATCATGACCCAACAAAATGTTCCCCAAGGAGCTATAAATGTAGTTTTAAGTTGATCTTTAGGAGGAATAAATATTTGATTATTGTTGGTGTAAATAAGTATTTACTTATTATACTTTACTTAAGTTTACTTAGGTTAATGCATTATTTTATTATCTCTTAGGTGAGAAACTTAGGAGTTTGCACACTCTTATGTGTTGTCATGTTGACAACACTGGAGTAAGCAACTCTAATTCAGCACATGGTGTCTACAACACTGGAGTTTGCATAGTTAACTAAGTTTTCATGTAGACAACATAGTTAGTCACTCTCCTAATTTAGTACATATGTCTAAAACATAATTTTGCATGCTACACCTTTTTAGGCTTATCCTCTCATTATCACACTTACTCTTGTTCTTAATAGAGGATAACCCACACCTGGTGGACTTGTGCCTAGTTGTATGACTTATCATGTTGTTGATTCCTATGCATTCTAGAAGCATTCCAGAGGCCTTTATATACAGGCACTCCTAGTGTACTTTAATACATTGAATGAATATCATATCATCATTTTGATCATACTCTTTTGGTCTACTATTGTGCTTGTGCTTGAGTTCCTTGGTCTTGGATGAATTTTTCCCTAAGGAAAATTCTTACATGGTATTAGAGCTTGGGGACATTCTCTTCACATAGTCATTTGAAACCATTCTTGCTTTAGCTCCTTGACCTAGATCTAGAGAATCCACAGATATTGGGAGTGTCTAGAGCCAAAGTGGACCTTGTCATCGTGTCTACAAAATCCATTTGGTAAAAATTGGCTATAAATTCACCTATATTGGGCCAAAATCAATTTTGAGGCAATTTTTTTTGTAAACCAGAACCCAAAGGCCTTGATTTGAAAATTCAGTATGATCTATTAAATTTGTGCAATTATTTTGTTCAAATTTGCAATTATATTTCTCTATTATCATTTTCAAATTTCTATTTTCAAAAATGTTTGAATTTCTATTTTTGGAAAATTTTTGCCTAGTAAGGCCTGTAGAGAATTTTTTTTGTAGGAACGGGGTAGTTACACCATGGCCCTTATAGGATGAATATTCCATTGACATTTTCAATTATTTGGCAACCATTTTTTGGCACACAAAGCAACTGGTTAACCACACTACATATTCCAGTGACCAATTTAAATTTGGTTTACAATTTATATCCAGTGGTCTAATCAAACTAGCATCACCTCCACACACATCTAGCGAGGTCCTCTTGTTTAAATCACTAAGGTTTGTGGATTTTATACATATCTACACCCCAATGTGAGGTGCACATGGGATTATTTCCCATTGGTGTAATTATACCATCAATAACCACTATGAAGTTTCTGATGTTCACAGACTCTAAACTCTGGTGCTGAGGTTAATATGAGATTATGCCAAAAAATGAACACCTCCAATGCTGGGATACACACCGTCGACTATTTGTTTTTGCATGACCACCTCACCATCCATGTGGGTTTTACACATAAGCATCATCAACCTAGTGAATAACAATGAAAACCCAGCCATGACTGACAACTTAGCTTTGACCTAGCCACATGTCAGCAACAACACATAAACAGACTATACCTTGCTAAGTTAGCATGTTCCATATAATACTATACTATTGACATCATCATTTGTATAGGACATGTCAATGGTGACATCATCTAGGGGGCTGAGTCTGCTGATGTCATCAATTTACTAGACTAAATTTGATAGTCATCTAATTGTCATTCTGAGGAAAAAAAGAACTGATGCAATGACCATTTGACTGTCAAATTTAACCTCATCTTTTGCTAATTAGACCCCTCTCCAGATTCATTTTTTATTCAACAGTCTAACTTTGGGAGGCCATATCTCAATCATTCAGACTCCAAATCAGGTGCAATTTTTTTAAAAAAATTGGGTAGAATTTACTAAACTTTTCAGTGGCATGGTTCTTTTCTAATTTTGGTGCATAGATTTGTTAGGAATTGCATCTTTTGGTGACTATACCTGTCCAATCCTACATTTTGCAACTTCAATTGCTTCATACGAGCTCATCTAGATTCAAATACAGGTTCCATTTTTTTGAAAGTGTGTTATTTTTCATCTACTTTTTAGATCTATAATCAGATTATAGGGTTGTTTGGATAAAAGTATAACTTTTAGAATTAGGTCCTTTTCTACATTGTAATGCTTTGATATAACTTCAGAATTGTTGTATATCTAAGATTCATTTTAATGTTCCAATTTTAAACTCCATAAGGAGGTTGTAAAAGGAAAAATTAGAAGTCCACTAAGGTCAAAATTGGCAATTGGCTATTGTAAACACACTACATATAAAGTGCCAAAAGCATCCTTTTTGTGGGGTTTCTTGATTGAGTGAAAGGGGGGGTGTTCTTGGTGTTGTGTTCCTCTTTTTTTTTTTTTTTTTTTCTTTCATTTTCTACATCATGGGAAATTTCAAGTCTCCAAAATTAACACCACATAACTATGCTACATGGTCAATTAAAATGTGGTGTCGTTTAATGCATAATGGAGTTTCTCAATATGTAGATGGTACCCTTACTAAACCAATAGGTGATCAAGTATCTACAAGTGAAATCTCTACTTGGGAAACAACAAATAGGAAAGCCCTAGGTGATATTTTTTTGGGGGTTAAAGACAAGATTGTCTATTAGATCCATAAGTCTCATACATCCAAGGAAGCTTGGGATACCCTCAGAAACCTATATGGTAAATTTTTTGAGGAGGATGTCTAAAAAATTGAAGATGAGCTTGTCTCCTTAAATCTTAAGAAATTTGATTCTATACTAGATTTTATCATATAGGTGAATGAGTTAAGAATAAAACTTGATGATTGTGGGAGTTCTATTAAAGATGGCAGATTAATCTATCTCATTCATAATAAGATTTCATCTGAGTACTCCACATTTGTTTCTTCTTATAACACAACAAAGACTACATTAGGGGCTGCCTCTCAGAAACTATCTTTTGATTATTATGCTCAATTGTTGGATGAAGAAGAACAAAAGTTGAAATCAATGGGGATTCTCAATTCATCCAAGTTAAAACCATTGGTGGCAAATAATGAAGGTTCTCATAATTCAACTTGTCAATCTTCAAATAAAGGAATGGGAAAGAAGAAGAAGTGGAAAAATAACACACAAAAGGATATAGAAAAGACAACACCACAATCAAATCAATAAGGCAAGTCTTCCTCAAATTCAAACAAGAAGAGGGACACTAATAAGGAGAAGAAAAGGTGTGCTTATTCCAAGAAGTTGGGTCATGATTAACATGAGTGTTATCATAAAAATATTGATGAGTTATGAACATCATCAAGAAAAACAATGTTCCACTACCTAATTCTTATAAAGAGAAAGGATCCTAATCTTTAGATTCAAAGGGCAAAGGGAAAGCGCTCATGCCAAACTCAAGTTCTTTAGTGGAATGGATTCTTGACTCAGGTGCCTCATATCATATTAATTCTTCAAAGGAGACTTTTCTTCATTGAAGCAGTCCAAGGTACCACACATCTTTGTAGGAGATAATACAAAAATAGAAGTTGAAGGGAAAGGAAAAGTGGAGATGAAAAATGGGGAATGCAAAGATGTTCTCTATGTTCCTAACCTAAGTTCTAATCTCCTCTCAATTTACCAAATCACTCACCTTGGAGTTGGAAACAAAGTTGAGTCCCTTCTAGATTTAGTAATGGTGCACACTCTCAAAGATGATTCATTGGTTACCATGGGGAAAGTTAATCATGACACAAGGTTGTATTTTTTCTCCCACTTTGTGCCTAAGTCTCCTTCACATGCCTTATTGACTCAATCTAATCCAAAAATCTAATTATGACATGAATGGTATGGTCATCTTGCCTTCTACTATTTTCAACAACTTTTCTCAAGCAACATGGTTAAAGGCCTACTTACAATCAACTTTTCTAAGGGTGAATGTTCAACATGTTTAGTGGATATGCATCTAGAGGAGAAGTTTGATGAAGGGAAGTCTTCAAGAGCACTAGTTGTTCTTAAATTGGTTCACATAGTACTAGTAGGTCTTTTTGTAGTGACATTAGTCAATTGAGATCACTACATACTTACTTTCATTGATGACTTTTCATGCTAGAAATGGGTCTACTTTCTTCATCACAAGAATGAACTGTTGGACAAGTTTCTAGCCTTCAAGAGTCATGTTGAACAACAATCAAGAAAAGACATCAAAGTTTTGAGAATGGATGATGAAAGTAGATATGTGAACATAAGACTTAAAGAATTTTGCAAACTTGAGGGTATTGATCTTTAGAATCCACCAACATTTAGTCCACATAAGATAGATGTTGTAGCACTGAGGTTATGAACTCTAAAATCTATGGCAAGTTTCATGATACAAGCCAAGTCTCTTGATCCATCACTTGAAGTTGAAGCTATAAGGAGTGCCACTCACATACTTAATAGTTCTCCTTATAATGCCTTAAATGGAAAGATACATTTTGAGGCATGTTGTGGCAAAAAATCAGTTGTGAAACACTTCAAAGTCTTTAATTTTCTAGCATGGGAAAACATATCTTCCTGTGGATGCAAGGCACCACTACTTAGACCTTGTACTTTCATTGGATATGAAGACAATGTTAAGTCATATAAACTTATGGATCTTGAGACTCATGAGACTTTCATAGAGAGGAATGTTGACTTTGAGGAAAGTTTAGCCAGCTTATTCTCTAATCCTCTCTGCACTTCATACACTGTGGAAATGGATAGTGACACTAGTGATAGTGGTTTGACAGATTAGATATGTGGGATCCTATTAATAGATGTAGGGAGAGGTCACATCATTAGCACATTCCACATGCATATATAGCCATAGTTGTAAGTCCAGTACAATAGGGTACACCTAGCCTTCTAGCTCTAGCATCAGAGGATGACTACATAGCAGATATTCCAGGTTTGTTTGTTGAGTCATACATAGCATATTTGGGAGACATCATTGATGATATACATCTTCTCTTTGATGGAAAAGATCCTTCTTCAGTTGTTACGAGGGATCAATCTAACCCTCATGTCCATTTTCTACATGATCGATATTCATAGGTTGACATGATTGTGGATCCTTATCTATAGTAATTGTAGGAGGTCTCTTTATCATTTAAGGAGATAGTAGATTCTTTGGGACAGGTTCTCCATCCATCCTTCCTAGATCTGACATTGTTCTTTTAAGCATCATTGGAAGGGGTGACAGTCAGTATCGACACAAGGATAGTTGGGCAGGTTTCAGAGGTATCATTGATCATTAGGATTATTTCTATGTATAGGGGAATCATCTCACCTATACCTCTACCATTGTTTCTTCCAAAGGGGAGGAACATTATTTACCACTCATGGATCAACTTCTACATCAGAGTAGCTATCACTAATCAACACTCTACATTAGGGGGGGTACTACCTTGTCTCTTTTCTTATTCTCTCTTTTATGGGGGGACCTTTTTCCTCTTATGGGGTTTTTTCCTTCTCCTAGTTCTCTTTTGTATATACTTGATGCATAATGAGGGGGTTTTTATTACGCCATCCATCCATGCATCTAGTTTTTTCATCTCTCTTTTTGGAGGAGGGTTTTTACCATGAGGTTTTCCCTCTTCCTCTACTTTATGAGAGATTGTATTTCATTTCATTATGTACATGGGTACCTAACATGGCCTAGTGGTCGAGACCCTTCTTGCATTTCATCTTAGCTTTCATGAGCTTAAGTGCATTTGCCTATGTTTCACTTAAGGGGGGTTGTTGGTGTAAATAAATATTTACTTATTACACTCTACTTAAGTTTACTTAGGTTAATGCATTATTTTATTATTTCTTAGGTGAGACACTTAGGAGTTTTCATAGTCTTATGTGTTGTCATGTTGACAAAATTGGAGTAAGCAAGTCTAATTCAACACATGGTGTTTACAACACTAGAGTTTACATAGTTAACTAAGTTTTCATGTAGACAACATATTTATTCACACTCCTAATTTACCACATGGTGTCTACAACATAAATTTTCATGCTACACCTTTTTAGACTTATCCTCTCATCATTGTACTTACTCTTGTTCTTAATGGAGGTTAACCCACACCTAGTGGACATGTGCCTAGTTGTATGACTTATTATGTTGCTGATTCCTATGCATTCTAGAAGCATTCCAGAGGCCTTTATATATATTCACTCCTAGTGTACTTTAATACATTGAATGAATACCATATCGTCATCTTGATCATACTCTTTTGGTCTACTATTGTGCTTGTGCTTGAGTTCCTTGGTCTTGGGTGAATTTTTCCCTAAGGAAAATTCTGACAATTACATCCAAAAAAGCCATGCATAAAAGGTAACAATCATGACTCACTATTAAATCCAGAATCATATTAATATTGGGTAACGAGAAATCATCCTTTAAGGATGTTTGGTTTAAATATCTAAAATTAGTACACATCCTTATCTTGTTTCCTCCTTCTGAAATATGTACAATGTTTGAAATCCAATCTGAGTAATCAATAGAATGGATAAATCTATAATCCAATAATTTTTCAATTTCACTTTTGGCTTTTAAAGCAATTTGTGGATTCATCTTTCAAATTTTTTTCTTCACAAGTTTCATATTTGGTTTTAAAAAAATATTACAAGTAACAATCTTTAAATCCATAACTAATGTATCTGAATAGGTCTGAGCAAAAATATCATTGAGTTCAAGTAAAAGGGAATGCAACTGATCAAGTTCATCTAGATTCAAACATTTCCCAATCTTTATGACCTTTTCAAGATTATTTTCATCCATTTTAATATCAATAGTCTTAGTTATTAACAAATCAATTTGTATCATAGGATCCATTGACAAAGGAAGAATACCCTGATTATCATGTTCTTCAAAATAAGCATATGTATTTAAACAATAAGGCTTCCTTCGTTTGTGATGGAACTTAGGTAAATCTTCATAAACCGCTAAAAATTCCATTAAGGTTTCATCTTTGGGAAAAATATCCAAAGTAGGTGCTTGATTCATGTCAATGAGTAGGGGGTTGACCAATTTCAACTTTGCACCACATATATGATTAACATCAAGAGGAAAAGTCGATGGTTATATATCTAGATTAAATCCTAATTGATACGTATGATCATAAATTTCATTATCTAGAGGTACTTGTATACATTTCTTATATTTACCACATCCTTTGCCATTAAATCCTAATTTCTTAAGAAAATGATAACCAAAACTATACCATTTAGCCATTTTAGATGGAGTCCAAAGAGTGGAAAATTTTACAATGTCAGAATAATTAGGTTTTATCATTTCAATCATTTCATTAATTGAAGTCGCAATAAAATTGCTTTTTAATTCCCTAGAAAGTGGAGAAGGAATAAAAACATGTTTCTCAAATTCACTTTGTTGCTTCATGAATTCCAATTCAAAAAACTTATATTTGCCAATGAAAGTAGGATTAAAATCCAATGTCCCCTAACCATCTGCATTTAATGTATACATTCGATTGTTATAAATGAACCAAACCTTGCAATGATGAGTAGAAGTAATCACATGAATAATATGTAACCAATTGAGAGGTCCAGGCATAACATGAATAGGTGTATTTAGAATAACTACACCAACTTTGATAGGTAAGGTAATAATGCCCAAATTTCTCTTCACAATATTATCAAATCCATGTATACGGACATTATTAGGTTGAATAATAGTAAGATCAGCCTTAATTTCTTTAAGCATCTCCATGCTACAAGCATTAAGCCCAGATCCATTATCAATTAATGTTTTTCAAATGATACTCTGATTAATAGAAACAACCACCATAAGTACACCATATTGGTTCTACACCTCAAGAGAAGGTAAATCATTATCAAAAAACACAATAGGAGGTATAGAAGCCATAGCATGCATAAAATCTAAAATAGAATGAACATTATCTTGATTAGAAGGCAAAGTAGGAAGAGTAGATAAATGATTTTGCAACGCCTCAAAATATGTCGGAGAAGTTTGAACTCCCATAAAGATATCTTAGTAGGAGTAGAATGTAATTGATCAAATAAGTTATATCCTTAAAAGTAGAAGAAAATTTACGAACTTGATGAAGAATATATTGATAAGGTAGTAAAGAAACTGGAATAGTAGGCTGGGCATTATTTTGTGTGCAACAAGCATGTGAAATGGAATCAGTGTTATCAAAGAAATCTAAAGGATTTGTAGGTTTACCCTTAATTATTAGTTGAGGACATCCTTTTACCATCATCAAAGGTTTAGGATATATTATTTTAGGTTTATCAATGTTTCATATAGTGTAACATGAAGGTAAGCATGCACACACCTTGTGGTAAAGGTCAATTGAAGAGGTTTTGTAGGAGATTGAAATAGGAATAAGATTAATGAAGATCTTATCTAGACCATTTTCATCCCAACAACCATGTACCTTATTACAGAATCTATCCTCTTTTGCAATAAAAGCCTTATCAAAATATTCCAAACAAGAATCATATATATTGAAATACAAAAAGCATAAAAATCTAATTGTTTGTAGAAGTTTAAAAGAAATTTTGTAGTTTTTTTGTATTTTCGAAACATATAAATAAAGGAAATCTAATGCAAGAATTAAATCTAACACCAAAAAAGAAAGAGTTTTCATAAATGGGTTCACTAAAATGAATAGGGTAAAAATGGAATTTTAACAATCCTTCTAACATTCAACGCTATTCATTTGTTATTTTGAATTTGAAATGGAATAATTAATGGAGATTCTTGAAATTAGAAAAAATAAGACACATACCTCATGATGGAACTAAATTGAAAATACCTTATTTTTTATGACTATGAATAGGTTTTGGAAATTTTGCAACCTATTTTGTAATGGAAATGTTGAGACTAAAGAAACCTAGAAGAGTTTTATCCTTCAGAGGGTTGTAGATAGTGAGGCACGATCTTACCCTAGGGCACAATCGTGCCTTGAAAAATTGGCCTTGACCTAAATTGCTCTGATGAAAATTTCGTTCACTAAAAAGGGTTTCAAATATGCACCCCAATTCTTGAAACAACACCTGCATATACTTAAAAATGGGGTTTTTGGGATGGCTATATAGGGTTTTGCCTTAGTCAAACCCTCATTTTGGTGATTTCGACCTCCACGAATAGCTAGATATAATAAAATTTGTGTGTGTACATGGAATGTGTAATGCCAAGATCTAATCCACTAGATTGAAACCCTAGCATGAATATGTCTGAGAAAGGAATGCATATATTTGAATAAGATAAGAAAGAATAGCATGTCCCCAAGGCTAAAGTACTCCTACAATACTCATAATTTGTAATTGCTACCCCATCATTGTATCTTTGAATGCATGAATATTGATAATGGCAGATCAAGGAAGATAGAATCTCTCTTGCTCTAAATACATGTTCACAATGATGTGTTCACAAAAGTGCTTGATATCAAGAATTGCTTGATCTTCTATATCATCCTTTTTAATCTTACATCTTCAATTTTTCATCTTGTTCTAGTTCTCGCTCTAGCTATAAATGAATTTAAATGAGAGTCTTTATATATAGGCTTTAAGGTGAGGCTCCTAGAGTAATGTGAGGACCCATAATTCAAATTTACCTTGAATTATGGTCCAATAACAATAAAAAAACTAAGGAAAATAAATAAATGAATTTCAAATTAAAAACCTTCTACATTTGGATCCAAAAGACCAATAATGATTTTGGGGCCCTCTAAGACCAAAGCTTGGAAAGGGGGATCAAATCTTGAAGAAAGTCAAGGATGACCTTGACCCTAACCTAGGTTAGGGATGACCTAGACCATGCCCTAGGTTAGGGTCAATCTAGTCAGCCTCAACCTTGGAGTACGGGTCTAGATCGAGCCAAGATAGAAAATAGGAGATCTCGAGGATGCCTAGAGACCTAGAAATGATATCAGAATAAGACTAAATGCTAGGAATACACACAAAATCATATGATGAATATGATGAAGGCCCAAAGGACCTATGCCTAAGTCCTACTTAGAAAACATAACCATAGAGGAGGGAAATTAAGGATAATCTTCAAGATCCTAATGCTAATTTGCCCTAGAATGAAGGAATCAAGTGCACAATGCATCCTAAATGCAAATCTATCATGATGAATTTACTAAAAGAGGGTGCTAAACCTACCAAGATGGAAGTGCTTCCATTTTAAGATGATACACATACATACATACATATACATGTATGTATGTATGTATGTAGTTATACAGAGAGGTCTTCTTTAAGGTACTTATTACACCTTATAATAGTAAAAAAATTGATCTAGCTACATACATATTCCAGAATCCAAATAATTAAATAAAAAATCTCTCAACCTATGCTAAGTGACTTAGTTCAAAATCCTACACAAAAATAATATAGAGTTAATGGGCTATCTATCTATCTATCTATCTATCTATCTATCTATCTATCTATCTATCTATCTATCTATCTATCTATCTATCTATCTATATATATATATATATATATATATATATATATATATATATAAAATTTATGTAAGTAGGGAAAATATAATTCATATTAAGAATGACATTAAAAAAAATGGGGAATGATTAATTTCATATTTTATTTTTTTTTCTTTTTTTCTTTTATGTAGTCAACCATATGGCCTATAGTAAAATATGTATTGTATTTGAATTTTCTTTGCCATTGTAGTAGCAAGAGTAGATACTTGGGATCCCTAGAGCATATCAATACATGCATGGTTACATCCTTGGATTCCATTGTTGGGCTAGTGTATGGAACCTTTATATCAAACCATTCATTATAAATTGGGGAATTCACTTCATGCTTGGCATTCAAGTGATGCATCTTCATATGCAATTCTATCACCTTGGAAAATTGTATTTGATGTTGCTAGATGGGAATAGTTGATTGTTCCTTTAATTCTATCTAACCTGATGACAATTCTACAAGAATTTGTAATCAACTCTGCTAATCAACAACTAGACCATTTAATTGTGTTATGGCTTCTACAAGGGAGTGAGCCTTGTGATTATGACATTTACATAAAAGAATAGCTTGCTAATCTGATTATGTTATTGCATCAAATCTAATGGCAGTTCTACAAAAAATTGTAATCAACCTAGCTAATTTATCCCTGTTCTCTTCCTTTGCATTCTCTTCCTTTGCAATGGTGTTGGAAAACATGAAAATTTAATAATGCAAAATCACCTTGAGGAACTTGTGCATGCTCTTGGAAAACATGTCATCAAAAACTTTCATCATGACCTTTTCTACTTTTACATATTTTTGCATGGACCCTTGACACACCTAGTGCTCACAAATGTCTACTTAAGAATGTATGTGAACCTACAACACACTACTATGTGGTGAAATATGTAAAAAATCATATAATCCTTCATCATAGAAGGTCTTTCACTTGGTGTGCTCATTCATTAAGTTAAGCACCCAAGTCTACATTTCAAATCACGATTCATTTATTTTGAGCTTAAGAACTAGTACAACATCCTATAAAAAGTACCTAAGAAGAAATGGATATCACATTCAATCATTATCACATGAAGCAAAAAAAAATTATGAACATCCAAAAAATAATCTCATGATGTCAAAAGCTAACATCTAACATTAGTTCATCCTTTTGTTGAATACAATGGATTAATTGTGTATTTTATTTCATGTTACACAAAATTTCATATCATTATCAATTAGTGTATGTTGAGCTTCAAGTAATGAATAAAATTTTATGTGTCTACTAAGCATTCCAAAGTTTGTCTAGTTTAGAAGGCAGTGTCTACTGAGTTCACTCAAGCATCTAAGGAAAGTCTATAGAAGATGAGTGTTAACTAGGCTCACTCAATTAATGAAGAAAATGTTGGATGGAATCAGTGCTAACTAAGTTCACATGGCTACCAAAGGATCTATGCAAGTATGCAGTGTTAACTGAGTTCACTTGGTTAATACAAGAAAATCATTTTTGAGTTAGTGTCTACTAAGTAGGGTTGGCTAATAAAGGATTTTCTTATTTTGGCATATTGAGCTCAATTGATTTAATTGTTGGTTCTAGCCGACTAAGAAGATAAATATTAGTTATTACAAGTTGTATTTGAGCTGATTTGACAAAATGAAAGATATAAATAAAAGGTCAATTTGAGGATTAGAAGTAAGAAGATGGATATGTGAATGTATTGAAGATTTGATGATGAAAGGAGGAAGAAAATCAGAAGGATAAGCAAAATATTCTTGTGGAGATGAAAATATATGTTTGATCAGGAAGGATCACATATACAAGCTAGAATTGAGATCTATAATTAATAATTTAGTTGCATCCAAATCAAATTATTCCATTTTTTCTCTCTAACCATTATAGCAGTGATCTAAATCTCTTAACGGAGTTGGATTAATAGCTATTTGTAAATCCTCTAACAAGGTGTCAGTTCTATTGAATTGTCTAAAGTCCTCTAACAAGGCCACTCCTAGCTAGTGATTAAATCCTCTAACAAGGTCACACCTAATAGTGTATTTTGAAACCTTTAATAGGGTTGGCTCCTAATAGGGCTTACTTCAAAAGAGTGAAAATAGTAACTAGTTGCAATTGGTGGTTTTTTCCAAATTGAGTTTCCACATTAAATCTTGGTGTCTAATGTGTTCATGTTATTTTTTGTGTTTCCAACCAAGTTAAAGTAACGGTAATCATAGATAATATCTTAAGATTTTCATGCTAAGTAATTATAGAGAAATTATAGTGTTTACTAAGTTACAACATTTCTTTGTTTGTTGAGCATCAATAGAATCAAGTTTTGATAGAATTATTTTTTACTAACATGTAAGGGATCTAGGATTTATTTTTGTAGTAACTAATTACCCCTTCCCTCTTAGCTACTCTTCTTATATTTCCAACAATTGGTATCACAACTTTTTGGTGCTTGCAGAGAAGGTTTCAGGGACCTAAGCTAAAGATCAAGATGTCAAGGACTTATGACATTACATTTGGTTACTATTAGTGTTTTAGCTTGTAAATATCTTGATGCTAAATACAAAACTCCCACTGGAACATTGTCAATATAAGATGTTGTTGAGAAGAAGAATCACAACAACATGATGATTTATAGTACATCTGCTCTTAGTTATGTTGAATTTGATGAAGTGAAAGCTTGCAAAACAAAAAATGAAATGTGGACCAAGTTGAAAGAAATCTATGGAGGAGATGACAATGTAAGAAGAGGTAAAGACAAAAATCTTAGAGGTCATTTTGATCAGATGAAAATGAGAGAAGATGAAAACATTGAAAAATATATAGAAAGAATCAAAGCAAGTGTGAGCGCAATCAAAGTAGCTAGAGGAGACATTGATGACAAAATAGTTGTAAGCAAGGTACTCAAAACTCTTCTTCCTATTTATATAATTAGAGTATTAACTATTCAAGAGATGAGATGTGATCCAAATAATAAAATATCTTTGGATGCTCTAGTTGGAAGATTGATAGCTTTTGAGTTAGATAACTATGATAACTATGTTCCTAGTTCCAAAGGTATTGAGTTTGCATTTAAAGCTAAACTCCCACTTAAGAAAAGGAGTAAAAAATCAAAGGCCGATCAATCATGAATTGAAGAAGAAGAAATGTAAGAAAGTTTAGACATTGATCTTAAAGTTATAGAAAAAAGCAAAGGTAAGGTTCCTCTGATCTATTTTTCTTGTGAAGAAGTTGGTCACATTGTTGCAATGTGTCCAAACAAAGAAAATGAGGATGAAAAGAAAAGAAATAAGCACAAAGGCAAGAAGGATTTCAAGAACTACAATGACAAAGGTAAGAAATCTTTTTCTATGGCTAAAGATTCTAATAATAGTGAAGATGAAATGGTATATATTGTTGTAAAAGATGAGTCTAATGATGAAGGAGATAAAATTGAACTTATCTCTCACGTTAGTAAAAATAATATATGGATTATTGACAATAGTTGTTCACATCATATGATTAGATATAAAAAAAATTTGAGCACATGGAATATTATGAAGGTGGTAGTGTGAGATTCAGAAACAATGAACCTTGTAACATAAAAGCAAAAGGATATATTTCTTTGACTAAAGAACTTGCATGTGATAATGCCTATTGTGTTGAAGGATTAAAGCATAAACTATTGAGTGTGGAAAAGTTGAATAACATTGGATTTAAGGTAGAATTCTTGGATGGAAAGGCCAAACTACTGGATAGTAAAGGAAATTCAGTTGAATCTAGCAAGCAAACAAAAGGTAATCTATTATATCTTGATCTCAGTGAGAGTTTATGTTTTATTTCTCATGTAGAAGAAAGTTGGTTATGGCACAAAATATTATATCATGTAAACTTTGATAACTTGATTAAGATAAGAAAAAATAAAAGAGTAAGAGGTATTAGTAGTTTGAAGAAGCCCGATATGGGTCTATGCAAAAATTGTCAAATTGGTAAGATGGGAAAGACTAGTTTCAAAAGAAATAACTATCATTCAGAAGAAGTCTTATAGCTTGTGCACATAGACTTATGTGAAACTATTGGAATGTAAAGTTATAGTGGAGAAATTTTTTGCATTCTTTTTGTTGATGAGCATTCTAGAGTTTGTCTAATTTAGAAGGAAGTGTCTACAGATTTCACTTGGGCATCTAAATAAAGTGTATGAAAGATGAGTTTTAACTAAGGTCACTCGGTTAATGAAAAATATGTTGGATGAAACCAATGCTAACCAAGATCACTTGGTTACTAATGGATCTATGTAAGTATGAAGTGTTAACTAAGTTCACTTGGTTAACATAAGAAAATTGTTTCTAAGTTAGTGTCTATTGAGTAGGGTTGGCTAATAAAGGATTTTCTTGTTATGGAATATTAAGATTAATTTATTTGATTGTTGGTTCTAGCTGAATGAGAAGATGAATATTGGTTATTACAAGTTGTATTTGAGCTGACTTGACAATATGAAAGATATAAATAAAAGGTCAAGGATTAGAAGTAAGAAAATGCATATACAAATGTATTGAAGATTTGATGATGAAAAGAGGAAGAAAATTAGAAGGATATGCAAAATATCCTTGTGGAGCTTAAAAAAAAAATTGATTAGGAAGGATCAAGTATAGAAGCCAGAATTGAGATTTGTTTAATCAATAATTCAGTTCAATCCAAATTAGGTCATGTCATTGTTACTCTCTAACCATTGTAGTAGTGATATAAATCTCTTAATAAGGTTGGCTTAATAGTTATTTGTAAATCCTCTAACAAAGTGGTAGTTCTATTGAATTTTCTAAAGACCTCTAACAAGACCACTCCTAATAGGGTGATTAAATCCTCTAACAAGGTCACACATAACAGTGTGTTTTCAAACCTTTAACAAGGTTGGCTCCTAATAGGGCCCACTTTAGAAGAGTGAAGACAATAACAAGTTGTAATTGGTAGTTTTTCCCAAATTGGGTTTCCATGTTAAATCTTTGTGTCTAATGTGTTCATGCTATTTTTTTCTTTGTTCGCAACCAAGTTAAAGTAACATGTAATCACAAATAACATCTTAAGATTTTCATGCTAAGTAATTATAGTGCAATTATAGTGTCTACCAAGTTACAACATTTCTTTGTTTGTTGAACATCAATAGAATCAAGTTTTGATAGAATTATTTTGTATTGACATAGAAGGGATCTGGAATTTATTTTTGAAGTAACTGATTTACCCCTCCCCTCCCAGTTACTCCTCTTATATTTCAAACACCTTTAACATTTATTAACAGTAGCACACAAACACATAGCATTTAATAACATGTGAAATAAGGTATTTAAACATTCATCGACCAATTATGATTTAATTTTGGATCACCTACCTCATTAGTTTGGAATTTTTTCTCACCGAAAATCATAAAAAAGTAAAAACAAATATGCCAAAAAGAGCATATAAAGGTGATTATCATGCACAATCATGCTTTTAGTTCTTTTGGCACAATCATTCTTACAATTTTTTTGGCTCAATCTCCAACTAGTTAGTATGTGTTTTGAAAAATTATACTTGGACTATGAGTCAGGAAAAAGAGAAATATCAAACTTGAGAAAGATTTACATAGATACAATTAATTTTTAAGCTTCAATTTTATAAACTTACAAAGAGAACCATAGAATTATAAGAAACTATTGTGGTTTGTACTATTTGTAAATTATAGTTATAGGTGATAAAGTTATATATCTTTGATTCACAGAGCACAAATAATGGAAATGAAGTATTGTAGAAGGTGCAAGCTCAACTCCCCACCCCCCAAATGTAGATTTCATTGTTAAGTAGAGAATAATTGCATACATACATACATGGTTAAGTACTACATAACTATGTCCAAGACTTCCTAACTATGTCCAAGGCATCTGCGCACTAGAGGCCTACTCTACCTACCAGGCTTCCTTGAACTACTCACTCTAATCAATATGTAGTTCTAGTTTCTAATTGTTTTGATGTAGTTGTATTCCTATAACCACTGTTGAGCTTTACTCACCTAATATAGCTCTTCACCATCATACACCCAATTGGGAAAATCAAGCAATTTTTTGTAACTACAATACTATAATACACTAATGTAACCTTTGTGTTGTATTTTATAGTTAATGTAAGGTTAACCTATATACATCCTAAATCAATCCTTATATAGTTATGCTTAAAAGATTGTGACAATACCCATGGCCATGCTACTTGTTGAGTAAGTTTTATTATTTTTCTGTTGTGCCAAGATCTCTTTGT
This sequence comes from Cupressus sempervirens, assembly GCA_028749045.1. Classification (NCBI taxonomy): domain Eukaryota; kingdom Viridiplantae; phylum Streptophyta; class Pinopsida; order Cupressales; family Cupressaceae; genus Cupressus; species Cupressus sempervirens. Next base: position 1,103,638,055 of record CM053785.1, read on the forward strand.
TTACACACACAGACATAGGTATATAAATACATACATACATATACAAAGATCACAAGAACACAGAAATGAGATGTAGAGATGGCAACAAGATGCACTTATTGTAAGGGCATGACAATGAAAGACTAGATCTCTACTAATCTCCACAATCCACAAGATCTCTCTATATATGCATACATACATATACATACATATAAATACATATACATCCATACATATATTTCCACATATATACATGTACATACATACATACACCTACATATGAAAATTTATCACCTTGGAAAACTATATTTGATCCTACTATCTAGGAACAACTGATTGTTCATTTTATTGTACATAATTTAATGATAGTTCTATAGGAATTTGTAATCAACCTAGACAATTAACAAGTAGACCAATTTAACTAGGTTATAGCTTTTTTCTTTCTAAAAATATCTTCTATGATATTTTTCTAAAATCTTTTGCCCATTTTTCCTAGTCTGCATTATTTTTGTGTAGGATCTTGAGCTAAGTTAGTTAGCATGGGTTGAGTGAGTTTTATTATTTTATTAATTAGATTCTAGAATATGGGCTTTTTTTTATCATTGTCTTTGTTCAAGTCTTGATTTCAATGAAGTAACAAAGTGGTTTTTAGGGTTGAAAGGACTATATAATGAAGAGGAAACTTGAAAACTTGAATGTTGAAAAGCTAAAATGAATGCTATCAAGGATCAAACACCTATGGTAGAGTTACAACACAATGTGAAGTTGATTTTAGATATAAACAAAAACAAGAAAAAAACATGACATAAATCGTTCCCCATTTGTTTTGATTGTGGAAAAGTATGTGCAAAAGAGGGTGGAGAGCTCTAACAAGGGTGGAGAGCTTTGAACATTGGTGGAGAGCTTTGAACATTGGTGGAGATTTTATTTCTTTGCCCTTGTGATTGTTTCATTTTGTTGTCATACCCTTATGATCTCTACATTTCATTTTCATGTCCTTACTGGAAATTAGTGAAGATCTAGGATTTCATTGTTGTGCCCTTATGATCTCTATTTTTTTTTCATGCCCTTGTGATCTCCATGCCCTTTCTTTGCAATTTCATTGTCATCTCATACCCTTGTGATCTATGTTCCCCTTACAAAACTACAACATTTGGGGTAAAATCATGATGATAATTTGTGATGGTGGCGTAATATGTGGTATTCAGGCCCAAATGTAGTAGTGATCTTGCTCTTTGATTTTTTTCAAGGGGAGAAGATGAACCTATGTAAATGTTCTTTTCTTTTCCTTCTACAGATGTATTTCTTTATATTTCACCTAGTAGGTGATTAGAAAAGCTTCTCTTTATGTATATGTATGTGAATATATACATACATAGACATTGTGTGTCTATGTGTGTGTGTGTGTGTACTCACACACACATAAATCTCTCTATTTATATACATACATACATACATACATACATCTATATATGCAATTTTATCATCTAATAAAACTGTATTTGATCTTTTGTCAATCACCAAGAGATAATATAACTTGTAAGTACAAATTTATATATACTTAGTTTGGTATGAATCCTTTTGATTGAATTCATCTAAGGAGAGTAAGTCTACTCATGATGATAATGGCTCCATATATTGGGCTTTGAGAAGACAATGACTTATAGAAGATTATATGTTGTTATGGACATGGGATGATTCATTTTTTATGCCAATATATCCTCCACCATATTGAATTTATATATCATCAAGTTTCTAGATACAAATCAGTAGACTTGATATTAAAAAATGGTGGGACTAAGATATAAATCTCAAACAAAGGCTTTGTGCTATGGTTGGCTAGGTCATAGATGGTTGTGTCAATGGCTGATTGGGCAAGTTGTAGAAAATCAGGGTGCCAGTTGCAATTAGTTTCATTAAATTGATAAGGGAATCAACTTTGAAAGTAGTATGATCGAAATTGGCATGTCCATCCTTATGATAGATGTCTCTATCTCATAATAGAAAATTACCTCAAACAAAAAGTGAAAAATTAATAAATATATATAGAAAATAAGAAGAACATTAACCTATAATAATTTTGAAGGAAACAAATATAATTTGGTGGAGAAAGCCATGAGCCGTGTGGCTCCACATTGTGGCTATTCCATGATCCAATAGTGGAAACTCTTCACATTAAATATGAAGATCTTGAAATTAAAAAAGATGACTATCAGATATCTATATTTGTGTTTAAGTGATAACAAATATATAGTCTAATTTTAAGAAAATTAACAGTCTTAAATGTATATGATTAAATAAAATAAACAAGAGTACTAGCTATAGCTATTTAATTCTAGTATTAATGATGAAGTTAGAAAAATGTCAAATAAAACAAGTATGAAGTAATATAAATGGATCATCAGCTCCATCCTATTATGACTTAATGCGAATCTATCTAATTATTTCTTGGATGATATTATGCATGAGATCTTTACTCAATCACTAAGAGATAATATAATTTGTAAGAAAAAATTTTTGCATACATATTTTGGCATGAATAAATTTAATTGAATGCAAGGATAATTGCTTGTGTGAATTCAAGATATAAATGCTTAATTTAATATACCACAAGTACTATGCAAGTGAGTATGTATGCACATAAAGAAGTTCACATAGTGAACTAATTTAGATATATACATGCACATATACATACAATCATCATAATTAGTTATCCTTGAATTTGACCATAGCTATTATAAATGAACAAGAGGTACATGTTTAGAAGGAAAAGAAAAGAAGATTTACATAGGTACCTCTTATCCTCTTGAAGAAAATTGCAAAGCAAGGGCATGGAGATCACAAGGGAATGAAAACAAAATCCTAGATCTCCACTAATCTCCACCAAAATTTAGAGCTTTCCACCCTTGTTCAGAGCTTTCCACTCATGAAGATCACAAGGGAATGAAAACAAAATCCTAGATCTCCACTAATCTCCACCAAAATTTAGAGCTTTCCACTCTCTTTCACATGCAACTCTCCACAATCAATCAAAACAAATGGGAAATGATTAATGTCATATTTTCTTTTCTTTTTTGTTTATAATCCATAATCCAAGATCCACAAGATCTCTGGGTCTATTTAAATATATACATACATACATACATACATACATATATACATAATTACATGAAAATGACAATGCACTTTCTAAGAGTTCATAATTGTTCAAAAAAATTAATATTTTACAAGAAAATGCATTGGAGGAACTATTAGCTCAAAAACAAGCACATAGTATTGAAATAGTACAAAAATTTATTGACCTGAGAGGTCCACAAGTAAGGGTGTTGACCAATCTTGAAAACTTGAATTTTGAAATGAAAGCTATCAATGATCAAACATGTATGCCAGAGTTACAAGACACTTTGAAGTTTATTTTAGATAAAGTAGAGGTAGATATTCATAATTTTGATAATCAAAATTTAAGGTACAAGAGAAAAATAGTAGTGACTTTAGAAAGAAAATGGGAAGCAACGGCTTTAGAAAGAGATTATGCAACAAAAAAAACAACTAAACAACATAGAGGATATTATGGGAACCATTGGATAGAGTCCAAGAAAGTGTTGTGGTAGGTACAATCCAAATATCAAATGATTATATGAGTGTTTCAAGTATTGGCACAGTCTCCCTGTGATGATACCAAGTATCAAATGATTATAAGAGTATTTCAAGGTTGGGAACCACTTCAACATCATTTGCATGGTTTAGAGGTAATGCCATTATGGTAGAGGCTTCTACAAGGGAATGAGCCTCATGATTATGACATTTACATAGACATAGAACTTGCTTTTTCAACTCCTTAGAATCAACTCTTCACTGAAGTTATTCTTCATTTCCTTGCATATGCAATTTTATCACCTTGGAAAATTGTATTTGATTGTGCTAGCTGGGAACAATTGACTATTTATTTTATTATACCTAATATGATGATAGTTCTATAAGAATTTGTAATCAACCTAGCTAATTAGAGACTAGATCCTTTTAACTAGTTATGGCTAGTCCCTTTCTAAAATATCTTCTATGATATGTTTTTGTAAAATTTCTTGTGAACTCTATCCATTTTTCTTGGTTTGCATTATTTTTGTGGAGGATATTGAGGTAAGTCACTAAACATGGATTGAGTCAGTTTTATTTTATTATTATTTGTATTCTAGAATATGTATGTAGCGAGATCAAAAATTCTATTGTGTAGCTAAGATGTAATAAGAACCTTAAAAAAGATCTCTAAATATACATGTTTAGAAGCACATATAAGGAGATACTTGTTTAGAACGAAAAGAAACCAACATTTACATACCCTTGAAGAAAATCACAGAGCTATGGCATGGAAAAAAAATCATAGAGTAAGGGCACAACACGAAAACGAAATCATAGAGCAAGGGCACAACATGGCAACAAAATTACAGAGCAAGGCCACACAATTGAAATCGTAAAGCAAGGGCATGATAATGAAATGCAAGATCACATCAACAAAATTATAGAGCAAGGACACGTCAATGAAATGCAAAGATATATATCACAAGAACGAAATGCACCAAGCGCATATGCATAATCAAGAGGCTCATTCTCTTGTAGAAGCTATAACCCAATTAAATATATGTATATATCAACCCAGCTAATTAGCAACTAGACCCATTTAACTAGTTATGGCTTGTTTATTTCTAAAAATATATGCTATGATATGTTGTTGAAAAATTTCTTGCAGACTCTCATTTTTTCTAGTTTGCATTATCTATGTGGAGGATCTTGAGGTAAGTTAGTTAGCACTGATTGAGTGTGTTTTATTTTATTTTTATTGGGATTTTGGAATATGTATGCAATTGGATCAATTTTTCTATGATGTAGCTAAAATGTAATAAGCACCTTAAAAAAGATCTCTAAATATACATGTTTAAAAGGAGATATAAGGGTGAAAGCAGAAACCTATGTCACCCTTTTGTAAAGGAAAAGGCTTACAAAAGTATGGTCCTATTCACCTTCAATGACATAAACTGGTATTATTATTTAGAATTTGACAATGAAGTAAACTAATGAAATATGTAGAAATGGGTGAAGTTTAGGATTATAATTTTTATTAATTATTTGGAATAAGAATTGATATATTTTCCTAATTTTTATAGATAAATTTTTAGCCACTAAAAAATGATGAAAATTAGGGGTTTAGTTCCTACCACAAAACTTATTTCTATTTGAGCTCCGACTATATTATAGATTTAATATATATAGCTAGAACAATCAAAAATAAAAATTGACTTTAGACCTATATTTTCTCTTTTATAATGATTCAACTTTCAACCCACCTAAAATTGATAGTTTTCATCTTCCACCACATTTTAAAAAATAATTATATTCTAACTAGAAGAAAAATTATACATTCTAGAAGAGGACTCTCTCCTCTAGAATTTTGTATAATTTTTTTTATAAAAATCATATGATTTAATATTATTTTCTTTCTCAAAATTGAAATCTTTTCGAGTGTTAAAATATGTGCTTGTAGAATTTTTTAATTACAATAAACCATATCTAATTAAAATACTATAAACTCTTTATGAGAATATCCTTGACTTTGAGCTCTGTGTAATGGTGTTAATATGTTACCAAAAACTATCATAAAAAATAGTAAGAGTTATTGAAATGTTAGTTTTCTAAAATAATTTTATTTCTTTGGTAATTTGATACAAACTAGTATAAAACATGTATTTAATAGACATGTCCAATTGGAAAAGTGTGAGACCATATATAACTTAGCTGGAATGAATTTATTTAGATCTCATGTTTGAAAAAAATTAATTTTTTGGATAGAAATACTCAAATTCAGTCATTTTGATAAGTTATCCTGAAAGGTGAAACAACTTTGTACTTTTGCCCATAAAGAGATACCTATTTAGAAGGAAAAGAGACCAACATTTACATACCCTTGAAGAAAATCATAGAGCTAGGGCATGGTAATGAAATCATAGAGCAAGGGGATGACATGGTAGCAAAATCACAAAGAAAGGGCACCGCACCGAAATCACAGAGCAAAGGCATGGAAATGAAATGTAGAGATGACAAGAACACAACAACTAAATCAAATAGAAAAATCATATAGAAAGGAGACGATAATGAAATACAAAGATCACAAGGGTGCAACAACCAAATCACAAAACAAAGGCATGGAAATGAAATGTAGAGATCACAACAAGAAAATCATAGAGCAAGTTTACATCAATAAAATGTAGAGATATATGATAGGAACAAAATGCATTAAGCACAAGGGCTTGACAAAATTCAAAGCTCTCTACCCTTCTTTAGAGCTCTCCACAATCAAACAAATGATGAATGATTTATGTCATTTTTTCTTCTTTTCTTATTTATAGTAAGCATCACAATTATGATGGTTATGTCAGTATTGCAACAATGTTGAGGAAAATTATGAAAAAAATGAAAATCACCACAAATTATATTGTCATTGTAAATTATCATCACAATTTAACCCCAAATATTATAGTAATTGTTGTTTGGTAAGGTATAGAGTGGGCTTGTAAGTCCAAATAGAAGGCCTTGTTTCTTAAGATTGACTTTTCCAAAGCCTATGAATGGATTGAATGGCCTTTCATTTTGGCCATGCTCAAGCATAGGGGCTTGTACCAGTTTTCCTATAATCATTTTGGATACTATTTGGAGATGCCTCTACTTTTGTTACCAAAAATGGCCAACAATTTGAAGCCTTTAGGCTTACAAATCTATTTTGTAGGTGACTCCTTTCTCACCCTTCTAGAAGATGAAAGCAATATTGCCAATACCTTGCAATGCTTGTATACTTTCTTCCTTTATTTTGGGTTTGCTATGCAATGGAATAAGACCCTTTCTTATAGACAATCTTTCTTGCCATGCCCTTAATGGCTTTAATGCTATAGGTGGCAATGGTTGCAACATGGATACATTTTTTGGGTTTAGTGCATTCCCTTTTCTTTTCAAGCTTTCAATGTGGAGCTGTGGAGTTTTGTCCTAGCTCAAATTGAGAAAAAGCTAGATTATTAGATCAACAAACCTCTCTCCCTTGCCAAAAAAATTTAAATTTGTTCCAAAGTAATGGTTGCTACACATGTCTACTACTCCTCTTGTTGGGACCCTTACAAAGCTTCATACCTGATCAACCTTGAATGACTCTTAAGGGACTTCCTCTACACCTCTAATGTTGTGCATCACAACTTTTACAAAGTTACCTAGGACTTTTTTTGTCTAAACAAAGACTCTATGGTCATTGTCTACTTTGCACTCACTAGCAAGGGATTTCCCTTTGTGCCAAATGGGTCATTCATGCTCTCACTAGTGATGAGGTGTGGAAAATTTTGTTTTGACTAAGGCTTTTCAATTAAATGGCCAACCTAGAAGGTGATTGGCTTTCAAACCCTTCTTGTGACCATTGAACTATTGCAAATTCAAGGAACCTTTTTCTTTAAAAGCATTTGGATAGTTGAGCAATCCATCAAGCCTTGGCTTCACTAGGTAAGAAATGGGTTTAGAGATGGGCTCTCCATGAACGATCAAATTTTTTGGTGATCTCCTCTATTTGATACTCAAGGTGTTCCCCTAGATGAGACTCTAGGTGCTAGAAAGTTGCACTTATTTAGAAGGGAAATCAAGACACCCAAAGATCTCTTTTCTAGAGTTACTAGTAGCCTTCATGCATGGGAGGACCTACAATTGTAATTCAATCTTATCCGTTGAGATTGAAAAACTATTGATCTTCTAGGTTTTGCAATGCCTCCCCATATGTTTCACAATCTTGGTATTCATTCATCTTGCCCATGGTGGAAGGACTAGAAGTGGTATCCTAGCACTCCTATAAATAGTTATAAACCAGAATTTGGTTATCAATGGTTGGCTCCCCACCTTCCTATGGTTGAGACTCTTAACTAGTATTGGTATTTGCAGCCCTCTCCCAAGACTTTGAGACTTAGGTTTTCTATGGTTTGGCAAGCTATCATAAAGCCAAAAATATATCACTTTTCCTAGTGTCTCCTTTTGCAGGGGCTTCTATTGGGCCCTCAACTTTAGCATCTGGGTATCCCAAACCCTAGATGTCCTTTTTGTGCCCAACTAGAAAACTTCTTGTATATCTTTTAGTTCTATAGGTGAGCTCATAATTACAAGCTCTAGAATCATATATTTTTTGAGCCTTTCTACCCAAAGGCCTTTTCTTGGAATATAGTGGTGCCAAGAGATTTCACCAAACTCCCTTTTAAGTAATCCTAGATATGACATGCTTTCAGAATGATATTTTTTCACTATCAATTTTTACTATCTAGAAAGACTATAATGTTTTTTTATTCTCTCAAACTTTCTTGATATACATGTTTATATGTATGCTAAAGCATATATTTGTAATAATGTCATAATACAAATTCAAGTATAGATAGACAAGGTGGCATTGGAGGTCACTCACCTATAGGAGTTTTTATCCAATTGGGGTAATGCCTACTATATGGTCACCTAGGTACCATTAGATACTTTAACTGGAAAGCATACTCTAGGTCATTAAAGAGGCCAACACAATTCAACATGTCACTTACATACTCCTAGGTCATAGCCTTTTCACTGGTGTCCCAATGGTGGTTTGGGTGGTCATTTCCCACTTGGCCTCACCTCTATAGAGGATGGGTTCAATTTGGTCCCCAATGACTCCTCCTACTACTCTCGATGCAGGCTGATCCTCTATGCATAGAGACCCTAAATGGGCTTTCCCTAAGCTAGATTTAGATATCTCTCCACATAGACTAGAGGGAGAAAAAGAAAAATATGATGTTGTTGCTGCTCTTGCTAATGGTTGGGCTCCCCCTAAGCCATCTACCAACCCAATAGATTTTTCAGGTTTTAATGACAAAGAACCTCCTACGGCTGGCAGTGCTCTTGCAACTTGAGGGCTTTCTTTTTATTGTTTTAATAGTTTTTTTTTTTATTAATATTTGTATTATCTGGCCTTTTGCTGAGATAACTTGTGGGGTGATCTTGTATCCATAGACCCTTAATAATTAATTAATGAAAAAGATCAATTCATCAAAAAATATTTGGGTTGCCAATGTGAGTCATTGTAAAGCTTGGAAGCATCTTTATGTAGAATTTGGGACTCTGCCCACAAATCTTTTTGTTGCTCTTGAAATATGGAGGTCAATGCATATCTCTAGAAAGGAAAGGAAAGAAAAGGAAAGGAAAGGGGATTTTATAGTCCATGACACCATCTATAGTTTTTGGGTTGACATCTAGTGATAGTGATACTGCACTACCTCATATTCCTTTTCAGGAGGTACCTAGCTACACTACAAATGAGGTGCACATACCCTACCCCCAATGGGATTTGAAATTTTGACTACTATTTCAAGAGTACAAGTTCTCCACCACTAGGTCAACTTACACTAGTCCATTTGATGTTCTAAATTTATGTACAATGAACAAAAACATAAAAATACATCACTCCCTACATAACTCCCTACATTGTCTAAAAGATGCAATACATGACAAAACAAAATAAAAATAGAGAATGACAAAAATGATAAGGAAAAACTGAATTCCATCAGGAACAAGAAACTAAGGAATTTTCTAGCAAGAAATTACCAATGGTTAATAGGAAAATGGATACAAATTAGTATAAATATAGTATAAGAATCAATTACAACATTTTCCACATGATAAAGAACACACCCACATAAGCATGTGTTATTTGTGAAATGATACACTTCCACATAAACATTGTTGGAATACTTTAGAGTAACTAGGGGGGAGGGAGGTGAATGAGTTATCCAAGGTCTACATGTATAAATAAAAATTTTCACAACTTAATGAATCCATTCATATCCATGCATGCATCCATAAGATTATGCAATCACTAAAACTTGTAGGTTACTGTCAAATCAATATGCAAAAATGTAAAGCGTGAAATATAATAGATTCATCAACACACTCAACACAATGATTTACATGGAAATCCAATTTGGGAAAAACCACCAGTAACATGCTACTCTTTTTCACTCTTCTAAAGTGATGTCTTGTGAAAGGCCAACCGTATTAAAGGTTACAATACACACTGTTAAATGTGACCAAGTGAGCCTTTTTAGAGGACTTTAGGCCATACACTTGGAATGCCACCTTATTAAAGGATTTAAAAATGACTATTAAGTCAACCTTACTCTAAAGGATTTACCCTAGATTGATATAATTGTTAGAGATTAATACTAGAGCCTATTGGGATTTACAAGTGGGAAGAATACTTCTAAGAGGGGGGTTGAATCAAAAGTAATAAACTTTAACCTCTAAAACCTTTTAGCTGAAATCAATCACATGCATGTAACACATCTAATTTACATGAAAGTAAATACATGCATGAAAATAGATAAGACAAGATTTGATCTCCTAGAAACCCTCTAAAATGAGAAGGTAAAACTAGGGTGGACATGGAACACACAACTTATCACTGCAACAATATGTAATTAGTTAAGGTTACAAAGTTTTGACCATAATAAATGGTCTACACTATGAAAGGCCTACCTTGTTAAAGGCTCCAACATGCTAGTAAATGTGACCTATCTAAAGGATTTACAAACATTCACTTGGAATGTCACCTAGTTAAAGGATTTACAATATTACTATTAAATCAACCTATCTTTATAGGATTTTCATTCTCCTAATATAATGGCTAGAAAGTATTGTAGAATGTATTGACCTGATGACTTACAATCTTCAATTAATGATTTTAGATCCTTATTCTATCCAATCTGATCTAATCGTTCTTGACCTAATATAACTCTATTTGAAGTGTTGATGCTTTGTTCTCATCAACTAATTCTTCAATGTTGTCCTTCTTCTAAGTCTTCACACCCCTTTCACTTCCCTTCAAAATTTGCTAGCATTCTCTCATGCATTCCATACAATCCATACATTCTAAATTCTAGAGTTTTGACCTCCTTAAAAAGGTTTTGAGACTTAGGGTTAAGTATGAATCTACGATTGAGATTCATTCATCTTTCCCACTCAATTCTTTCCATTTTTCTGATTGGTTGCATTTTCTTTCCATTTTTCTAATTGGTTGCATGTTGATTGCATATGGAATGTAATAGATTTGATCTTATCTTTTAATCCTTTGAGATTCATTTTATGTCAGCTCAAAAATAGTTTACATCTAAGTTTGTGAAGGCACAAACTCTTATGTTGATTCTATGTTACTCGACACTAACTAATTACTGATGCTCGACACATATAGGAATTTTGTGTTTCTTAGTATCCTATAGGAATTCTATCTTTCTTGGCTCCTATAGTAATTCTATCTTGCTCAACTTTTATATTAATTATATCTTGCTCGGATACTATACTTCACTTGGCACATATACTGGCTTGGCATCAATTGTCACTAGACACTTGAAACTTGCTCAACATTAACTATCTACTTGGCATCTAAATAACTCAGCACCTATTGAATTTCTAGCTTGGCACATACTATTGCTCAGCATCTATATTATGCTCAACATTAACTTAGAAATTTCTTAAGTGTGTTGACACTCAATTGTCAAAACCAATCTAAGGCCAACAATCTCCCCCTTTGACATGAGTGTCAAAAACACTTAACTAAACATTATGAAGCTGACCTCTATGAGTATAATATACATCTTTTTTGGCATTGTATAAAACTTCAAAACTACTCAAAATTTTGTGAAGATACCTCAAAATTTGTATCTCCCCCTGAGTTGATGTGCCTTTATTGTATCCACAACTTCTCATGCTAGATTTGTCTCATTTTGATTATGCTTTTCCTTATCATTCTTCCTTATCTATCTTGTTTTATCTACTCTAGTTTTGATCCCCCTTTCACACATCTTTCCTTGTAGTTATTGTATCCTTTTGACTTTATTATTTCTCAAAATTTATCTCCTTTTCTCCCCAAAATGTTATCTCCCCCTTTTGTGATACTTATGTCAAAGGGTTTAGTACATTAACTAAATACTTAGCCAAAAAGGATTTATTCACTTCCATAAAAGCCTTCAGAGTAACATCCCAATTGTCTAGTGCAATTTCCAATGCTTTAAGCTAGATGACTATCTTAGCTGCAAGGTGAACTAGGCCTTCTAGTGTAGAAAGATTGGGGTCTTTCTTTAAAACATTCTCAACATAGGCTAGTTTCTTCTGCAAAATTTCCATGTGACAGGTGATAGCAGGTTGTAGTTGTATCAATTTGGCCTTTATGTTCACCTCATCTATTGTTAACATAGCTAATTATTTCTATGTGTGAAGCATAGTAGAAAAATGCTTCTCACTTTAAGGTGGATTCTTGGGTAGCTTTATGCTTGATATTTTTAGGTTCCTCTCCAAGCTCGTTATCCTTTGGCTAGACTCTTGTGTGAAAATTGATGGATCAGACAATTTGGAGTATAATGAGAATATATTCTCAAGTACTACTTTTACTTTTTCAACCTTCTTTTCTAGATCCACCTGAGACAGTGCTATCTCACTTGATATTCATTCATTTACTCTCATTTGGAACTTCTTTCCAGACCATTCTAATAGTTTGACATTAGTATCAAGGTCTTCATTTTGTACCTAGTCAACTATAATAGCTAATTGCTCCATAATTGGCTTGGTTTCATTAGGTACCTACAAGCTAAATGCATCTAAAAAATGTCCTTAATCTCAATCAAAGTTGGCCTTTGTTTATACTTAGTTCTGAGTATCTCTTGCTTTTTCTTCCTCTCAAGTGCCTCTTGCACTTCATTTATTTGATCTATGTTCATATTTCCATATTCATATTTTGGAATGACTATGTCCTCATCTAGTGTAGGGTCTCCATAGTGAAGTATCCTTGCAACTCTTGTAGAGCTCAAGCATAGTGTAGATATTTGCAGTGGCATGGAAACAACACTCAGCTTTTGAGACATTCTAGGAGTTCCTATTGTAGGAAAATTGACTGGTGTTTGTATTGCCTCTTGTTCTTCCTCCTTAGGGATCTCCTCCTCTTCTATTCTAATTTGATCAATTATTGTGATCTGAGGTGGTGCACCTTTCCTTTGTGTAGTAGGAACAGAGGTATCCTTCTATCCTATTTGATCTTTTACTTGTCCTCTATAGTTGTTGTGACTGTAACTATGGAGTCAATCCGAGTTACTATGTCTTGTGCAGCTTGCTCTTGGGGTTGTCCACTTGTAGCTATTTGGATGTGTGAAGGTGGTTCTTGAGGATTCACCTTCTCCTTTGTAGTATCAGCCATAACTTTCTGCAGTTCTTCCACACTCCCCAAGACTTGGTTAGTACAACTGTGATTGTAGAGTAGTTTGGTGAAGTATCTTTTTAAGGTCCTCTACAGTCAATGGGTTTATCTTTTGACCAAAAGTGTTAAGAACATCCTATATAATTACTGTATCTGTAGGTGTGGGAGTTACATGTGGAGGACTTGGTGGAGGCAATTGTGTGTCCTACACAATTTGATCTATCTACTGTTGTTCAACAGTTGACATTTCACTCTTTTGTGTATCCTTCTCCACTATAAGATCTACCTCATCCTTTTCTCTTTCTTCTACCTTATCATTCTCATCCTCTTCTTCTTCTCCATTATTTCTTCCTTCAAAGGGATCTTCTTGTCCTTCCTTTACAATTGTGAGGCCATAGATTACTTTCCAAATTAAAGTGGACTTCTTCACAACATCCTCAATTTTATGTAGAAGTATACTGAAGGCTCTATACTTGGGTGCAAATTTTCTCCCATGCTTCTTATTTTCCTTACTTATTTTCCCTTTAGTAAGTTCAAGCATAACATGAGCCAATTTTGACTCTCTTATTTCCTTTTCCATATTCAAGCAATAATGCCATTTATTCTCTATAATTGAATATAAATCCTTAGGCATTGTATTGTCTAGTTCAAGTGGAGTATTCTTGAACTTTTCCATCATGGTGTAGACTGACTCTTCCACCATATTTTTTTCATCTCTATTTAACTTATTAAAGTCAATGCCCTTTAATCCAGACACGTTTACATTATCTCTAATATTGTCAGATATATTCTCTAGATCAGACTTAGTGGTGTGACATACCACTCTAAATTGGTTGTTGGCATCTGATTTAGTTCTCTCCTCATCTAATTCAGGAGGTGCCACATACTTTCTTCTCTTCTTATTTTGGGCTGGACCTTCCTATTCAGTGACCTTCTTCTTTTCCTATTCCTTAGCCACCTTTGTTGTAGCTCTTGTGTCTACCCTTTTGGGTTTGATTGGGCTAGGTTTAGCTATTTCCTTTCCTCTATGTTGAACTAAAGGTTTTTTTTATATCTTTCTCTTCTTTACCTTTTCCTTAGGTGCTTCTTTGGTTTGCTTCTGCTCAACACCTTCTACTTTTTCAACATCTCACCCATTCCTTGGGTTAATGCAAGTGGCTTTTGGCCCAATTCCTCTTCATCATCCTCCTCACCTTTTGTAGTGCCTTCACCAGATAAGGCTTTTAGTTCATTCACCAGTTTATCTTTTTGCTTGAGGGTTGAGGTAGTCTTCAATTCCATATCCACCTTGGATCTTACAACATCATAAGTACCAAAGGGTTGGGCACTTTTATCTACTTCCTCTACAAGTAGAGCAATGATTGTTGTAGATGCCTCATCAATGTTGATTTCACATCCAAGTGGCCTCAGCCATCTTACCCTTGATACTGCTACTTGGATGTGTATATGAGAAATATGTTAGCAAGTAATACTAATCTATTAAGAAAAAAAAGCATTAACTAGCATAAAAGACATAACATATATGAGAGACAAAGTGAAACCCTCAAATGAGAATATGAACCATGGAATGGCTCTCCCAATGAGGATAGTCACTTGATTTAGGGATGAGTCTATTTGATAGAATTTGGGATGTATGCTCAAGCTTCAAACTAGCTTCAATGGAGATTTTTGGGATTTTTGGTGTGGATGCATGCAAAAGTATGGATTTTGGTTTCAAAATGGCATTATAACTTTACTTGATGGATTCTGATTGAAATGGCTTGGGAGGGGATTCAATTTATAGGCTAAGGGCTTGATAGATGGAGGGCTAAGATGGAAGGAAAGATGAAAGCTTAAGGAGGGCTAGGATGCACTCAAAAGGGAGCACATGGATTGTGATTGTTTAGCACCAATCAAGGAGTGACACATGTCACAAGGTGAGTGGATGGAGGAAAGGGGAAGGATGAGTCAACAAAGGAGGCTCAAAGGATAATATCTTCATAAAGACCCTTCATTATGGCTTGTAAGAGCTTGTAAGAGTTTTTATGGCTTTTGGAAGAGCATTCATTGTTGGGTGGTTGGGATATTCTGAGGGGAGTTGAGATTGTTGACTTTCCTTGGCTTAGGAAAGTCTTAAGCTTGCTTAGGGAATGTGACAACATTAGGGGGTGGATTAGGCTTGGGTTTAGGATTAGATTAGGGATGTTAGAGATTTTCAAGTGGATGGCATTCATGAGGGTGGGTGAGTTAGTGGCTAAGCTTGGTTAGTATTGGTGGATGGGGTGGATTAGGCTAAAAGGGGGATTTAGGATAGGTTAGGGGTTATTAGATTTGAGGGTTTTATTTATCAAATAGATTTATTTAATAAATAGGGATTTTGGAATTAGATAGAAGATTAGGATTTAATTGATAAATAATAGGTTATTTGATTTATCAATTAGGACTATAGATGATTAATTAAATTAATCAGCTAGGGGATGGCAAAGGATTAATTAAATAGGAATTTAATTAATGATGCCTTTAGAGATAACTAAATAGGATTACCAAAGCAATGTAATCAAATTTAGGTGTCTACAGGATGTATGTGAAATCAATGTCTATTAGAAAACATATGTCATTAATGTACTGCTTAACTAATGAAATAGGTATCTTGTGTCTTTACTTCATAGACTTCTTGAAGTCTTCAAAGTAGCTAGTCATTATGGTCTCAAAATTCCCCCCCATCTACTCTATGTATTCATTGACCTATACTACTATTGACCTATTTGTCTTCCAGCTTACCTTTCCAAAAGAGGGGAATTCATTCTGTACATAAAAGAATATGCATATCAAAATTTCTCCAAATTTACATTGAGCTCCCTTTGTTCTTCTTATGGCTCCCAAATTTTCCATGATCTATTGTAATTGCAGTTTAGCTAGATCATAAGTATGGTCCTTTTTGACAAGTTTGTAACCAACGTCTACTCCAATATAGGGAACACTATATAGTTGGATTGATTGGTAAAATTTGTGGGATATGACTCTAACTGGAAATTCAATAAGAGGATCTTTGATTGTATTTATTTTCATCCCTCTCTTGTTCCATTTTCACCAGTGTTCTTCTCAATAGTTTCTTTTGAGTCACTCCTTAGGGTTTTAGGCTATTCTAGGGTTGGATACCCAGTCACCCTGTGTATAATTCTTTTGGATATTTTAACAAGTCCATCCTCCAACCAAAGGCTTCCATCATGGATTTGACTCAACACGATTCTAATCCATTCTGTGTTGAATACTATAGGAAAATCTAGGGCATAGGTTAATCCCTTGCTTTCAAAAATTTGAAATAAGTCCTTCAAAATTGCATTCTCACACAATTTTTCATATGCCTTCCATATTTCCATATCACCTATTGCACCAATCTTGCAATAGTAACATCTTCTTACATCTTGCACCATCACCACTTTAGCTAGAATCACAGATAAAGCTTCAACAGGGTCATTTTTGTATGCAACCTTAGGGATTGGTCTAAAGTTTAGTTGTTTAAATTCATTAATGACTAACTAAACTTCAAATGACTCTTTTCTTGTAGTTTCCTAGAGCGAGAGGCCATTTCTACAATCTAGGGTTTTAACACGTAGAAATAGTGAAACTGTATAGCTTGGCACAAGTGTAAATACCTTAAAATCGATGAAATGGTGTTGAATCTGTGTTAGAATCTACTCAAATGCTTGAATTTCTACCTAGAAATCCTTTCTTCTATCTTCTAGCTTTTCCTCTATGATCATGATAATGGAAAATTATCAAAAACTCAACCATATACCCTTCATTTCATAGTATTTAATGCTTAGTGCTTGTACAACTGTCCACTTGTCTCCTTAAGCAATTCTTCTTTACTCAGCTTCCATTATCTTTCCAACACTTGGCATACACTAGAATTTCACTTACTTGGCTTCAACGAGAATTCCCCTTCACTCAGCATCCACTACTAAATCAACTGCAACTAATCACTCAGCTTCTACTGGCTTTGGAAGACAACTCGATATCTTCTAGGATTTTATTCAACATTTGAAGGCAACTTTCCTTACTCGACGACAATGTGAAAATCTTGAAGTTTTAACTTTTCATCTTTATTCATGCTGACCTATCTTTTTCTGTACTAACTTAGTCTTGGAACTTATGTATGATAAAAAATTTAAATATCAGTCCCTCATATCCTCTTTTTCTTAGTTGGATAAACCGTGACCACTTGACCTTTTAAGTGAAGTGATCCCTCCATTGGATGTGTTGTTGCCATCTTTCTTCTTCCATGTTTTATTCATTTCTCCTCTAATGTGTTCAACATTTACCTTCCCTTTCCCTTTGTTGAACTTAGACTTAGTTGCCTTTGACCTTGTTGGACAATTCTTGCTGATGTGACCAGTCTTCAAACAACTAAAGCATGTAGTTTGACTCAACCATTTGTTGTAGCTTCCCGTAAAGTGTGTTCTTATGTAGTTCTGTGGAATGTGTCCATACTCTTGATAGTAGTGATAGCTTTTCCTAGTGTTGTAGCCCCAATTGTACTGATGCCAATGACTTTTGGTCTTTGCTGGTTGGTTAGGTGTCCACATAGGCTTTGATCTACACTCAAAAGCTCTATATCCATACTTCTTGCAATTGTAGCAATGACCTTCAAATGTTGGTGTTTTGAAGGTTCTAGTCTTGCAATCATGTACCTGATGACCTTGCTTATTGTGCTTGTGACAGTGATCCATATTTTTAGGTTTGTCATGTTTATTGGTATTCTTGCTCCTACACACATTAGAGGTATGTCCTTTTTTACCACAAAAATGACAAGTGGGTTTAGTATTCTTACCTTTGTCACTTCTTTCTTCTGCAGCCTTGGATGACACTCTTTTTTTACTGTTGGTGTATCCTTGTCCTAAAGTTTCATTACTAGATCTTGGTGATTTTAGAAGCTATTCAAAGTACTTTATAGCTTCATTAGGTTTTTTTAAGCTTTCTGCAATCTCCTTCTCTCTTCTTAAGTCATTTTATAGTTGTTCATTTTGTATCTTCAGTGTGGAGATCTCAATGTCCTTAACATTTAGCTCATGATGTGCATTCATCATCTAGCATGGGGTATCTAGTTGCATGTTGGAAATTCTTGCAAGCTCAATTGACTTTTCCTCCAATATGTTGACAAGGTTTCTCTTTTCATCTTCTATCATATAGCCTTATCTTCAATGGTTCCTTTCTTCTGTTCAATCACTTCACAAAGTATCATGGCTTGTGATTCTTGTTCAATATTGAGAGTTTTGATCTCTTCTGCTTGAGCTCTATTCTTCTCTATCAAGTTTGCAATTGCTACATCAAATTCCTTGTAATCTCCATTTGCAAACACTTTTGAGGTGTTGATCTCCTTGTACTATGTATCATTCTTAGCTATGCCAATTTATCTTCTTCTCTTTAAATATTTCCTCAATTCTTCCCTAGCTTCTTCTAGAGAATGTAGAATGAGATGTATCTCAATCTCTTGGTTCTCTATGATCTTCCCAAGTATGTAGACTTCTATTTCTAGATCTTTTTCTCCAAGTTGTAAGGCTTCTCTTTGTGAGAACTAGGCTTTGATACCAATTGTTGAAATTTACAAGTGGGAAGAATACTTATGAGGGGGGGGGGGGGGGGGGGGTGAATCAAAAGTAATAAGCATTAACCTCTAAAACCTTTTAACTGAAATCAATTACATGCATATAACACATCTAATTTACATGAAAGTAAAGACATGGATGAAAATAGATAACACAAGATTTAATCAACCAGAAACCCTCCAAAATGAGAAGGTAAAACTAGGGTGGAGATGGCACCCACAACTTATCACTACAACAATATGTAACTGGTTAAGGTTACAAAGTTTTTACCACCATCAATGGTCTATGAAAGGTCTTCCCTATTAAAGGCTCCAACATGCTATTAAATGTGACCTGTCTAAAGGATTTACAAACATTCACTTGGAATGTCACCTAGTTAAAGTATTTACAACATGAATATTAAATCAACCTATCTTTATAGAATTTTCATTCTCCTAATATAATGGCTAGAAATTATTGTATAATGTGTTGAGCTAATGACTTACACTCTTCAATTGCTAATTTCAAATCTTTGTTCTGTCGAATCTAATTTGATCCTTCTTGATCTGATATAACTCTATTTGAAGTGTCGATGCTTTGTTCTCATCAATGAATTCTTCAATGTTTTCCTTCTTCAAAGTCTTCTCACTCCTTTTACTTCCCTTCAAACTTCTTTACCATTCTCTCATGCATTACATACAATCCATACATTCTAAATTATGGGGTTTTGACCTACTTATAAAGGTTTTGAGACTTAGGGTTAGGTATGAATCTACGATTGAGACTCATCCATCTTTCCCATTCAATTATTTCCATTTCTTTGATTGGTTGCATGTTCTTTCCATTATTCTAATTGGTGCATGTTGATTTCATAGGGAATGTAATAGATTTGATCCTATCTTTTAGTCCTTCAAGATTCATCGTACGTCAGCTCAAAAATGGTTTACATCTAAATTTGTGAATGTAGCAACTCTTATGTTGATTCTATGTTACTCAACACTAACTGATTATTAATGCTTGACACATAATAATTATTTCTTGCTCGACATATAATAGGAATTTTGTCTCGCTTGGTGCCTATAGTAATTCTATGTTGCTTGGCTCTTATAGTAATTATATTTTGCTTAGCTTCTATACTTTACTTAGCACATACAGTGGCTTAGCATCAATTGTCACTCAACACTTGAAACTTACCTGGCACTGACTATCTACTCAGCATCTAAATAACTCAACACCTATTGAATTTCTAACTTTGCACATATTGTAGCTCGACATCTATATTATACTCAACATCAAATTAGAAATTTCTTAAGTGTATTGACACTTAATTGTCAAAACCAATCTAAGACCAACAGAGCCTTGATCTAATACAACTTACAACTTCTCTTGCAGATTACAAGTCTCTATTCAGTCCTCAATTATACTTGGCCTTCATAATTTGTAGCTCTAATACCTTTTTCACCCTTCAAGCATTCATCTCCTTAAGCCTTCTTGCCTAACATGCCATTGCAGAGTCTTCTCTTGGGTCACTTCATGAAGCAAAATCCTTAACTCCTTCTCTTCCTTAGGTTTTCACACATAACAAATTTTTTTTTTCATGACTAAGCATTCCTATAAATTGGAAATTAGGATATTTTTCCACTCATTTTCCATCATCCAAATAAGGGTTTAGATGGATTAGGTAGGATACAATGTATCTACCCCATACTTGTATTTCTTCTAGAAACTTCTCCTAGAATCCATTTGAATTCACCTAAACAGAATTTACCTCAAATTCTTTGCCACCAAATCATCATCCTTACCTTCCATCTAGTTCACAAAATTCAAGTAAACAAACTTTTTAGCACAGATTTAGCGAATCTTTGATTTTTAAAATAATGTAGCAGCTCAACATTATTAACCTTTTGATGCTCACACACATATTGCGTTGCTTAACATCTATTATGAATTCACTCAGCATCAGCTAAAGTTTACTAATGCTCAACATCAACTATATTTTTCTTGGCATCAACTATTTTTCTTGGCAACTAGTAGAATTTTCTTTCACTTGGCTCCAACTAACTTTCTTCTCAGCTTGCTTTATCTTTGCTCGACACCTGCTATCCACTCGGTCAAGTTTGGTAGATAAAATTTATGTAAATTATTCTTCTAAACTTTTTAAGTGTACCCAAACTTTGTAACTTTAAGTAGATTATCAATACATCATGTCATCAATGTCTTAATTGATCCTTATACTTCATTAAACAATCATAACTCAACCTTTCCTATAGGTGCTTTTGTTACATCTTATTGATCAAATCCTCTTCATCAATCAACTAAGTGATATTACTTGAATCTTATAAGTAATTATCTTACTAGAAAATAGAAAGTTTGACATTAGTGAGAAAATAATGATTGAAACACATAGTCTTCTTCAACAATCTCCCTCTTTCAATGATCTCTTTCAATAAGATCTCAACAATTTCCCTCTTTGGCGTTGATGGAAAACCAAACTAATCAACTAAGTCAATCAACTGATGAACATCTTGTTCAACCAAATTGACAAGGTTAACATAGTAAGACAATACCAAAAACAAAAGCTTGTATCAAAATTTCTCCCTCTATCAACAAATTCCATCTTCTAATTAAGTTAAAAAACTCCTTCATATGACTCCCTCTAAGTTTATTCTTGTATCTTTTTTCTCATACATGTACTTTCTTCTAATATTACTGACCACTAACAATTTTTTATCTCTTTGACAACAATCTCTTGATATTTTCCTCTTGAACAAGAATATGTCCCTTAGCATTTATATTGGTTTGATCAACAAAATATCTCCCTTTTTGATTATGCATTCTGGCTTTGATCTATCTCCCTTTTGATCAGTAAATCTCTCCCTCTTTTTTAGCTCTTGATCAATATCGACCTATCTATTCCAACTCTTGATTAGTAGAATATCTCCCTCTTTGAAAAAAATACCAAAGACATATCATCTTAACATCTTAAACATGCAAATATAGGCTTTTTTACTTTTGGTTTCTCCCTCTATCATCTTGCTTGTGACTAGTTTGAAGTTTTAACTCTCTGATTACTTTAGATAACTCCTAAAGTAAGATCCTTTGCATCAATGTATTAACACATGAATACTAGGTTGTTTGACATAGGGCACTCCTCTTGTTACTTAGATGTCCTTTGATAGGGGTATCACCCCTAATTTACCTCTTCGATACTAGATTTTTTTATATATTGATAGCACTTATATTATCACAATAAAGTATCACTAGTTCTATAATTTCTTCTTTCATTTCTTTGATTAGTCGTTTAATCCATACAATGTTTGTGCAATTTATAGTGCAACAACATTTTAGCTTCAGCAATAGATTGTAAATTGCAACTCTATTTCTTTCTAGTCCATGTACCTAGTGTCTTGCCTAAGAAAAATGCTCCTCCACTAGTGCTCCTTTTTTCACCAATGTTTCTAGCCTAGTATGCATTAGTTTAGGCTCTCACTTTAAACTTTTCATTCTTCTTTTAGTATAGACCAAATTATTTTGTTCCTTTTAGATGTCTCATTATTCTCTTCATAGCCATTAATTAATTATCCCTAGGATTACTACAGAATCTTGCAACTATCTCTACAAATAATTAAATATTAGGTCTGCTATGTATTACATACTACAATTTGTCAATCATAGACCTATACATGGTTTGGTTCACCTCAGTAGAATCATCATTCTTTTACAACTTGTGTCCTATCACCATAGGTGTACTTACTGGTTTGGAATCCTCTAATAAAAAACTTTTCAATATCTCCTTCACATACTTTGGCTAAGTGATTTATATACCATACTTCATCTAATATATTTGCAAACCCACAAAGAATTTGATTTCTCCAAACATAGACATATCAAATTCTTGCTTCATTCGATTTTCAAAATCCTTACACAAAGCATCTTAACCTCCAAATATGATATCATGAACAAATATTTCAGATAACAAAATACCTTTTCCTTTCCCCATCTTTATGTACAAATTAATGTTATCATCAGTCCTTTCAAATCCAATCTTTACAAGATAATTATGAAGTTTCTCATATCATGGTCTAGGTGCTTGTTTCAAACCATATAGAGCTTTGTACCATTTTTATACCATGTTCTTATTATTTTCATTAACAAAACCTTCTATTTGTTCAATTTAAACCCCTTCCTCTAATATGCCATTTAGAAATGCAGACTTAACATCCAGTTGATAAACTTTGAAACCTTTGTATGCAACATAAGCAAGTAGAGTACTTCTTCCAATCTAGCAATAGGGGAAAATGTCTCTCCATAGTCAATTCCTTATTCTTATGCATATCCCTTTCAAACTAACCTTGCTTTTTTTCTTGTGACTTCACCATTCTCATCTAGCTTGTTTCTAAATATACCCACTTACTGCCAATCACATTCTTGTCTTTTGGTCTAAGAACTAGACTACATGTTTTGTTCTTCTCTATTTGTTCAATCTCTTGTTCCATGGCTTTGTACCAATCAACATCTTCTAGTTAATCTCTTATTGATTTGGGCTCCTTCATTCTCAGCAAACATGATTCATTTCTCAATCTATTTCTTGTCATAGGTCTAGCATCTTTATGTCTAATGATTTGAGTAATAGGATGATGTCTTTTGACATATTTAGACAATCTTGGTTCAACTCTTGTTTCTTTATTTTGACTTTCAACTTCAGAAACACTATGTATATCTCTATTAGGTATCTCAACATCCATTTCATGTGTAATAATCTTAGAATCAAAATGTGCATCCACTTCATTCTATAACTTGGCATTAGATTATGGCTCAGTTCTTGAATGCAACTTGACATTCATAGGATGTGACTCAGTTGTCACTGAAACAAGTTGTTGGTTTGAAACTTGATTTGTAACATCTTCTTCAATAGGCATTCCTTCATAAAAGTATACAAATAATTTTTATTCTTCTATATTTTTCATTGATTCAACCTCATGTACTTCTATGTATTCATCAAAATTCACATTTTCTCTTCTCACAATTTTTTTAGTGTTAGTATTCAAACACTTATAAGCTTTACTTCTTGTGGAGTATCATAGGCAAAAAGTATTTTACATTGGGTGGATATCCATACCATAGTTCAAAAGGTGTTGAATGAGTACCTTTCTTGATTTGTACACGGCTCAAGGTATAAACAACAATACTTATAGCTTATCTCCAGTATTTTAGAGCAACATTCTTTCCACTGTGAGTGTTCTAGTACAGTCCATTATAGATATGTTTCTCTTTTCATCTAATTCCATTTTGTGGAGGGGTCTTAGTGGAAGATGTCTGTCATATGATTCCTCAGTAATTATAGAACATCTCAAATTCACTTGATGTAAATTCTCCTCCTCTACTAGATCTCAAACATTTTAGACTTTTACCCGCTTGTTTCTCAACTCTTGCCAAGTACCACTTAAACATTTGAAAAGCATTAGATTTCTATTTTAGAAACATAACTATCATCATCCTAGAATAATCATCAAGAAATAGCATTATGTAATGATCTCCCTTGTAGCTTTGTACTTTAGTCAGTCCACACAAGTCAGTATGAACAATCTCTAGTATTCCTTTAGAGGTATAAGTTTTACTCTTAATATTTGACTTTGTCATTTTGCCTAGCTGACATTGTTTGCACACTACATTATCAGGCTTCTTCAACTTAAGAAAACCTCTAACTTTCTTCATGTTACTAATACTAACAAGCTATCAAAATTAACATGATATAATATTTTGTGCCAAAGCCATACATCATCAAATTTTGCAAGAAGATAAGTTGCATCCTCTATAGCAAGATAAATTAGATTACTTCTAGTTTGATCACCTTTTCCAATCTGTTCCCCATTTGTGTCACATATCTTAGCAATCTTGTTTTCAAATTCAACCTTGCATCCCAAATTGTTCAATTGTGACACACTCAACAAGTTATAGTTTAGTCCTTCAACATAGTAAGCATTGTCACATGAAATCTTGTCTATGAGTTTGATAGAACATTTTCCTTTTATCAAACATTGTGCATCATTAACAAATCTTACACTATTTCCATACTAACAATTTAAGGTAATGAACTTACTTTTGTCTCTTGTGATATGATGTGAGAATCCACTGTCAATGATCAATCTATCATTTTTGTTCACACAAGTCACAAGTACAATTGCCTTATCTTCACCAAATTCATCATTCATTGCAACATACACCACTTCATCATCATGTTCATTAGAATCATCCCTTGTTTCCTCTTTGGTAATGTACCATGACTTTTTTCCTTTATCTTTGTAATATTTGATGTCATCTTCTCTTTTGATGATGTACTTGTCACCACCTCTATGGTTCTTCTTTTGTGTACATATTGTAGCAATATGGCCAACCTCATTGCAATTGAAAAAAATTATGGGTAACTTACCTTTGAACTTTCCTTTACCTCTATGGAATATTTTTACCAATGGTGCTTCTAGTTGTTCAACATCTTCCTCATCTATATCACTGTCACTAGATACATATTTTATCTTTCTCTTCTTCTTCTACTTCACTTCATGAGAGTCTTTCAATAATAGGTTAGCTTTGAAAGTAGATTCAACACTCTCAGGTTTGTAATTATCAAAGTTAGATAGCCCAAAAGTAGTGAGTCTACCTACTAGACCTTCAAGGGTTAGATTATTTTCCTAGAATACATCTCAATTCTTGAATTGTCGAAACTCTAATAGCATAAATAGGTAGTAATGTTATCAAGACTTTTCTTAACACAATATCATCATCTTTCTAACCAATAGCTCCTTTTATTGCACTAATAATTTCGTTTATTCTAGAAACATATTGAGCAATATTTTCACCTTATTACATTCTCATATCATCAAACTTACCTCTGAGACTTTCAAATTTGGCTCTTTGAACATTTTTGTCTCCTCCATAGATGGTGGCTAAAGCATCCCACATTTTTTTTGCACTATCAAGACCTTTGATATCATTAAATTTGACATAGCTTAGGGCAGAGACAATCTCCAATATCGTTTGATTGTGTTCTTTCTTCTTTTTCATACCTTCAATAGTTAGAATTCTAACTAGATCAACATGTTCTAAAAAAATTATAGATTGTGCATGATCTCTAAGTCCTAAAAGGTGTCGCTTCATTAAAATTTTCCATGTAGGAAAGTTATCTCTATTGAGCTTGGGTACTTCTCTTCTAGACATGTCAGTCTTTGTGCTTCTAGCACCTTAAAACTAGTCCTTTTAAGCAGATGGCTCTAATACCAATTGTTGTAATACTTTAGAATTACTAAGAGGTGGGTGAATCTATTATCCAAGGTCCAAATGTATAAATAAAACTTTTCATGGCTTAGTGAACCCATTCATATCCGTGCACACATCCATAAGATTATTCAATCACTAAAAAATTTTAGGTTACTATTAAATCAACATGAAGAAATGTAAAGCATGAAACATAATAGATTCATCAACACACTTGACATAATGATTTACATAAAAATAGCATTTGGGAAAAACCACCAGTAACATGATACTCCTTTTCACTCTTCTAAAGTGATGCCTTGTGAAAGGCCAACCCTATTACAGATTACAATATACACTGTTAAATGTGACCTAGTTAAGGGATTTCAATCACCTTGTTAGAAGTGAGCCTTGATAGAGGAATTTAGGTCATTCACTCAGAATGTCACCCTATTGAAGGAATTACAAATGAATATTAAGTCAACCTTACTCTAAAGAATTTACCGTAGACTGATACAATTGTTAGAGAGTAATAGTAGAGCTTTGATCTAATACAACTTATAGCTTCTCTTGCAGATTATAGATCTCTATTCAGTCCTCAATTCTACTTGTCCTTCATACTTTGTAGCTCTGATAGCTTGTTCACCCTTCAAGCATTCATCTCCTTAAGCCTTCTTTCTTAACATGCCATTGTAGACTCTTCTCTTGGATCACTTGATGAAGCAAAACTCTTCACTTCTTCTCTTCCTTAGGTTCTCACACACAAATTTTTTTGCTTCATGACCAAACATTCCTATAAATAGGAAATTTGGATATTTTCCCACTCATTTTCCTTCGTCCAAATTAGGGTTTAGATGGATTAGGTAGGATACAATGTATCCAACCCATATCTTATATCTCTTCTAGAAACTTCTCATAGAATCCATTTGAATTTTCCTAAAAATGATTTGCCTCAAATTCTATGCTACCAACTCATCATCCTTATCTTCCACCTGGTTCACAAAATTCAAGAAAACAAACTTATCAACTTAGATTTAGTGAATATTTGATCTTTAAAATAATGCAATAGCTTAGAATTATCAACCTTTTTATGCTCGACACATACTATGTTGCTCAACATCTATTGTGAATTCACTAGGCATCAACTAGCTTACTGATGCTTGGCATCAACTAAACTTTACTCGACATCAACTATTTTTCTCAGCATCCACTAGAATTTTCTTTCACTTAGCTCCAACTAACTTTATACTCAACTTGCACAGTCTTTGCTTAGCACCTACTATCCACTCGGTCAAGCTTGGCAGACAAACTTAATGTAACTTATTCTTCTAAACTTTCTAAGTGTAGCCAACATTTGTAACCTTAAATAGATTATCAATGCATCATGTTATCACTATCTTACTAATCCTTGTACTTCATTACATATTCATAACTCAACCTTTCCTCTAGGTGCTTTTGTTACATCTTATTGATCAAATCCTCTTCATCAATCAACTCAGTGATAATACTTGAATCTTATAAATAGTTGTCTTACTAGCAAAGAGCAGGTTTGACATTAGTGACAAAAAAGTGATTAAAACAAATAGTCTTCTTCAACAATCTCCCTCTTTTAATGATCTCTTTCAATTGGATTTCAAAAAACCATATGCAAAGTCAATCAGGAAATGATGAATTTTTTTTGTATGCTATCTATTTTAATTGATACAAAGAAGATTTTGGACCAATACAAACACCATCAATGACAAACACAAGATTCCTCAATTCCAATTTTGCAAATCAATGTTTTTGATACATAAATCAACAACAAAATATATTTTGTATGCATATGCCTATGCTTATATGTCAAATGGGAATAATGATCATATTTTTGTATTGTTTCTCTTCACTTCATGTTCCATTAGATACCACATTTCAGCAACTAGCTCTGTACATATCCTCTATAAGATAAATCAATACTAAAGTGCTTATGATTCTTAGTTTATAGATTTGAAGGGTACAATACTTCACTAACTTCTTCTATGTGAATGCTATCTTAAATTTTCTTACTAAGAATTTTATTACTTCTCCCATTTAAAAATTATAGAAAAAAATAGATTACACTTCAAGTAAGCTGTAGGATAACTGCATTAAATTATTCTTAGTTTTCGTTAAATTACATGTTACAATTAACTAATATTGTTAAAATGTTGGAGAGCGATTGTCATATGGTTATGAGCCTCATTGTATGGGAAGTCCACCGTATGGTGGAGTAAAATTTTATCATGTAATGGGGTCAATAGAATAGGTTTTGACTGTATAGTAAAGTATGGTGGAGGTAAGCTACAATATGGTGAACAATACCTTTTCGATAAGTATGAGCTATGGTATGTGTACGATATGTGCAATGAGTAGATACTCTTAGCTAGTGACTAAATCATCTACATGAAAGAAATGCTCCATAGTGACAAGTATCTATGTGACCTAAATATCTGCATCACCAAAGGTTCTCGTTGATATTGATAGATGGTAGATAGTTCTATAATGTAACCATTTCTATACCAAATTTTGTAATGAATTTGTACGATATATTAATGGCTGCAAGATTCATAAAGAAGATAGAGGTTGGAAATCAGGTTAATTGTAAAGTCAATCTGAGCCTATGAAAAATTAGAGTTGTTGTATGTAATTTTTTTACTGTAATACAAAAGTTTGCTTAGGGTTTTGAGTGGTGGGTTCTTTCTTGAATGGGCTTCCCACATGGTGCTTTCTATGTGTCTCATGTTTGATATGTTTAATATTTTATTTACCGACACATCTTTACAATTTTTTTCTTATTAATTTGGCATTCAGAAAGTGTTTCCATGCCATTGCTTTCCTAACAAGTGGTGTTAGAGTTGTGTTATCCTTGTCGGGTAGGATTTTATTTTTTGTCCCAATTTAGTTTTAGTGGGAGTTTGTAAAACTTATATCTATAAATTGAGATGGCTAGTATGTCAAGATCATTGGACATTGAAAATTCAATGAAAACAACTTTGAGTTGTAGAAACTTAATGTAGAAGATCTACTAGTTCATCAAGATTTGTGGACTACTCTGTCTGGCATTAAGCCTTTAGGCATGAAACACAAATATTGAGAACTAAATGATCAAAAGGCTAAGGGATTGCTAAGACCGAGTCTTGTAGACAAATTTTTATTGAATTTTCATGAATAGAAAACCAAACATTCCTTGTGGAAGAAATTAAGAGATAGTTATCAAGAAAAATCCTTGGTAAATAAGATTTTATTAAGCAAGAAATTATATTCCTTGAAGATGGGTGGAGGAACAGTTGTGGTATATAAATTAAACTCATTCAATATTGTGATTACATAGTTATCATTTGTTGGTGTGTCTGGTTATGAAGAATATTGATGCATGCTATTATTATGCTCATTGCATGATTCATGAGATCATTTGGTAACAACCATCAGAAGTGCGAAGTTACCAAATTGAAAATGGATGAAGTAGTTGTTGCACTTCTATCAGAGGAGAAGTGAAGTCCTCTAAGGTAGCCAAAGAATTTGTGAGTGTAGGAGATACATCTAAGGACAAATATAAGAAGAAGGATACAAAGTGAAAGTCTCAGGAGCAATCTACCACTCCTGGAAATGATGTAGCCCAAACCCTTCAAAATTATAGCTCAAAAAATAATAACACAAAATAGATTTTTAGAATTCCAAATTCTTCATTAAATGTTTCCAACTTTTCTCACTCTTTGCACTGAAATAAAATAACTAATTATTATAATTTTTAAAATTACCATATTTGACAAATTTTTGGAGAAAATAATTTTTTTCTTTTTTTGTTAACTTTCAAAACCCATCCTACAAATCTCAAATTTTCCCAAGAAAAGACCCCAACTAAGGCAAGAAGAATTGTCAACTAATCTATGAAATCAAGAATATGATTTTAAATTTATTACAAAAACAACTTTCTAAAAAATTATAAAAAAAACACAAAAATCAAATTTTGGAGGCCAAGATGATATTTCAGCCTCCCAGGAAAATGTCAAAATGTCCACCATTTGAGCCAAGTTGGACTTTTAGTCCAAATAACTCCTCCTTGTGCAATTGCCTATAAAATTTCAGCCAAAACCCATATCCCAATCAAAAGTTATGACTCCTAAAAGTTGATGCATCATTCTCCCCTTCTTGAAAGAAACACAACTCATACAAGTGGCTATATATGAATTTCTGCAATTTTATTGGATTTGATTATATTACTTCCCACTCAAATAACCATGTATTTCTATTTCAAGTAACCTATCCAACTATATTAGGTATATATTATGCTGGCTATGCTTTGTGGAGGTAGTTTGCTTGTCAAGAATTTTGGAAATCTTTTTCCTTCTTCTTATTGGGAAAGTCATGTTGCCAATCCACTCCTTGGACATCATCTACACTTGGAAGATCTATATGGAAAGTGTATAAATCAGAAACATTAAAAATAGGGGAGACATCAGGATTTTCTACTAAGCTAACCTCATAAGCATTATTATTAATCTTTTTGATGATTTTGCAAGGCCCAATCCTTTATACTTTAATTTATGATATGTGCCTGTAGGAAATCATTCACACCTCAAGTAAACCATCACTAAGTCACCAGTAGAAAATATTTTTTGTCTTTGAGTAGCATCTACAACAATCTTGTAACTTTTGTCTAACATCTTGTTGGAGTTGGTGAAGGTGTTTAGGAAAGGCAACTCCATCATTACTAATTCCATCTCCCAAGGGAAGTGACACAAAATCTAGAACACCTTGAGGTTTTTTACCATAGATATTTTAAAATGGAGATTTTCTATTGGATTTGTTAACATAACTATTATGGGAAAATTTTTCTTGGGGCAATAACAAGTCCCACTATGTAGGCTTCTCCCTCACAATGCAACATAACAAATTTCCCAAACACTAAATGAATACCTCTATCTGTCTATTAGTTTGAGGATGATAGGAACTACTACACTATAAAAATTTTCCTAATTTCCTCTAGAGTTTCCTCCAAAAATGGCTCAAGAACTTAGTGTCTATATCAGAGGTAATGGTATTTGGGAGGCTGTGTAAATGAACAACTTTGAAGAAGAATAGTTTTGCTACTGTAGTTGCATTGTTCATCATTTTACAAGCAATAAAGTGGACCTTTTTGGAAAATCAATTGACAACCACAAAAATTGAATCATTACTTTGATGAGTTGGAGACCAAATACAAAATCTATACTCAAGTTAGTCCATGGTTTAGTGGGTATTGGTAAAGGCATGCATAATCCTATATTCTATGAATTTCTTTTAACCACTTGATAGATTCTGCACCTCACCACATATTTATTGATGTCCCTCTTTATCTTGGGAAAATAATACTTATGTTCAACCAAGTTTATTGTTTTGTCCTTTCAAATGTGTCCATCTAGTTCACCACTATGAAATCATTTGATAATGTTTTCCCACATGGATCTACCTAGTATACATATTTGTTTGCCCTTAAAGAGGAAACCATCATGCATAAAATAGTCACCTTTCACATGATCCACCTTACTAGAAGATGAAGCCTTTATTTGTTCTACAATTTCCTAGAAATCATCATCAATTTCATACAAGGCCTTAATAGCATCAAAACTGGTGACCTAAGTTTCCATTGTGGTTAATAGTGTAGTGCGCCTACTAAAGGCATCAACACCCTAATTTTGTATTCTAGACTTATATTTTAGGAAAAGGCTATATGCCTATAAGAAAGATACCCAATTGGCATGTTGACTATTCAACTTTTTTTTTGTGTGTTGAGATATTTTAGAGCAATATCATTAGTAAATAGCACAAACTCATGTGGGACCAAATAGTGCTTCAAATGTCTTAATGCTTGAGCAATTGCATAAAACTCCAAATCATAGGTAGAATAATTCTTTCTTACTTCATTCAATTTTTCTCTAAAGAAGGCCGCAAGCTTACCTACTTAGCTAATAATAGTGCCTATCGCAAATTGTGAAGCATCACACTCTACTTCAAAAACTTTATCAAAATTTGTGTTAATATAGGAGCTTCAATTACCTTTTTCTTTAAGAGTTTAAAACTCTCTTTAGCATCTATTGTCCATGTGAATTCCCTTCTACTATTACACTCTATTATGGGCACTACTGTATTACTAACATTTTAGATAAACTTTCAATAAAAAGTTGCCAACCCATGAAAAATTTGTACTCCTATTATACTACAAGGACTGGGCCACTCTAGGATTTCTCTTAACCTTTTTGGATCTATTTGAACACTACCTTGAGAAATGACAAAGCCTAGAAAGGTCAAACTAGTTTTCATGAACCTACACTTATTCAAGATTGCAAAGAGCTTCTCCTTCCTTAGGACACTCAATATGATACTCGGGTGTTGTAATTGTTCTTCCTTGATTCTACTATAGATCAGAATGTCATCAAAGTAAATTTCAACAAACTTACCAATGCAAGGTCGCATCACTATATTCATCAACCACATAAATGTGCTAGGTCCATTTGAAAGCCCAAAAGGCATAACCATCCATTCATACAAACCATCTCTTTTCTTAAATGTTATCTTCCATTCATCTCCCTCTCAAATATGAATCTGGTGGTAGCCACTTCAAAGATCAATCTTGATAAAGTATTGAACCCCCACCAATTCATCCATCATGTCCTCTATTCAAGGAATAGGAAACTAGTACTTAATAGTAATCTTATTGATTTCTCTTCTATTAGTGCACATTGTCCATGTGACATCCTTCTATGGAGTCAATAATACAAGTATTACACATGGACTCACACTTTCCCTAACCAGACCCTTTCACATGAGTTTTGTCACTTGTTTATTCAACTCTAGATGTTGTGTTGGACTCAATCAATAGGTTTCTTGATTAGACAAATTTGCTCCATGAAAAATATATATATGATGTTGAATATCTCTTTTGGGTGGGAGACCATTAGATAGTTCATCAAGAGAAACATCATCAAACTCCTCTTGCACCTTCAATGCCTTGGGTGGAAACAAGTTTTCTTGTTCTTCTCCTCTTTTTAGCACTAGTGCATAACACCAACTTTTTACTTTCATTTCGTTGACAACTTCTTTTGAAGACAACATGGTTTCACTCTTTTTTCATCCTTAAGTTACAATAGAACCCCTTTAGAGCCATCCTTCAAAAATGTGTAAGTATTTTTCTCCCCATCATGTATGACCTTCCTATCATATTTCCATGGTCTTCCCAACAACATATGGAAAGCATCCATAGGGATAACATCACCAAATATCTCATCTTTATAAAAATTTCTTATGGCAAATTTGACTAAACATATTTTATCAAATGTTACTTCATTTCCTTTTCTTAAACCATGCAATACAATAAGGAAAAGGAAGCTTCTCACATTGTAAATTTAATTTCTCTACCATTTTTCTAGATACCATATTCTCAACACTACCCCCATCAATAATAACTTGATATACCTTTCCACTGAAGTGCTGATGTAGGAGCATCCTAGGTATGAAGGCAATCTTGCATGACCCAAAAATATTTTAGTTTCAGTCTTTTCTATTTTAATAAGGACTAGTAGATAGGGTGGTAATATTTACGAGAACTTGCTAATTTTTAGTAAGTTTTTCATATGAGATTAGAATGTTCTCATTTTCTATATGAAGGTTCATTTTAGAGTTGTAAGCTAACCATAAAAATATCATTTCTCAAGCATTAGTATCAGAGAAGTTATTGCAGATTTTTGGTGGAAAAAATTGCAAAAAAATCTTTAGGCTTACCATTCAAGGCCTTAGAGTGTCTGGATGAGGTCCAAAAATTTCAAACCTATAGATGAAGAGCTAGCATTTCGACTATAATAGAAAATCAGAGCAATGATTCATGAGTTATGGCCTTCAGAAGTTGGGTGGCACAAATTTTCTAAAATAACTGTCAAAGATATATTTGGCTGACTCTATATGTTCTATTAGGTTTTGTTGGCCCTATGTATTAAGTTTGAGCATCTAGAACCTTCTTGAGTGGCATAAATCTGCCCATTTAATAAAGGCCCGAACATTGTCTAGGGCAACTTTGGGTGAGAGTTTGTAGCTTTTCTTGCAAATTATTGTACTTCTGAATTCTTCAATTCTGCATTTGTAGTGCAAATAAGATGTCCATATTTTTTTCTTGCATTTTTTTTTATTTCCTGTTGGCAATATGTCCAATCAATTAGATAAAGTAAGTTATGGTTGTCATTTATGGCAACATATTTTTTTTGTAGATTAGTCTTATTCATTTGCAGAAGAAAATTGTCTAAGTATCAGATAGTGTTATAACAGCAAGATAGTTTTGATGATAATAGAATATTCCCTTTGAATATTCTCTTGTGTAGTTAACCAAAAATGCATGACATCATAATAATGATGTATAGTAGTGTGCATGTCTATACAGTCAAGCAAGTTTGAGTTATGAAGGAATTAGTGATGCAATGATGATATAGTGTAGAATAGAGCATACTAGCAGAATATGTTTAACAACTTAGTTTATTGTTTTAATTATTATGAGCTGACTCTAATGATGATGTGTGAGTAGACTAAGGAAGAATTTAATAGTATGTTTTGTATAAGAAAAGAACCTCATTTGTGAAGTTAGAAGTGTGCTAGAGATTGATGATAATGATGTATGACTAGTGATTGTTAAATTGATATGATCTTGTGAAATGAGAGTAACAAGTGAATGCAACATTGTGATATATGATGTAGATTAGGTTGTGCGCAGTCACTCTTGTATGAAAAATAGTCAATCAGAAGATTTGCAAAGTACAACAAATATCTTAGAATTGTATGTATACTTATTTCATGAAGATCTCATTGTATAGTTGCATGTAAGGGCAGTGGGCTCTACTTGCACACATTTTTATATGATCAAAAAACTCCTAATAGGGTTGATGCAACTCTTACTTTGGTTGAGGCTTCTAACAAGGCCTAGTCTCCTAACAGGGACTTGAAACACTATACATGCTTCATAGACTCCTAATAGGGTCAATATCCTTAACTAGATTCTTTATATAGTGAATCATCTAGTGGGTTTCATCCCTACCAAGGTTTTCCCTTGGCCAGGGTTTCCCTAGTTAACAAAATATGGTGTTATGATCTCTCTTTGTGTATTGCTATGTATATTGTTTAGCATTATTGGTTTACTTTCTTATGCAAGTGGTAAAGTAATTAATAATATTTAGTTGTGGGCAAAAATATTGAAAATATTAATTCACCCCCATCCCTCTCAATATTATTTATTTCTAACAATTGGTATCAGGGCTTGGTTATTCAAAAAAGGCTTAAAAACTTGAATAAGATCCCTATGGATATGGAAGGATTGAAGAAGAATCTTGAAGAAGCAATTGAATAGATTGATCTTCTTATTGATGAAAGGGATAGCCTTAAAGACAGATACAAGGATGCAAAAGCCTACATTGGTGAATTGAAGGACAAAATAGATGACCTGAAATAGAAAGGACCTAATAATCAAACTAGTGATGATGACATTGAAGATCTAAAGAAAGAAAATGAGATCATAAAACATGAATTAAAGATAGTTGAACTTAAACCGAGTCTTAAGAAAAATGGAGGAAAGATTGATTTTGAAGTGGAAGCTTCAAATGCAAATCTGAGATCCTAGTTAAGCAAGGTAACATCTAAATTGGAATTTATTAAGTCAAAACATCCAGAATTAGAAAAATACAACACTATTGTGAAAGGTAAGTTGGTACAAACAAAGCAACAATTTGAAGAATTATATACCAGTAGTGGCAAGATTGATGAACAATGTTAGTTTGCGGTGACTGATAAGGAAAGTACTATACAAACTTCATAAATTCTTTGGGGCTTAGGGCATCACCTTGAAAAAAAATTTGGGCCCTATTTTATTGGGATTTTGAGCTGACATGTAATTATCAATTATAACCCTAGAGCAATAAAAATAGTTGTATAAAAGAGCTTAGGGTTAGGGATTGTTTCATAGCGGTGATGCGAAAATTGGTTCTTGTGATGGTATTGAGCTATAAGTGATTATGGATTGTAATCAAGCTGTAATCACTGGATTGTAATAATATTAGAATGGTTGTTTGGTGGACGTAGCTCAGGGATTGGGTGAACCACATTAAATCTTGGTGTCTTGTGTTGTTTTCTATGTGATCTATTATTTTCTAATATTGGTTATACTTGCATGTAATTGTTATTTCTATCCATGGTTTAATCCCAACAAGTAGTATCAGAGTGATGTTTTTTTTAGTTATCCTCTACAAGAAAGTCTCACAATTGAGTGGGAGTCTCACAATTAAGTGGGAGTGATGGTAGACGAGGGTAAGTTGAAGGTTGATAGGTTTAATGGGCAGAACTTTCAGTTATGGAAGATGCAAATGGAAGACTATCTTTATTAGAAGGATTTATGGAAGTTGTTAGAAGGTAAAACAAAGAATCAAAGATCTATGTCAAATGATGAATAAGATCTTTTAGACAGAAAGACACTTGGAAGCATTCGATTATGCTTGGAACCATCAATGAAATTTAATATTACAAAAGCAAAGATGATAGAAGAATTGATGCAAATCCTGGTGAAACTATATGAAAAGCCCTCTACTTCAAACAAGGTATTTCTCATGAAGCATTTATTTAGTATGAAAATGGCAGAAGGTGGATCTATTACAAATTATTTAAATGAGTTTAATACTATTAATAGTTAGTTATCTTCTATGGGTATCAATTTTGATGAAAAAATTAGGGTTCTCTTGATTTTGTGTTCTTTGCTTGAAAGCTGGAATGGCTTGGTAATGGCTGTGAGTAATTTTGTGCCTAGATCTAGTACCCTAAAATATGATGATGTGTTTGATGTTAATTTTGAGTGAGGAAACTTGTAGGAAAACCTCAGGTGGATCTACATCATGCACAAAGTAGAGGCAGAATGACTGAGAGAGGAAGTAATTTTAGAAATCATGAGAAATCAAGAGGAGAATCAAAGAAAAGGTCTCAATCAAGAAGACCAAATGATTGCTAGTACTATGGGAAACCAAGGCATAAAAAGAAAAATGAGGGAGGTAAACAAGGTGGAGACAAGGAGGCAAATGTGGTAAGTAACAAATCCAAAGAGGATGCTTTGCTTCTATCTTTAGAAAGTGTTGATGATTCATGGGTTTTAGATTCTACTGCTTCATTTCATGCTACATCTCATAGAGGTTATTTAATTGATTATGTCGAAGGGGATTCTGGGCTTGTTTATTTGGGGGATAATGAATCCTATTAGATTGTTGGAAAGGAAAAAATTAAGATTAAGTTGCAGAATGGGAATCATTGGCTACTACATGAGGTAATACATGTTCCAAGGTTGAGTAGGAATTTAATTTTGGTAGGGCAACTCGGTGATGAGGGTTGTGTAGTTACTTTTAGTGATAAAAATTGAAAGATTTCAAATGGTTCCCTTGTAGTAACAAAAGGTGTGAAAGTAGGTACCTTATATCTCTGTGTAAGTCATATTTTTCCTTCTACTTTAATTGTTTTAGAGAAAAATGAATGTTCAAGAATAATTAATGCAATTGAGCAGGGAGAACGAATAGCTATTGTAAATTCTGATATAGCACTATGGCACAATAGACTTGGGCACATGA
This sequence comes from Cupressus sempervirens, assembly GCA_028749045.1. Lineage (NCBI taxonomy): Eukaryota > Viridiplantae > Streptophyta > Pinopsida > Cupressales > Cupressaceae > Cupressus > Cupressus sempervirens. Next base: position 1,103,675,758 of record CM053785.1, read on the forward strand.
GTGAGAAAGGTATGAAAGTACTTCATTCAAAGAAATTTTTACTAGGTCTAAAATTTGTTAATATGGATTTCTATGAAAGTTCTATGTATGGAAAACAAAAGAGAGTGAGTTTTGTGAAGATTGGGAAGGAAAACAAAAAGGAGAAATTAGAGGTTGTGCATACTGATGTATGGGGACCGAGTAAGGTATCTTCATTTAGACTCTCTCATTATTATGTTACATTTATTGATGATGCAACAAGAAAGGAATGGGTTTATTTCCTTCGATAGAAATTTGATATATTTCAAACTTTTAAGAAATGGAAATGCTTGGTTGAAAATGAGACTACTGAGAAATTAAAATGTCTTAGATATGATAATGGTGGTGAATATTGTAGTAATGAATTTGAAGATTATTGCTCCACTAATGGTATTCATAGATTAAAAATTGTTCTGAGGACTCGATGGGAAAATGAAGTGGCTGAATACATGAACTAGACTATAACAGAGCATGCAAGGAGCATAAGGTTGCATGTTAGGTTTCCATTACACATGTGAGTGGAGGCTATCAATACTAATGTATATTTGATTAATAGAGGTCCCTCTACTCCTTTGGGCTATGGTATTCTAGAGGAAGCATTGATTATTAAGAAGGTGAGTTATTCTTTTCTCAAAACCTTCATTTGTGAAGAATTTTCTTACATATATTCTGAAAATAGAACCAAGCTGGAAGCTAAGTCAAAGAAATGTGTATTTGATTTATATGAAATTAATGGATTTGGTTATAGGATTTTGGATTTTGAAAATCATAAAATTTTAAGAAGCAAGGATGTCATATTCAATGAGAAAGTGTTGAACAAAAATCTATTGCAGCAACATGAGAAGAAAGAAGATGATTATGTAGTGCTAGATGATACTCCAAAAGATGATGTTCCAGCCATTCCTCATGATGTGCAACAACCACAACAATAAGTACCACATGCACCAATAAATTTTAGATGGTCAATAAGGAAAACTAGACCTCTAGAAAGATTTTCTCCCTCTTTGTATTCTATTTTACTTACTGATGCTGATGAACATGAATGTTATGATGAAGCTGTGCAGGTGGATACTAAGATTCGGTGGGAGTCTACAATAAAAGATGAAATGGACTCTTTGTTGAAGAATAAGACATGGATTTATGTAAGTTTCCTCTAGGTAAAAGAGCTTTACAGAATAAGTAAGTTTATAAGTTAAAATAAGAGGATGGAGGTAAGAAAAGATTTAATTCCAAGTTAGTTGTCAAAGTATTTTCATAGACACAAGGCATTGATTTTGATGAGATATTTTCTCCTATTGTTAAAATGACTTCTATCCATACTATTTCAAGTATTGTGGCTACTGAAGATTTTCATTTAGAGTAGCTTGATGTTGAAATAGTCTTCCTTCATGGTGATTTGGATAAAGAGATATATATGGCTCATCCATAGGGATTTGAGGTCAAAGGTAAGGAGAACTTAGTGTGCAAATTAAAGAAAAGTTTCTATGGCTTGAAGTAAGAAGCTTGACAATGGTATCTAAAATTTGATAGTTTTATGCATGAGGATGGATATAGAAGGTGTCATTTAGATCATTGTGTTTATTTTAAGAGGTTGGATAATGGTAGCTACATTATTTTATGTTTATATGTTGATGATATGCTTGTAGCTAGGTATAACATGGACAACATTAAGGGGTTGAAATGTCTATTAGCACATGCATTTTCTATGAAGGATTTTGGGGCAGCAAAAAAAATCCTTGGTATGAAGATTTGTAGAGATAGGAAGAACAAGAAATTGATGTTATCTCATGCTGATTATGTTGAGAAGGTGTTTCAATGTTTCTCTATGGAGAATGCTAAAGCTGTCAACACACCTTTACCTAGTCATTTGAAGTTAAGTAAGGAGATATGTCCCAAGACACAAGCAGAGGAGGATAAGATGTCCAAGGTACCCTATTCTTCAGCTAAAAGAACCTTGATGTATGCTATGATATGTACAACACCAGATATTGCACATGTAGTGGGAGTTGTTAGCACGTATATGAGTCATCTAGGAATTGAGCATTGGAATGCAGTCAAGTGGGTTCTCAAATATTTGAGAGGAACATCCAATAATTTTTTACACTTTAGGGTCTCTACTGCTAACTGATAGGGCTATGTTGACTCAGATTTGGTACTGGATATTGATACTAGGTGGAGTACTATAGGTTATGTCTTTATAGTTGGTGGATCATCTATGAGCTAGATTTCTAGGTTATGGAAGGTTAATGGTTTATCCACTATAGAGGTAGAGTATGTTGCTGCTATAGAGGTAGCCAAGGAGATGACATGGCTTTAATTCTTCTTGGGAGAATTGGGACACCCTCAGAGGGATAATTATTTGTTTACAAATAGTTAGAGTTCCATTCATCTTGCAAAAAATTTAGCTTTACATTCAAAGACCAAACACATACAGTTGTGGTACCATTTCATTTGATTAGGGTAAAAGCACAAACCTGTGTCACCTTTTATAAAGAAACATGATATCAAAATGTGATAGTTCAACATTAATGATAAAAAAAATGGTATTTGTGTTTAAAATATGAAGATGATGTAAACTGATGAAATGTGTAGAATTGGATGAATTGTATGCCTATAATTTTTATAATTTTTTCGAGTAAGAATTTATTCATTTTATTTTATTTTGAAGTCCCTTTTTTAACTGTAAAAAATATAGGGTGTAGGTCCTGTCAAAGAAGTATGTGCGAATCATCTTTTTTTGTTCTGATTTGAAAATATTTTATAGATAACATGTATAGCTAGTGAACAAAAAAAAGAAATAATTATTTTTGATGTATATTTTCTTTGTTATAAGTACTCAAGTTTGACCTTTTCAAAATCCAATAGTTTTTTCCTCCCATCAAAAATTCCCTATCAAATCTATACCTTTTTGAAAAATAATTACATATTTGTGAAGAGGATTTTCTCGTCTAGTGATAAATATAAATTTTTTGTTTTTTTGATATGATTTACTACTTTTTTCTTTTTTTGAGGGAGCATCTTCTGAAATGTTGAAATATCAACTTATAATATTTTTAGATTATAACATACTATAACTAATCAAAACACTCAAAAATTTATATAATGATGATATTGAATTTGAGATCTATAAAAGGGTATTTTTAGTTTTTGAAAAAAATTGAGTTTTGATAGAGAAATGAGATTCGACCAAAATAGGTTTTTGCATCACAAATAGTGAGATAGATCTATGCTTTTACCCATTAGTTTTGGAGGATGGATAGTTAAAGTTGGATAAGATACATACATATGACAATCCAACAAATATGTTTACAAAGGTAGTAACAAGGGAGAAGATGACCTCCTCTTCAGCTTTGGTTGGTCTTCTAGACAAAATATGAATAAAATAATAGTAGAGTCCAAGGTAGTTTTCTCTAGTGGGAGCCTCATGGAGTAGTGACATAGCTATAGGATTAGTCTCTAAGTGGGAGATATTTGTTTAGCATGGAGACTAATCAATCCCCAAGTGGGAGATTGTTAGTTTGTGGTGATTGATCAAGAAAGTATTGTACATACTTCATAAATTCTTTGTAGATGAAAACAAAATTTGGCCCTATTTTATCAATCTTTGGGCCGACATGTAATTATTAATTATAACCCTAGAGCGGTAAAAATACTTGTATAATAGAGCTTAGGGTTAGGGATTGTTTCATAGTGGTGATGTAAAAATTGGTTCTTGCAGTAGTATTGAGGTGTAAGGGATTATGGATTATAATTAATTTGTACTCACTAGTTTGTAATAATATCAGACTTGTTGTTTGGTGGATGTAGCCCAGGGATTGGGTGAACCGCGTTAAATCTTGTTGTATTGTGTTCTTTTTTATGCAATTTATTATTTTCTAATATTCATTATATTTTCATGTAATTGTTGTTTCTATCCATGGTTTAATCCTAACAAACAAATATGTGCACAAAGACCTAGTTATGATAAGAGTGGACTTGGATTCTTCCTTGGACCATCCACCAAGAAATCTATTGAGAGAAAAGAACCTAATCTAAGAAAGACATATGATACACCTAAAGACAAATAAAATGTTTCTCACTCTAAGAAAGTCAAAGAATCTGATGAAGATATGAATAACAAAAGAAAGGAATCTTTTTCCTGGTGTGATGAGCATGAAGACACTGAAGTCAATTGTGAAGGTAAGTCTTTTAAACCTATTTCAAAATTTTATTGTCATAATTTTCATGGATATGGTCATTATGTAGTAGATTCTAAGAAACCTAAATTTGATAGTGATAGGATGCATAGGAACACTAACCATGCAGGAAATAGAAGAAGATCTCACAGCAACGAAAGTGGAGAAAGAAGAAAAATTGTTTGGTATAGATGAATACAATCTTCGACACATTGTAAGAAATTGCAGAACACTTGATGACAAGCTAACTGAACAAAAAAGAGATGTACCTATATGTCAGCTATGTAATAACTTTGGACACACAACAAGGTTTTGCAAAATGGACAAAAGAGACCTAAAAGGGAATCAGAACTATAGAAGGAACAATACAAGAAATGATGATGGTTTGAAGAGAAATGAAGGAATAGAAAAATGAATTAAAGGAATTATTTGTGAAAGCAAAGGAACTAGAAAGCTCTCATACAACTATAAATGATGTACCTGACAAAACAATAAAGTCACTTCTTATTTGTGTCTCTTCTTACTAGAATTGAGCATTCTCAGTAAAATAGAGTATCAGTTGTTGATAACTAATGCTAGAGGAAACATCAAAGGTTGTGTAGTTGATAGTATGTAGAAGAAACTAAGGGAAGTCTATAGTGAAGTGTGCATTGCCTAATAAGCTTAGGATGAGGACATATAAGAAGATTAAAGTCACTGTTGCATAGAGACAATATACTAAACTAGTGACAGACATGCATTTAATGTGTAGTACAGATTGCGAATAATTTAAAGGATGCAAACTAACTTGCATACATAATTTTCTTGTGTGAAGTTTTTGAGCAAGACTAAAGAAAGATTTGGAGAATTTAAGAGACCTACAATTACACGAAGTCGCTAGAAACCCTAGTTCATGAAATTGAGGTATTTTCCAAATTATTGAGCGTAATCTTTCAAGAATGGAAATACAAGAAGTTTATAATGTAAGAAATAGGCCTATGTACAATTTCAGCAAGCACACATTTTTTTCTTTACTCAATGACCCCATTGGAGCATTTTTGTGAGTTCTAGAAAATGTTCTTCACATCGAAGATATGAAAGGATATACTCATTGCAAGATTGAAAGCATAGGTGACTCAAAGATTCATAAAGATTTGGGGAAAATGTGCACTAATGATTTTTCATTAAAACCTAAACCTAGATATCTAGAATTACTTAACCTAGTTAAGCATATGTTCTACACATACTTTGAGAACAATGAATGGACAAGGATAATTCTTAGCAAAGTGCATGATGATTTTCTACTAGGATATTCTATCATTTGTATTGACAATGACCTAATTCACAAGGTCATAGGTTTGAGTAATCAAGGCAGTAACCCAGTAAACATTAAAAATGCATGCAAACTTGTTGAGGAAAATCTCAACACATATTTTGATGGAAGAAACATGAAAGTCAACTCTATTTAGAATGATGGAGTGAGACTCATTTGCAAGATTTTGGGATATAACTATAATCATGGATCTAGGATAAATTCAATACTTGTTGGATATTATTAGTAAGAAGTGAATAGGTTAACATGTGCAATATTATCATAACATAGTTGTTGGATAACATATCAAGAATCAAGAAATCAAGGAGTGTAGTTTTTAGATTTGAATCCCTATTAACACACATATTTTTCTTTGCTACTAAGAAGTTTCCTAGTATCATAGTTTGGAAAGAAAATGAGTGTGCAATGTAGCTAATCACACAAGCTTATAGGTCAAGACCTAAAGCAATCAAGGATAGTGACATTGATAGAATAATGAAGTCTTTTAAAGTAGAAATGAAGCAAAGGTATAGGATACCTCCTGTGCTAGTAGAGAAGTATACAGATGAATTATGTTTTATGGTTGAGACAAATTTCACATGTATGGAGGTAGTAGTTCCTTGGTTAAAATGCATTGAACCTATAGGATATGAGATGAGCTAGGATTTGATTGAAGGATATGCACAAATAATCCTTCATTCTAAAGTTGATTCTAACTATCCTAGATGGGGGACATATAATATGAGAATGAGAGAAGTTTAAACTAGTCAAGTAATGAAGGACTCCAAGAGAAAGGTGAAGAAATTTATTGATTCTATCTTGAAAGAATCTGGAATGACAAGGAAAGAATTTTATGAGGTAAAGGAAATAGCTTTGGAAATGAAGGCTAGTGGCTAATCTAAACTTTTAACCCCTACACCCATTGCAGTGGTAGGACCTACTGAAGAGGTAACAGTTACCCAATCAAGTACACAGACTCCCACTATGCCTTATGCAGTAGTTGCATAGTAGCAACCTCCAAGAAAATCAAAAAAGACAAAAGAAACACCTGCTACAAGAAATTCTACAAGGATCATAACCCCTCTTAAAAGGAGAAGAACCTTGCAAATCAGCTCATTTGAATCTAAGGAGGAAATTTGTGACAGACCAGTTGAAGTAGTTGATCATGAAACCAAGACATCAGCAACATGAAAAGAATAGAAGCCAAAGGTAGAAAATCTAAACATGTAAATCATTAATGACAATAATTTTGTATAGTTGAATAAATATTATGATTTGTATAATAACATGGAAAGGAGACAACTAGAAAATGTTGTAGTTAGAAACATGATTCTAAAAGATAAGAGATTTGATAGAATAAAAAGGTCAGATATCCAAAGATTTGTATAATAGATTGCTAAATAGGAAGAATAGAGTTGTAGAAGAAGATGAGAAAATAAGACTCAGTATGGTGAGAAAGTTATGTTTTGTGAATAATGAGGAAGATATAATAGAAATTTTGAAGGGTATATCACCATTGCAATGACATAAAAAGAGATCCATTCTCCTCATGGGAGGAAATTATGAGGAATTTAATAAGGAAACTTAAGAGGCTATAGCCTCATACATGACTACTATGCCCAAGGTAAGTGTGTAGGAAAAGGAGGTAGGTTAGATGCCTATAGATAGTGCATAGATAGAAGAGGCAAGCTAGATGCCCAAAGAAAGTACATAGCCAAAAGAAGCTAGCTATGCACCTAAGGAGAGTTGGTAGTCAAAGGAAGATAGTCCTACAACATTTAGTCCTCCTCATAGTTTTGAACTAGCAACTACACCAAGTTCTTCACCACATATCACTATTGGTAGTGAATCTATGCAAATAGATAACACCAAAGTGATGGTTGACAAAACAGAGGATCCATTCAAGATTTTGTTACTAGCATTGTTGGCAATATTGTGGATTACAATAGCTATGATGAAGAAAAAGATTAGGAGCCTAAAAAAGAAGATGAATAGAAGATTGAGATCTCAAATGTAACTTTAACAGCAATAGTAGTAACTCCATCTACTCAAATAGTAGAGGTAACAATAGAAATAATTTTTGCACCTCCTACCCAAGCAGTAGTAGCAGAAGTAGTCCAATCTAATGAAGAAGATGAAGCGAAGAATCTTATGTCTTTTTTGAGAAAAATTCTTCAGAAAAAGAAATCAGCTAAGTCAATTGAGAAGAAATTGACTTCAGTTCTAAAGAGAATAGAGAAAGTTGTGAGCCTTGTTGACACCCCCGCATATGTTCAACAATGTGCAGAAATTTTGTGCAAAACATTTGATAAAAATTTCACAACACTCGCAAATGTGGCTACAATTCAAGGTCAAATAGAGCACGATGGTAAAATCCTTAACACCATGTGCACCAATATGAGAAATGACATAGAAACTTTGAACATATGTATTAAGGCATTAAGGAAGTGTATAGAGGAAGGAAAACAAGCTTATGCTAAGTGCAACTTAGCATATATTCAGATAAAAGAATTTGATGATTAGATTTGAAGAAAAATTAGAATGTAAGGTCCCTTCTGTAGTAAAATATTACAAAACCTAAATATTATGGGTATGGTTAGGATTCAAGAAGGAAAAAAACAACAAGGACATTAGATGATATGTTTTAACTTCTTGTGAAGAGGACATGAATTTTATATATAGTTGTCACTATGTCTTATGAGAAAATGAGGGTAAGGAGGTTTTAATTTATATATGTCATGAGTGATAATTTACTTATCAATAATGAACTACAAGATGTTGCTTGAGTTAAATAACCCATTTAGTTACAGTACGTTGATTAGGGTAATGAATTATGTGAGGCCTCACGCGATCTGTCATAGTGTAAGATGACATAATTGCATTATGATAATTTTAATTTGGTGTTTTGATATACTCTCGAGACTATAGGGTTATGTAATATTAATATTTGCATTTTTATGATCCACACCTATGTTTGCACATTAAGGCCTAAATGATATAATTAATGATTTTGTTCATGAAATTTCTTTAATAGAGGTTGAATTGCAGAAATGCTTTTGATTCAATGTTTATGGGGAAGTTTAGTATCTGGATATTTGACATTATTCAAGATCTAGTAGGACAATGACTTACTTTATTGATTGATTCTAACACTTACAATAGAATTATGCTTCTACAATATGAACTATGAACTTGATATTTGTAAATGGAATGGTCAAACACATGTAGATAAGATTAGATTATAATATGATGCTTATGATGATCTATGATTAATGAGATATGCAGATAGGTGTTAATTTGATTATGATGGCTTATGATGTAGATAAATGTTCATTTGTTAATAATGATTTAATATGGTATGCGGATAAATGTTAGTTCATTTATGATGGTTTATGATTTAATGAAGTATGTAGATAAATGTTAACTTGATCATGATGATACATAGACAAATGTTGATTTGATTTTGATGGTTGGTGATACGCAGATTTTGATATTTTTATATTTTGAATAATTGATATGAAATGATTAGGAAAGGAAATTTATTTGAATTATGCTAATAAAATTTTGTAACATTTGAAATAATATGCATTTATTTATATAACCTCCTGCATTTATTTATAAAATGCTCTAGTTGAATGTGTAGGAAGTGGAACCATGGAAATTTTTGGGGGAAACATGTTCCTAACCTATGTGAACACAGTTTAACCAAGGTGAATCTTTGGAAGATTCAAAGCCTCGTTGTGAAAGTATTTTTCTTTCTAAAATGTAAGGTTTCTTGCTTGTAGAGATGTTTAATCATAAAGATGCATTAGGAGTATGTCATGGTAAAGTGAATGTGTTTTTATGTGTCATTTGACACTTGTGAAATTTGTGTGTGATTGACATGTCATTTTGGGTTGGAACATGGTGGTAATTTACCCTAAACCCAATTACCCTATTAATAAGTAAATAAACCCACTTAACAAGGGAAGGATGGGTCTAAATCATAAGAAATTCGAATTTGGACTTGACTAAGGTTTTGAGGGGTCATTAGGTGGTCCCAAGGTGTCCTTTATCTTAAAATAAGTTAGCCATATGATAGTATATCAAGTTAGGAACCTAATTTTGATCATGTGAGTGCCTAGACAGCCTAGGGAGCCCCTTTACCCATGCATCCTTCCATCAATTCGAAAATGGACTTGTCACATGTGTTTTCTTCCATGTTCCCACTAAGTCAAATATAGCAAAATTAGAGGAGACAAGTTTGTAAGGGGGGATGGCTTAGTGTTTTTGCTAAAAATAGTTAGTGTGAAGGCCTTATTAGAGGGTCTTGGACAAACTAGTAGGGTATTCACCCACTCTCTAATTTTAGAGATAGCTAGGTTTTGGAGGGAGATGAAGGGAGCTCTACTACAACTATCCTTACCTTAGCTTGGACCAAGGTTGGTGACTCAAACATAATCTTTTATTCTTTTGTTTAGGATGGATAAGAAAATTTTCAAGTGTGAAGAGTCATCTATGGAGTATGTATTGCATTGTGAACCTTGTGTTGTGAGCTTTGTCATTATGTTGTGGAGTAGTGAGTGAACCTTGTGCTCTTGGAGATTTTTTCTTTGGTTTTACTTGCTTGTTCTTCATTTGTTGTTGTTGTTGTTTCTTGATTGAATGTAAGTGTTGATTGTGATTAAGGGTGTGAAGGCTTTACTCACCCTTGGGAGGGAAGAGAAGCCTTGGGTAAAGGGCATAAGTTGGGCTTGACAATGCAGTTGAGAAAGATTTACCTCATGATGAGGGTTTGTTATTATCATGGAGTATGGGATCCATTATGGCCATGAATCTTGTTGTTTTGGGAGGTATAAGGAGTTTTGGTGAATGAAGAAGAGATGATTTGTTATGATGGCCTTGAGAGGCAAATGCAATGGCAATATGTTTTTTATGATGGCCTTGAGAGGCAAGATGCATTGGCATTATATTATTTATGATGTTATAATATCTCCTCTTTGAAGAGCCCACCTTCACCCAACGTTTTATGATTCCAATGGAGAATCATTGTGCTAGCCATGGGAGGGTGTTGATTGTATTTTGTGTTGTGTTTCATGCAAATTTTGGTGAAGTATGTGTGTAACCTATTTAGTTCTTGTTTCCCTTGCTCAGTGGGTGGCTTCATAGAAGCCTAGGTTGGGAGGCGAGCCTCCATGGTTCCAAGTTTTGTGTTGTTTTGTAGTTTATGTGAAGATGCATGCCATGGAGTATTAGGGTTTCACCCTAGTCAAAATGAAGAAAATCCAAATGTGTAATAGGAGTCTCAAAGTTAAATTTTCTCATTGTTCATGTTTTGAATGATCATGTTGATCAATGTTGATGCTACTCATTGTTCATGTCTTTCAATGTTCATGTTCCTTATGATTTTGAGAGGTATCTTGTGTTGTCTCATTGTGGTGAAATGAGGTTGTACCATTGTTACCTAGTGCATATGTAGAGGAAATAATTTGAAAATGTTGTATATGTATGATCCTTGTTAATAAATGATCATTTGAAGCTTCATGAGTTAAGGAAGAGATAATAGGAGATGTACAATACTTTGGCATCATTGTTCCATTTGAAGATTGTGGAAGGTTGAAGAATTGTATGCTTATATTTCTCTTGTAATGAAATCTTCTATGTTAAATTTGATATGTTATGAAGAAAACTTAAATGAGATTCTTCTCCTTTATGTATTGGTAGATATGTATTTCATAAAGGACATGTAGAAGAATGTTCTGAGTAGAGTTAGTAAGATTCAAAATATATGAGTTGCATTGAAAGATTATATGTTGTGTATTTAAAGATTTGAAATAAAATCTTCATGTTTGAAGGCTCACTATACATGTATAAAACATTATGTACCTATTGTGACTTAGGTTTGCACCCTTTCCAAAGCCTATGCATGAGGACAACCTAGTGAAACATGGAAACAACGTCCAAGCTATTGGACTTGAACTGTGAGGTTGAGTCTTCGGAGAAGGCTGGCTTCCTCTTACTATCAGGGTGCACCTAACTATTCTTGGAGAGGAAAAGGGAGAAGGAGATCATGAAAGAAAATCTACCTAATCTAATCTAAAGAGGTGATGCACCAAAATAGAGTGTTTGGACCAAACTCTACCCATATATGCACTATTGAACCATAATGAAACTAAGGATATACACATTTAGGCTTGCTTTAATCTAATAATCACATGTAGATTAGAAGACCAAGATGAATGACACAAGAAAGAGAGATTCACTTATATTATCATTCATAGGCCAAGGAGATACAGTCATGCAGATCGTAGATCTCTAGAAAACACCACTAAGAGGGAAAGAGTTCTTGCAGTTTCATACCAATGGTTGAAAGAGATAAGATAGAAAATCATGTAGTTTAGAGGCACAAGAGAATTTACATTGAGAATCTGGAGAGTAGTAACAGAGAAAACAGAGAAAGGTCAACCCTACAAAATTCATAAAACTTTACCTTTAGAGTTCAGGTATAACTAAGATGTCCTCTCCCTGCAATTACTCCACAACTACTGCATTAAGTCTTGCAGAGAACAATCATGGAGAAAATTTGATCTAGATATGGATCCAGATGTAACGATATTTGATCCTCTATGTCAAATAATGACTTGAGAAGATAGAAATGGTGCCATTAAACCACTCTGACTAGGTAGATGGATCAAAAAATGGGTAGTGGAGTGTCCCTCTTGTTCTGCAATCATTCAAAGGTGGTTGGGATCTATCATAAATATCAAATCATGCAAGAGACTTGACCTCTTATCATTTTTGGTGCATGAATCAGCAGAGTCAGTGAGTTAGTCGAAACTCACAATGAAAATACAACATGTGGACCAATAGTCTTATTTCTTTATGCCAACTTGTGGGTATCCCCAAATTTAAGCAGATATTCAAACTGACTGCACCACCTTGCAAACACTAACCACGACAGTCACCTTAACTATCGGCTGCTAACCATCAATGCCTTAATAGCTCATACCCTAGCCAAAACTCGTGATCCTAACTGGCACCAACTGATGGTCTCAATATACGCGGCCCCACCCTACCACATGTTACTAAGGTGCTATGTCACTATGCGTATCCTCTAAGAAATTTCCCATAGTGAGATAGCACCCACTATAGATCCAGACTAATCTGACAATCGTGAAGACTTGCCATATTACTGTGCCATCTCCTTAAAAGAAACTTGAAAACCTAGGCCCATGAACCACTTGGCAACTTCCTAGCATCTTCATCTTGGCATGACCTAGCCCCACTGATCCACGTAGTACAATGGCGCTATGTCGCTATGGTTAATATCCTCATAGCTTTCAATAGTGAGATAGTGCCCACTATTGATTTTCCTTAGATCTATGGTGATCAATAAAATTACATGACTACTCACCAAGTTGGCTAAGTGTACCAATGAAATATTACAACTGTACTATGGCCCACCTGACAACTGCCACCGAGGATGAGCCATAATATTGTTTTGGAGAAGGGCAAGCCCATGATGTCATCTGTTCCATGTGTCATCGAGGTGCTATGTCACTATGGTTATTATCCTTGCAGCTTTCCATATCAAGATAGCACCCACTATTGAACCAGATTGATCTGAGGGTGAGGAAATCTTCATGTGTTTGAAAGGGGTGTCAGTCTAGGTAACTATTGACATCAATGAATTGCCCAATTGGTGATGAATCAAAGCCTCATTTCCCATCGTGTGTGCCAAATTTCATCATTGATATCTGATGGGGCATACTTGGGACCCAGCTTCCTTCTGATTTTGCCACAAGATCACTTTTCGTCTAGGTGCTATGTCGCTAACGGCGAGGAACATAGATTTTTTGATAGCACCATAGCGCCCTCTGTGGATCTACCAAAACTTGATGCCAGAGAAATAACAAGGAAAAGGAGGACCCACCGACCATGCAACCAAAAGGCGCTATGTTGTTATGGCAAAGGTTTGTGCAACTTCCCATAGTGAGATACCCCAACCACAAATATATTTTGATTTGATAATGGGGAAATTGCGAGCCTGCAAAAATAAACCTAAGAAATAAGGAATATCATAAGGTTCCATCATTTTTTTTTTTGATATTCCTAGGATGTTTAAAATAACATTAAACTGAGAAGTGACCGTTGGGAAGGCAAGTATTTAAAATTCAAATATTTGGCGAGGGGCACAATATGTAACATTTCTAGTGACTCACAGGGGATGCTAGCCTATTATGCATAAGACTAGTGGCCTAAAGCATCCATTGGGCTATAGAGTTCTAAAAAATATGTAGATTCTGAGCACTATGAAACCCTAACCCTACCTCTAAGAGGAAAACCCTAAAACCCTTATCTTTGCAACTAGAACCAAAGAAAAAACCTTCTTTTTGCAACCGCAAAACTTTGAGAAAATTGGCTATCTCATAGAGAGATAGTTGTGATTGGATACTTCTTGGAAAATAGGTAACTAACAGGAAACAAAACTACTCTAACTATGCACAGAACCTCAACCCCTATAAGAAACATGGCTTAAGATAGATCCCATTAACTGGGATGGGAAAAATTTCACCACCAAGCTTACTTAATTGGAAAGCATTGGCATGATTGCAACTAACAATCAGATAGAGACCACTCCATAAGGCATCAAACTTTGAGTGTCTTCCTAGTTTTGCCCTATCTGCATCCCATTTCAGAACCAAATCTCCCTTTCAGAAGATTCTGACCCTAGCCTTCCTATCAAAACTCTTTTTTACCTATTGTTGGTGTTTCTCTAGGGTCTACATGGCTTTACTTCTCTTCTCTTCTAGCTCCATTAGCTCTTCCATTCTTACTGTCATGGCAACATCTTCAATCAACTCTAGCTGGTGAGCTAGCTCTAGGGATGGGAACTCCAATGAAATTGGAAGCCTTGCTTCTTTGCCATAGACTAACAAAAATGGTGAATTTCCTATTGACCTTTTAGGTGTTATTCTATTAGCCCATAGTGCAGTCTTCAGTTTTTTATGCCAACACCTTTGGTTATCTTCTATTATCCTTTTCATGATCCTGATCAGGTTCTTGTTGGAGGACTCAACCAAACCATTACCCTAAGGATAGTAATTTGAGGATGTGCTCAAATAGATATTATGATCCACTTCCCATGCACAAATCTTAGCTCCAAAAAAAGAATTTGCATTATCTAAAATAATGGTTGAAGGGGCACCAAACCTAGTCACAATTCCATCAAGGAACTCAACAACTAAAGATTTAGTGGCATCCTTCAATGCAACTACCTCTGTCCATCTGGTGAACTAATCTATAGTAGCTAAAATCCATTTGTGACCTGAATTAGAATGAGGATTGATAGGGCCTATGAAATCCAATCCCCATTGGGCAAAAGGCTGGTCCACCTGAATGGGATTAAGTGGAAGAGCTACAGGCTTTTGTTTACTAGAGAAAAAAGCAGATTTCTCACACTTCCTCACATACCTATGACAATCATGAAATAGGGGTGACTAATAATAACCAGCCCTCATGATCTTTGCTGCAATTTTCCTTGCTAAGAAATGACCACCATCAGGACCATCATGAAGTTCTTTGATCATTCTTTCAGCCTAGTCTGTATCAAGGCATCTTAATAGGGCTCCATTAAAATCTTTTCTAAAGAGGACACCATCAACTATGACATTAGGAATTGACTATAATCTATATTGTCTCCTTTTAGTTCTATCTAATCCTTGAGGGTATCCATTGGCTAATAAGAAATTCATCATATCATCCATCCAACTCCTTGGGTCACTATTTCTTACCTCTTGTTGCTCTATCAGTATCATAGCAGCTTCCTCATTGATCAGGTTCTTGAGATGATAACTTCTATTTACACAACCCCCTAACTCCTACCAGCTTGGTAATCTGAATGTCAATATCATATTTCATCACTTTAGTAATCTAGCTAGCTCTTCTCTCACTAATATCTTTATTAAAAAGGAAATCCTTCACACTAGCATGGGGTACTAACAAATGAATCTTATTATGAGACATGAGGTGTCTAAATTCCTTTAAAGATCTGGTAACTGCAAGGGCTTTCTTCTCTACATAGCTGTATTTATCTTCATATTCTTTAAGCCCTTTACTAAAGAAAGCTATGGGCTACTCATCACCTTTATCATTTCTTTGAGTCAGGACAACAAAAATGCTTGAGTCACCACCTAAGGTATAAAGGATGAAATCTTTCTCAAAATTTGGATTCATGACAGTAGAGGCTGAGGCTATGATTGTCTTGATCTCTTCAAAAATTTTCCTTCCCCTCCTTGGTGCATGCAAAGACCATACCTTTCTTGAGCATAGCTGTAAGAGGTTTCACCATGGTAGCAAGATTAGGGATAAATCTTCTCACAAAATTTATCCTACCTAAGAAACTTTGTAGCCCTTTCTTGTGTTAAGGAAGAGGAAGGGCAAGTATTACTTTTTTTCTTTCTGGATCAATGGTTAAGCCATCCTTAGATACAACATGTCCTAATAATTTTCCTTGGTTAGTAGCAAAGACACACTTGGTTGGGTTAAGGGAAACCCCAAACTCTCTGCATATAAGGAATACCTATCTTAGATGATCAAAATGATCCTCTGCATTCTCAGAATACACTATAATATCATCAAGGTAAACTAAGACAAACTTGTCAATCAATCTTTTGAAGGCCATCTCCATTGCCTTTTGAAATGTAGCACCTGCATTAGTTAGCCAAAATGGCATCTTATAATAAGCATAGGTACCCCATTTATTGGTAAATGCAGTCTTGTACCTATTAGACTCTTTAACCAGCACTTGATTATAGCCAGAAAATCCATCAAGAAATGAAAATCTCTTTGAACCACTAACCTTGGACAAAATCTACTCCATAGAAGGGAGAGGATAGTGATCTTTAAGGGAAGCTTGGTTAAGGTCCCTAAAGTCCACACACAATCTAATTTCTCCATTCTTCTTCCTAATAGGGACAAGTTTTGCTACCCATGATGAGTGTTTGGTAGGGAAAATTATGTGGGCCTCAATCAATTTGGATAGCTCCTTTCTCATTAAGGGTTCAATTTTAGGATTCACTGGTCTCTATTTTTGTCTTACTGGTTTGACATCATTAATTAAATCTATGGTATACTAAAAAAACCTTGGGTCAAAGCCCTTTAAGTCATCATATGTCCATACAAATATATCATTAAATTCTTGACATAGATGAATAAAAATTTCTTGTTCAATTTAGAAAATACCTTCCCTATGTTTAAGGACTTTCCATTGGCAATCATGACTGAAGTGTAGTCATCTTTATCAGAAGCTAGGTTCATGGCCCTGCCTCTTGCTTGATCATCGGGATTAAAAACACTCTCTAGAGTAATGAGACCTTTAGGCAGCTTTTTGGAGCTGAGGTTAATGATTTGGTCACCATACTGATCCTACAGTCTTGACTGATTTCTGTCTAAAAATTCTACCTCATTTTGCAAGAAGCTCACAATTTTCTCATCAGACTCAAACACTTGCCAATGGATGTTTTTATCAGGGATAGCAGGCCTTACTACCACTCTGATTTGTTGCTCCTTCTTTTCTTCAAGATTCTTTGGTACATCATAAGATGCACCTATTGCTGCAAGTCTATCAGCATGTCTATTTTCTTTTCTAGGGATGCTTTGAATATTAAATGCATTAAAGCCCTCATGAAAATCCCATGCCCTATGTTTATAAGACTTGATAAAACTATTCTTGGTGGTATTCTGATTTCTCACTTGATTAACCACCAACTCACTGTCTCCATACACCCTTAAGGCTTGGATTCCTCTTTTTTGAGCAAGTAGGAGATCTTGAATGAAGGATTTGTACTCGGCCACATTATTAGTGCAACTAAATTGGAGCCTATAGGAGAAGTAGTACCTTACTTGTGTAGGAGAAATTAACATCACAACAGCCCCTGATCCAACCTTATTCCTTGATCCATCAAAGTACATACTCCATATCCCACTCATATCTTCTTTAGTACCCACAAGATTGGGAACTAGAGCATCTTTCTCCAATATACAATATGTAATAAGGCCTATCTCAAAAGTTTTTGATGTAGAATCAAATTGATATGCATCAGCCCATTCATCTAAGAGAAAATTAGGTATCTCTGCTAGGGATGTGGTATGCCTACTTACTATGTCATTCTCATCCACTTCTAGGATAGTGCAATTCATGTTGATGAGGTTAGGGGTGTGGGGCTCAGTATGATGGAGAGCTAGAGGCTCTTCTCTAATTGAAGCTTTGGCTCCATATCTTGTTCTAAAAAAAATATATGACCAATCAAAAGATATGTAACCACCTATTTGGGCCATGAAGTTCCTTGACAAATAAATGGAAAAATGCGGCTTGACTTCAGCCATTGATATATCTTGAGTTACAGTATAACTAGGGCATGCATGTAGGGCCATCTCTACATTCTTAAGGATCCCTATAGTCTTGACAATACTACCATCCAACTGTAACACATCCTTAACAATGGGTTCATATTTCATCTCCAAAGCATTAGCAACACACCTAGGCATCACTGAACTACTAGCTCCTGAATCAATTATGCAATTGTGGACTACTTTATCCCCTATAATTAGAGAAACATAGAATGGAGGAGGTCTAACCTTTTTTCTTGTTTCTAACTTCCTTGATGGTTGTACTTTGGTTCAATTCTTTCCAATTCTTGCTATAGTAACCTCTTTTGCACGGGTATAGTAGCAATAGCATCCCACATAGAGATATTCACATTTGTCTTCTTCATTTTCTCTACCACACTAAATGGCATAGCAGGTGCTTTGGTAGAAGATTTGGGAGCTGTGATTGTATGAGGTTGAGATGGAATAACTTGAGGATCACTTGCATCCTTTCTACCATGATTTTGCATTTGTTGCTGAAAGGTACTTGATTGATTATTTGTTTCTTGCTCATGAGATATCACATTTGAAGTTGAGGCCTGATTGGGAGGAGGAGGGACAACATCTTTCATAGTTCTTCTTTTTCTTCTAGTGTTATGAGCAATGGAATCTTGGTTTACATTACAATGCTCCTCCATCTGATAATTCATAAAAGAGAAATGACCCTATCTTTGCATATCTAAGGCATCTTTAGATTGGTCCTCCTTGTGTGATTTTTTTGTTGCAAGTTCTTGGACTATCAAAGCCATAAAAGATTCAACCTTCTAACACATACAATAGGCATAGGAGTAGTTACAAGAGGGACAAAAGTCTTGATCTTGAGCCATATTGTTTTGAGGGACTATGGCCCTACTTTGGCTTACATTTGAGGTCAAACCATGGCCACCCTACCTATTCTGATCAAAATGATTTTTCGAATGATTAGTATTTGGATGCCTACCACTACTTGGAGTTTCATATTGCAATTGATGAGGCTTACTACCTTGAGCTTGCTATCTTTCTAAAGTCACCACCTTGTTACTTACTTTTTGCATCATAAAGGAGTTATCCTCTAACTTCTTCCCATAATCTTGCAATCTTTTCTCTAGGTTCTTTTCTCTTTTATCCATGTTCTACATCAGAGATTGTATCATCTCTTTGATTTCATCTATCCCATTTGAAGATGTGGAAGCTTGAGGGACTGGGACAAGGGATTGTGATGTAGAAGTTGTGGGAAGAGGAGCCATTGTTGGTTGATAATTTGGAACATCAGGAAATAAGGGCATAGGAGGCCTTGGAGCTAGTTTACCTCCTTGTATTAGGATGTTCTCTGATTTTATTGTAATGTCATAAGCATTAGGCAAGGTATCTCCTCCCATAGTTTGGATTGTAGTGGCAATATCACTGTTAAAAGCTCTAAGGTAATGCAAGAAGGCATTACCAAGGATAGGCTTCACCGAAGTAGGTGTTCTATCCCATTTATTTTGAAATCTATAATTAAAATCAGTCATACATTCATGGGGGGCTCTCTTTATGGTAGTCAACTACTCTAAAAGTGACAAATAGTCAATTTATCCTCAAAATATTTGCACAATCCTGCTCCTAATCCATTCCAATCTGTTATAGAACCATGAACTAAACCTCTATACCATTTTAGTGCTTTTCCTTTCAAGGATGAGGCTAGGAGCCTAACTGCAACATCATCCTCTATAATACCATGGATATTGCAGACATTTACAACCTCTTGAGTGTGTTTTGAGAGAGAGATAGAAGTTTCACAAGTAAACTTTGGTATACTTTTGAGGGCAGCTACTAGTTTGTCATGTCTTTGGGCCACTAAAGAAGGCAAAAGTATGAGCTCTAAGAAACACCATATAGACAAGTGATCTATTGATATGTATTGATGGCAGTCTAGGCTGAGATCTAACAGTAGGAGGAGTAGAGATAGATCTTGTAGGTGTATTTGTTACTATTGCACTCCTAGCTAGTGATAAAGATATTCTAGCCTTCCTCCTAGGGTTTGAAAATGAGAGCTCTTGATACTAAAACTTACCTCTAGAAGATGCCCTTGTTTCAGCTCTAGGCATGAATCACTGCAACTTTGGTCTGAAACCAGATATGTATTTGAAACTTAGAGTCACCAAGTACTTTGAAGAATGAACCTCTTGAAGGCTTAAACACTAAAGCCAGTACTATCTCCTCTATATTGATCTTGAAATCTTCCCTTTTGACACCACTAGGCTTGAAGTTTTCATAAACAAGTCCCACTAGGCATGCCAGAACTTTTTTCACTTAGGTTTGCACCCTTGTCCAAAGCCTATGCATGAGGACAACCTAGTGAAACATGAAAACAACCTCCAAGCTATGGGACTTGAACTATGAGGTTGAGACCCTAGAGAAGGTCGGGCTCCTCTTACTATCAAGGTGCACCTAACTATTCTTGGAGAGGAAAAGGGAGAAGGAGAGCATGAAAGAAAATCTACCTAATCTAATCTAAAGATGTGATGCATCAAAATAGAGTGTTCAGACCAAACTCTGCCCATATATGCACTATTGAACTAGAATGAAACTAAGGATATACACATTTAGGTTGGCTTTAATCTAATAATCACATGGAAATCAGAAGACCAAGATGAATGACACAAGGAAAGAGAGATTCACTTATATTATGATTCATAGGCCAAGGAGATACAATCATGTAGATTGTAGATGTCTACAAAACACCAATAAGAGGCAAAGAGTTCTTGCACTTTCATAGAAATGGCTAAAAGAGATAAGATAGAAAATCATGTATTTTAGAGGCACAAGGGAATTTACACTAAGAATCTACAAAGTAGTAACAGAGAAAACAAAGAAAGGTCGACCCTACAAAATTCATAAAACTTTACCTTTATAATTTAGGCATAATTGAGATGTCCTCTCCCTGCAATTACTCCACAACTACAGCATTAAGTCCTGTAAAGAACAATCATGGAGAAAATTTGATCTGGATACAAATCCAAATGCATTGATATTTGATCCTATGTGTCAAATAATGCCTTAAGAAGATAGAAACGATGCCATTAAGCCACTCTAACTAGGTAGATGGATCAAAAAATGGGTAGTGGAGTGTCCCTCTCATTCTACACTCATTCGAAGGCGGTTGGGATCAATCATAAATATCAAATCGTGTGGGAGACTCAACCTCTTATCATTTTTGGTGCATGAATTAGCAAAGTCAGCAAGTCAGCCGAAACTCAATGAAAATGCACCACGTGGACCAATAGTCTTATTTCTTTATTCCACTTTATAGGTCTCCCTAAATTTGACCAGATATTCAAATTGATCGCACCACCTTGCAAACCCTGACCACGATGGTCACATTAACTGCCAACCACTAATCGTCAATGGCTTAACTGCTCATACCTTGGCTAGACCCCGTGATCCTAACTAGCACCAACCGACGGTCTCAAAATACTTTGCCTCACCCTGCCACTATATATGAGCAATGTTAGTATGCTAATAGAAACCAAATTTAAATAAAGCTTCTACAAACTAAACAAAATTCATAAACTTCAAGATAGACTAAGATGAACTCTCAATTGAGAATATCAGCCATTAATGGACTCTCTCAATGAGAAGCTCACTTGTTGAGTGGCTTTGTTTAAATAGATAGGATGTATGCTCAAGCTTATGCTTCAAAAAGGGCTTCAAATGGAGTTGGAATTTGGGTGTGAGTGTATGGTTTTGATGTAAAATGGCTTCATAAAATGGCATTATGACTTTACTTCATGGATTATTGTTTTTTGAAAAGGGGAAGGATTCAATTTATAGGCAAGAGGCTTGAGGGATTGAGGGCTAAGATGCAAGGATGGGAAAAAGCTCATGGAGGGCTCAAATTGCATGAGAGGAGAGCACATGGATCGTGCTTCCTTACAGTCAATCAGGGAGTGACACATGTCACAGGGTGAGAAGATGGAGGAAAGGGGAAGGTTGAGTCAAAAAAGGAGGCTCAAGGGATAAAATCTTCATAAAGACCCTCATAATGGCTTGTAAGAGCAATAAAAGGGCTTGGAAGAGTCATTTATGGTCTAGTGGGCTTCATAAAGTTTTATGGTTGAGATATTTTGAAGGAGATGAGAGGAATTTCGACTTGGGCTTGATTAGGAAGGTTTTAAGCTTGCTTAGGATTGTGCAAATGATTAGAGGATGGATTAGGATGGTTTAGGATTAGCTTAGGGATAGGCAAGTGGATGACATTTAATGAGGGTGGGTGAAGGAGGAGATATTTGTTAAATTTGGCTTGGGTTAGTAAGTCTTAACCCATGTTTAGAGAATGTGACAAGGTTAGGAGGGGATAAGGATTAGGTTTAAAGACATCTTCTAGAAGAGTCTAGACTTTGGATGAGGATAAAGACTTTCTAGAATACTCTAGAACTTCCTAGGATGAGGATGAAGACTTTCTAGAAGAGTCTAGAACTTCTTAGGATGAGGATAAATTAGATTTTTAGGAAATAAATAAAGTTTTATTTATTTCAAGGGTTTGGGTTGAGGAGATATTTATTAAAACTTTTTTAATAAACATGAGGATTAATATTTAATCTTAATTAAATATTTTGAGTTGGGATTAGGGGTAGGAAATGATGGGATTAGCCTTTAATCAAAATTAAAGAAGGATTAGAAGATTTTGGAAGAGGTTAGTGGTCTTAAGGAAATTGGCCAAGTTTTGGGCAAAAAATAAAAATTTTATTTATTTTGGGTTTTTTGGTCAATTTATTAATTAAATAATTAATAAATAAGGAAATAATGTTTAAATAAGATTTAAACATTTTTGGGAGGGATTCCTTAATTAAATATTTTTAATTAAGATAAAAGGATTTAATGGCATAAAAATAAATAAATAAATTAAATAAATAATTAATTAATAAATGATGATGTCATCAGGAATTTATCAAAAAATAAAAATACTTTATTTTCTAAAGGTTTTTAGGTGTCTACAACCACATGTAAACGAGGTGCTATGTCACTATGCATATCCTTCAAGCAATTTCCCATAGCAAGATAACGCCCACCATAGATCTAGACTGATCTAACGATCATGAAGACTCGCCATGTTACTGTGTCATCTCCTTAAAAGAAACTTGAAAACCTAGGCCCGCGAACCACTTGGCAATCTCCTGGCATCTTCATCTTGGTGCGACTTGGTCCCACTGATCCACGTGGCACAATGGCGCTATGTCTCTATGGGTAATATCCTTGCAGCTTTCCATAGCGAGATAGCGCCCACTATTGATTTTCCTTAGATCTATGGTGATCAATAAAATTGCATGACTGAACATTGAGTTGGCTGAATGTACCAATGAAATATTGCCATTGTACTATGACCTACCTAAAAACTGCCACCGAGGACGAGCTGTAATATTATTTTGGAGAAGGGCGGGCCCATGATGTCATTTGTGCCATGCATCATCAAGGCACTATGTCGCTATGGGTAATATCCTCACAACTTCCCATAGCAGGATAGCACCCATTGTTGATCCAGATTGATCCAAGGGTGAGGAAATCTTCATGTGTTTGAAAGGGGCATGGGTCCTCGTAACTGCTGACATCAACGAACTACCTAGCTGACAATGAATCAAAGCCTAGTTTCAAGTACAATCTTCCTTCCACATTCCTTGAGGTCCCACCATTTGTGCAAAATTTCATCACTGATATCTGACAGGGCATACTTGTGATCCACCTTCCATCTGATGTCGTTGCAGGATCACTTTCTATCTGGGCACTATGTCGCTAACAACAAGGAACATAGATTTTTTGATAGCGCTATAATGCCCTCTGGGGATCTATCAAAACTTAGTACCAAAGAAACAACAAGGAAAAGGAGGATCCACCAGCCACACAGCCAAAAGGTGCTATGTCGCTATGGTAAAGGATAGTGCAACTTCCCATAGCGAGATAGTGCCAACCGTAGCTATCTTTTGATCTGATGATGGGGAAGCTACAAGCCTATAGAAATAGACCTAGGAGATAAGGAATATCATAAGGTTCCATCATTTATTTTTTTGATATTTTTAGGATGTTTAAAATAACATTAAACCGGGAAGTGACCATTGGGCGGGCAAGTATTTAAAATTCAAATATTTGGTGGGGGGCACAATATGTAATAGTACCTAGTCCCCAAGTTCAATTAGATTTACTAAGAAGGCTTAACCATCCTACTAACACATGTGTTCATTGAATTATGAAGGAATGAAATGAGGATTTTACATGAGTAGAGAGAGTGCATATTTCAACCTTGCTGAAGGTCCACATTTTCCTCTCTGGAAAATGTATGAGGAGGAAAATAAAATCCTCTCCTAGAATACAGAGTAATATTTTAATCTAGAGAAGATTCCTAGAATCATGAATTGAAAGATTAGCTCAAAATATATATATAAATAACATATGTGGACATCTAGTAGACCCAAGTATTATAGAGTAATAATCATCAAAATTCATGTACGGAAACACAACTTGAATCCTGTGACCCTAAGTCTACACAAAATCCACTTACAAATAGAGAACAAGGACATGTTAAATCATTAGAATAATAGTCTAGATATTTAACACTAACCTAGCGTATTCCCTATACTCTACTTCACATTGTTTTATTAAAAAAGAAATATATATATCTATATATGCTAAGGGACTAATTATGGCCATGCATTGTGGTAGCCATGTGATAAACAAAATTCATTAAAAAAAAAAAAAAATCATAATAATAAAACAACTCAACAATAAAAAAAAACATAGAACCCACTAGGCGAGTGTCTAGTCATTGTAAAAATGGGGGACAAGAGATTATGGCTTCCTAACACAACTATGACTTTTCCCATCAACTTCCTTCACATCAAACAAAGCCTATTGTATGTAGATTTTGTAAATTACATTCTCCCCAATAAAATTTGCCTTGGTAGGAGTGCATGCATTTGGAGAGGAGGAGAGTTGGTAGCTTGGAAAGTGTTCCTAGAGAGATATTTAAACTTCCAAAATTATGTGACAGAATTGTCCAAAATCAGCAAAGGTAATCAAGTCAACATCATCAAGATTTTGTATCTGCACGTAAGCCTATTCTTGGTAGCTCAAAATTTGGAAAAGGAGGGTTAGGAAAATAAAGTAAAGCAATTAAATGATAAGGAAAGAAGAGCATATGTAATGGGATTTAAAGTAAGTGAATAGATTTTAAATTTGATAAATTTTAAATTGTATTTGAGAGTAATTAACATGAAATTTATAGAATTAGGATATTAAATGTGCCTTTGTTAACTGTTGAAAATTAGTTTATTGTTTTGTCATGTATTAGTGGTTAGGATAAAATAAGAGGAAGAAAATAAGTTTATGAATTTAGTAGTAATAAGTTGGAACCAATAGAATTAATTTTCTTATGGAATGTCTTTTACATTATGGGAAGCTGGATTATATATATAATTCATTAAATATCAATGTGATACTGAGTCGATTTTGGATTGTAGGAAAAGTATAGAAATCATAAGGAAAATAGCATACCTAGAAGAATTATGTAAGTAGGTAGATACATGGATAGTAGATAAACTTGAGAAATCAAATGGAACTAGCGATAAGAACTCTAAGTATGGGGGGGGGGGGTAAGAAAGACATCCATCATCATTAGAGATGAAATGGGAATGAATCAAATGTTATGAGTAAAATGTAGTCAAATTCAATTTGGAGTTGATTAATGTTATGTGAGTAAGTTCTTTTATAAAATGAGCTAATATTAAAGTCTCATGATAATGTTTTCTTTTAAAAGAAAAATAAAATAAAATAATAATAATTATAGTTAAGGAAATAATTGGCAGGAAGACTAATAATTATTGTAAATTAGAATAAATAAAATATTAAATGAAATAAAAATAATTGGATGATTGATAATCAAATTTATATCCAAACTAGATAATTTAATAAGTAGTAACAAATAAGCAAAACATAAGGACCTAGTTGAAGTATTTCCTAATAAACAAAATGGGAAGAAGGTTAGCAGGTATGCAATCAGGGGGTATGCATATAAATTTATGCTCATGGATGGTTATGAAGGAATGTTATGTTATATCCAAAACTAGTGGTAATGAGTAAGGCACTAATCAATAAGAATGTTCATTATTAACCTAGGCCTATACATAGAATCTATAGTATACTTGGTTCTTTCTTTAAAAAAATTTAAAAAAATTTAAAAAAAATTTAAAAAAATGTTATTGTGTTTTACCTTGGTAAAATTTGGGCATGACATAAAAGATTGACACAATTGAGCACACAATATAGCTACTTCATGCTAGTATAAGGGAAATACAAGCAGAAAAGGAGAAAATTCTAAAGAGGTTCACTCTTTTAAGAGTACGCTTATTCCCTCAGATAACATTGGTGGAGATCTAATTGGAAGAATGTTTGTCAATAAAATCTTCATATGATGAGTTTGTGGCTATAGACTTGAATGTAGAAGAATTGGCAATAGATTCTTTATGTGCACTTATTAGTGTATCTAATGCACTAAAGGATAGTTGGAAGAAACATCTTGCACAATTGAAGACCAATTTCAGAAATTGCTTTTCCAAGTTTTGATATAGTTACCAGATTTTGATAGTCTTTTTGATACCTTTGTCATTGATGTCAAAGGGGGAGATATATGGAAAATTATATTATAGTTAATTGTAATTATAAGGGAGATAAATAAATTGTAATACGAATTTTTAAGGGATGTAACCTCTTTCATAACATAAATACAAAGTTTTTTTAATATATGTTATGGTTATTTGTTGGTGCGATAGCATGTTTGGGACATAGCCAATTTTCCCAAAATGTTGCCATCAATGCCAAGGGGGGAGATTGTTGGCAATATGTCCAATCAATCAGATAAAGTAAGTTATAGTTTTCATTTACAAAAAAATATTTATTTTGTAGATTAGCCTTATTCATTTGCAGAAGAAAATTGTCTACGTATCAGACAGTGTTACAGTAGTAGGACAGGTTTGATGATAATAGAATATTTTCTTTGAATATTCTCTTTCATAGTTAACCATAGATGCATGATGCCATAATAATGACGTATACTAGTGCACATGTCTATACAATCAACCAAGTTTGAGTTATGAAGGAATTAGTGATGTACTGTTGACACAACATAGAACAGAGCATATTAGTAGAATATGTTTAACAACTTGGTTTATTATTTTAATTATTATGAGTTGACTCTAATGATGATGTGTGAGCCACCTAAGGAAGAATTTAATAGTATGTTTTGTATAAGAAAATAACTTCATTTGCACAGTTAGAAGTCTGGTATAGATTGTGATAATGATGTATGATCAGTGATTGTGAAATTGATATGATCTTGTGAAATGGGAGTAACAAGTGAATGTGACATTGTGATATGATGCAAAGCATTGTTATGCTAAGATGTGATGCAAATTAGGTTGTGTGCAGTCACTCTTGTATGAAGAATTTTTAGCCAAAATATTTCCAAAGTACAACAAGTATCGTAGAATTGTATGTATACTTATTTTTTGAACATCTCATTATATAGTTGCATGTTAGGGTAGTGGGCTCTACTTGCACACATTTGTATATGATCCACCAACTCCTAATAGGGTTGGAGAAACTTCAAATAGGGTTGAGGCTTCTAACAAGGCCATGTCTCCTAACAGGGACTTGAGACACTATACATGCTTCATAGACTCCTAATAGGGTCAATATCTTTACCCAGATTCTTTATACAATGAATCATCTAGTGGGTTTCATCCCCACCAGGGTTTTCTCTTGTCCAAGGGTTCCCTAGTTAACAAAACATGGTGTTATGATATCTCTTTGTGTATGTTTGTGTATACTTCATAGCATTATTGGTTTATTTTCTTATGCAAGTGGTAAAGTAATTAATAATATTCAGTTGTTGGCAAAAAAATTGAAAATACTGATTCACCCCCCCTCTCAGTATTATGTTTTTCTAACATTTCTATGTTTCTATGATGAGTTTATGATAGTAAGGGGAGCTTACTACATCAAGTGGTATTAGAGCTAGATTTCTTGAGCATGTGGATAGATTGCTGACTGTGAGGTAGTTCACACCAGGATTGTGGCTTGGGCTGATCGTATAGATAGATCACTGATTGTGAGGAAATTTGCACTAGGGTTTCAATAGAAGTGTAAAAATGCCTCCATAAAGAGAGCATGGTGGAAGAGTTGTAGGTGCTAAATCTAAGGTTTTTGAGCCCTCCAAAGACAAATGCAATCATTGGAAGAAAAAATGCATAGAGGACTAAATCTTCCCATATGAGATGAAAGCGAGGATGAGGATGAAGTCAAAGAAAATGCTAAAGTAGAGGTTGTCCTAAATCTAGAGGAAGAGAGGCTTTTTAGGGCGATCTCCAAGATTGGAAAATGACTTAAGTTTGAGATTCCCACAATTTTGGGAAATCTTAACCCAGACGAGCTTATCAATTGGATCAATGAACTAGAGGAGTACTTTTAGTATGAAGATATTGATGATCCTAATAGGGTCAAGTTTGTGAAGGAAAAACTAAAGGGACATGTGAAGATCTGGTGGTAGGAGGTTCAGTTAGAGAAAAATAGAAAGGGAAAGGAAAAAATCACCAAATGGGATCAAATGAAAGATAAACTAAAGAAAAAAATTCATTCTTGTGGATTATGAGCTTGATCTATTGAAGAAAATGCAAGGGTTGAATCAAGCAAGAAAATATGTTCAAGAGTATACCAAAGAGTTCTACCAATGCTCTCAAATTTATAGTGATTGTAAGCTCTAATATTTTTAAATGAACTACATTTGTGAGAACTTGGAAATTTTTTCCTAATGGGTCATCTTCTAAAGACCCATAAGGATATTTCTTAAAATTATATCTAGGGCATTCATTAACATTATAGACTACGAGTACTACCATTGTTTAGATTTTAAACCTTAGAATTTTAGTTGTGCAGAAAATAAATACCTCATTTTTGCATAGCTAGTGCTTTCTTCACTTTGCACTTGAAAAAATATTTCAATTCACCTTCAATTCTCTCTAAGCTTCTCCCTAACTTCTCACATGATCAAAAGGTACAAAAAATCTCATTTGCAATTCTTAAATCGCTTCCAATTTACTGTTGCATTAATTGTGGAAGTATGCAATCACCAAAAGGTTGTTTCTAGTTACCAGGAAACTTAATTTCTTTTTCACACTCACATGCAATCTCCAAATTATGTGTGCTCTTAATCAAGGATTCACATCATTTTAATTTAACTCTTACTAACTAAAAAAACCTTAACACTCTTTCTATCATAAATTTTACCTTTCTTTTACTCAATCTTTAATCTAAAGTACATAATTCAATTAAAATGAATCAAATACAATTATTGACTTCAATCTTACTTTAGGTGCATTAAATGATTGTTCTTCCAATACTACATATAAACTAAATGGATCTTTTCCTTTGACAAATACCTCTTTTGTATTCCTCTACATGTTTCTTTGAGCTTATTTTTTTACTATCATTGCTACTATCATTCCTTCTAACATTTTTGTTTGTGTTCCTTCTAAAATTATGATTCCTCATGTTAATTATGCAAAATATTACTATATGCCTGAACTTATTGCATAACTAAAATTTTGGTGTATTGTTTCCAAATATGGGTCTAGGCTAGTTTATGGGTGCTCTGCACTTTCTAGCTATGTGTCCAAGGTTATTATATTCGTAACATACAACATTGTTCCTTGCTCCATTTGTTCCTTGAGTAGATCTCCTTCTTTACCCTATAGGGTTAGTACCTCTGAAAATTCTACTATTGCTACTACTACTACTACTACTACTATTATTATTATTATTATTATCAAATTTAGGTTTCTAAAATTAATTTCTTTATGACCAAAACCATGACAATCGTAACATGTTTAAATGGATTACATGTTCATTCCATTTTCATATGACCAATTTCATTACATGCAAAGCATCTACCTATGAATTCATTCCTTACATCCTTGGATTATTTAGTTTTCTCAGATTGTTTAGGTTAACCAACTTATTCAATTTCCTTGGGTTCATTGTCAAATTGATTTGGCTCATCCTTTTCTAGTTCTTCTTTCTCTTTTATAGGTTGATGAATTTTAGGATTAGGTTTCTCTCTACCTTTATATTTCTTGGCTGATTTTTCTTCAATAAAGTAGCCAAGACCAATGTTATCATAAGAAGACATCTAAAAATATATTTTCTTATCAATTTTCTCACTACTAGAATAACTTTTCTAAGTGTTATATAGTTTTGTTTAGCTCTATTTTCACAATATTTTTGTACTTCCAAAGTTAACATGGTGGATTCAATTTCATATGTATCTATTGTAAGATGAAATCTTATTTCTACATTCTCTTCTTTAAGATCTGACTCAATTTTTTCCATCGTCCTTCTTTAAGCTCAATTTTGGTTCAGTAATATTCAATACATGTTTCAAGATCTCATTTACTTTCATCAATCTTGAAACTTCACCACTATCCTTAATCTTATCTTTAGGCTCCTTTCTAGATTTTAGATGATCAATCATGTCTTTCAACTTCCAATGTAGTCTTTTAGGTTTTATCTATCTTTAGTGAGAATGCCAATCTACTCAAGAGCTTCTTCTAGGTTCTTTTGTAACTATTCCATATCCATAGGGATCTTCCTAAAGTTGTTAAGTCACTTCTAAGTAACTACACTCTAATACCAATTATTAGAAATAAAAAATATGGGGGCGAGTGAATTAGTAATCTATAAACTTTAGCCCAAAATTGGATATTATTAATTACCTTATAAATTTCATAAACTAATTATGTTGAACAATAAACATTGACATGTGATAAGACAACTCATAACATGATATGTTGTTAACAAGGGAAACCCTAGCCAAGGGAAAAGTTCAGTGGGGATGTCACCCACGAAATGGTCCACTTATCAAAAGTATATGGTTAAAGATATTGGCTCCATGCGTATTCTATTACATATGTATAGTATCACAGTCCTCGTTAGAAGCCTCAACTTTTTTAAGAGTTGTAATAAACAAATAAAAATGTATGCAAGAAGAACCCACTACCCAAACATACAATATACAATGTAGTTTCTTGATACAAAGAGATATATAAAAAAATTGCTTTCACTACTACTGATATCATCATAATATTCAAATTCCATACATAAAATTCACATCACATATAGTTCGCATAGTCTTCCTTAGAAGCACACTTAACTTCGCATTTCATATTTTCTTCAATACCTTTATAAATTATAAAATATTGTCAAGTAGGCCTTCAAGCTTTCACACACATTACAAAATATATTATTATAACTTGCTTACTTAGGGTTAACATCTAGGATGTCATCCCTAATTAATTAAGTAATTATGTTGAAAATAAAATTATTCCATAATTATCTATTTCCTATTGTCCTTTTCTTTTCTTGTTCTTTTTTTGTGACTAGTAGAATTGTTATATCTCTTTCAATACTAACTTGTGCTCAGGCATACAACATTCTAACAATCTATCATTTATGTACCTAACTACACATGTGCAAATAAAATCTTTGTCAACTATACATATCAAAATTCTATCTATTTTGCTAGATAAACTACTAATACTTAGACCATTTTCTGAGTATATTTGACT
Organism: Cupressus sempervirens; assembly: GCA_028749045.1. Lineage (NCBI taxonomy): Eukaryota > Viridiplantae > Streptophyta > Pinopsida > Cupressales > Cupressaceae > Cupressus > Cupressus sempervirens. The sequence continues at coordinate 1,103,707,275 of CM053785.1, forward strand.
TTACATTATGATCTCTTCATTCAATATATATGTTTCCATAAATTACAATTACAACTTATCTACCTAGGCAAATTGCCAACAAATTCTTATTGAGTTTCATAACATGCATACTTACGCTGAAGTCTTTTTAGATTATGGGAGAAATGCTAATGTTTCAAGCATTCCAAATAATGGCAAGGGCTCCTAAGGCCCCTTCTATCAAACTTCCAAAAATATTTATAAATCCTAATATTCTACTGAATTTTTATAGCTCTTCTAAATTAATTTTAGTTTCTTGGATCATAGTTATATCTAATTTGTATTTATTGAGACAACACTTTAGAAAGTTTTGTTTGTTAGGGTCATTGAGATCCTTGACATTCCAGGTTAGGACTCACATGGCCCCTTGGGAAGGCCCTTTTCCTTTCAAGCATCAAAGAGATCAGGGAGTTTCTTTTACCCTTCAACCTTAGTAGCTTAGGTTCTTAATTCATTTTAAGACTTCCTTCCCCTTTTCCTAGCCATTTTCTCCACATTGGCAGAGGCCAGAAAAGCTTTTTTTTGTTTAATATTAGCTATCTTGCCTTCTTCTTCCAAATCTAAGTGGTCAACATGAAGATTATCCATAGTGTATCCTTCCCCACCAAAATCAAGCAACTGATTGATAAGCATTAAGTCATGGTTGTTCAACCCTTCCTTTACTCATTCCTCTATAAAGGCATTAAATAAATCCTTCATGAGATTTTCATAGAGGGCTTCTTTGTCTTCCATACTTAACCCACTACTAGAGGACCTTCTATTATTAAAGGAGAGGGACCTCTCATTGACAGAAAATTTAAGAGAACCCTCTACAAGAGGAGTGTGAGCTTTAGCTCAAATTTTCCTTCTTAGTGAATTGAAATGATTCATAGGATCCATCCTTGTTTATAGGGGACAATCCAAAATCATATCAGGATTACTCTTTCCATCTCACAAGCCAAAATTTTGATTATCATTCTCCACATTTGGGTGATTAACACAATCATTCTTAAAAGAGGGAGGACCAATAGAAATATAAAATTCTCCTTCTAGTGGGTTAAGGGATATGAAAATACCAAAATTTAAGTCATTCTTAGGAGGAGGATAGGAAGAGGGAGAGAGGTCCACCCTATGAGAGATGTTGATTGGGGTCTTCTAAATTGAGGAGGGGGGTGAAGGAGAGTTGGCTCTTATGGAGGGGAGACTTGTTTTAGTCTAGGAGTCTCCCAAAAGACTTATTTTTAAAAAACCTTCACTAATAGAATACTTACCATGAGAGAACCATAATAAATGCCCTTTACAAGGTTAGAATAAATCTTTAAATAGAGGTAGTAAATTGATTGATTCATTGCAAGTATTAAGTGCTTCAAAGATTCTTCTTCCACCATCATGTCAACAAGAATTTTTTCATCTACTGAAACTAGATAGTTTACTTCCAAACCCCTAAAACCCCCTAACAAGTACCCAATTTGTTTAAGAATGTGATCTTGAAGGAATTCCACTAGCAGATTTCTTAAGGTTACTCATTTCATAATCTGAATGTTGTTAAAGGATGTTGTATTGAAATTAGGCTATCATTTAATGAATTTGACATGTTGCCCTTCCAAAATCAAGGGGAAACCATTAAGCAGAGCATTCCTAGTTTATAAGGATTTGCATTTGACATAGATCATATTATTAAACAAGTTGGAAATACTTATCTTTCCCCCTAGAATTGTCATCATTTGAATGAAGAAATTTATTGGCAAAGATCTTGAATCACTCCATTTGGCAAAAAGGGCATGAGTCTTGCATTGGTCCCATCTATCTTCCATGAATTGATTGCTAAGGACTAGAGTTTGAGTTTCCTCATACCACTTTAAAGGACTCCTTGCATCTATAGGGCAGTGCCTCGAAGTGGAATTTATGTGTTTAGGAGGGTTTTGGTGCCCCTCCTGAGATGAGGTCTTATGAGGAGGATACATTCGAGCCAGATTAGAAGCCCCTAATGGGATTGCATTTTCTCCTATTGCAACAAGGGTTAAGATCGTATGAGCCACACAAATGTTATTATTTCTTCTTTATCTCTAGTTTGGAATTGCATTTGTTAGGAGAGGGTCTCTTCGACCCTCCAAATCCATTCTTCTTCACTTGAATCTAGGGGAGACTAGATTTGAAGATGGCAACTATTTAGACATTTTAGAACTTGTGGCATTGAAACCCTTTGTTGAAATAGAACAATCTTCCTCAAAAGGAGAAAATGAATTTTTGGTATGGATCTTTTCTAGTGAAGATCGATATTCAACATTGGGAACTTGCAAAGGAGCCCAACCATACTGAGGAGCTAGCCTTCCATAGGGGTCAAGGTTGTCAAGAAAAGGTAGTCATCTTTGTATAAATATCATAAAGATTAAATATTGAAATTTAAAAAAAATTCATTGTATTTTAGTTTTTTTGAAATTTAGTGAAAGGTGCAATTTGTACTTTGTATATCAAAAAATTAAAAAATTATATATATATATATATATATATATATATATATATATATATATATATATATATATATATGTATGTATGTATGTATGTATGTATGTATGTATATATATCTACATATATATATACATATATATGTATATATATATATATATATATGTATACATATATATATATATATATATATATATATATATATATATATGTATGTATGTATGTATATATATATATATATATGTAGATATATATACATATATATACATATATAGAAGAATTAATAAATATGATATTGTACAATCAATTTTTGATGTTTTTTTTTTTTTGATGAATAGTTTCCTTTTCTATTGTTATAATTTGTAATCTTTCCTTGGTTGTATTTATTAAATGGGATAAACCAAGGTATGCCTTATTGTTTGTCCTCTAGTCCACATGTGAGGACAAGTCCTTTTTGTAATTCCTTTATCAAGGAAAATAGTTTATTCTTCCTTAAGAGGATTATGACACTTGTTATGCACACACTTATGAATGTGGAAATCATTCACATGAGAGTTACAAATAACTCCTTTTCTCATCTCTTTATAAGAGACGCTTCTTTCTAATTCTAAACACACAATCACGATGTAGTTCATGTAATGAGTCTTGTCTGCTCTCTTGTATTGTTCTTGGAAAGCTCATATAAAGTGTGGTAATTATGTTCATCACAAGCTCTCTTGGATTAAATTATAATTCTTTATTTTTAGTTCATTTTGATTTTATTACATCTAACATGGTATCAGAGCTACTAATCCTTGTTTTGTGTTTTATGTGATGAAGGTTGTCATACATTGGAAGTGCATCTTATTAAATAATCTCTACCTAGGTATCTCTATTAAAAAAATTATTAAACTTTTTTGCTCCTATTTTAACAAGTAGCATTTATCAATTTTAGTTTAATAGTATTTATTATTATTATTTTTATTGATAAATATTTAAAATAAAAAATTACATTATTATTTCCCTAACATTTTATTGAAGGATTACTCAAATAATGATAATTAATGTTATTTATACATTATAGTCGATTAGATTTAATTCTATTCATATTATTATTATTATATTAAAATTATTATTTTCTCTCATCTTTTTAAAAAAAAATATTTAATATCTATATTCTTTTTTGAAATTCTAACATTTCTATTTATATTTTTTTAAAATATATTATTTATGATTCTATTCCTCAATTAAATAAAACATTTTTTTAAAAATATATATTTTATTGTCTCCTTTTATTATTTTTAGAAATTCTCAACAATTTCTAAAATGATCTCTTCTAGTTTTTTTTAGAAATTTCCTTTTAATTCTTCATATCTAATCTCCTTTTTAGTATATTTCCCATTAGCTATTTGATTTTTTCTCTAATCTCTCTCATCTATCTATCCTTCTTGTTGCTCTTCCTTTCAATCATTTTTGCTCTTCCTATAATTATTTTTCTTGTAAGACATTCTCATGAGCCTGCATTCTTTATTGCTTGTCTCATTTAATTTTTTTTTATGCAAGCACTACCATTCATCTTTTTTGAGGTGTCTTGTGGCAATACTATGATTTGAAGGTGTTGATTTCCCTTCAGCCCTCAACACTACTGTATCATGGCCCTCTTCTATTTTTTATGTAAAGTTTAAAGGATTGCATCTCCTTGTATAATTAGATTTAAGCTCCTTTTGTCCACTGGATTTTTTTTTCCTTTTTTTTTGGCTTTCTCTTGTTTGTTACAAAGCTCTGTTATTTTATTTCACAAATAAAGTAACAAGTGATCCTTGAGTTTGTACAATTTATGTTGTTTACTTATATATTCATATGCAAATTTGGTTTTTCCTACAGTATTAAGCTTTTGAAAAAGAGAGTATGGGATCGTAGATGACTTTTGCAGCTCCTCTTGGCTCAATAGTGATTGAAATATGCCTTTCATTTTTAGACGTTACTATTGAAAGGATTTAAACAAAGAAATTAAATGTCGCAATAAGAAGAAATACACAACACCGGATTTATCCTGGTTCACCACAATAGTGGCTACATCCAGACTGCAGAGTATTGAATTAATAAGAAAAAGTTGTTTACAAAATGAGCAGGAGTAGCATATAAATGGGCTCCAATAATATTACAAATGAAGAGTCTTTGGAAACCAAGAGAATCGATTATTGGAGGGAACAAAGATGACTGTTGGCCTTCACAATATCAACAAACTCCCACCTGAAGGACAACCAATGCTGCAACTGATCACCCAATACCCTGCTCAAAAAATGATCTATCTTTTCTTCACAAGCCCAAGAGAAGTTCTAGCACATTCGAACTTCTCTTTGGCAACAACCTTCGTGAATATATCATCCGGATTGATTTTGGTGTCAATCTTGACAACATTCAGCTCGCCCTCTTCGACTGCATGATGAACAAAGTGAGCATGTGCATCAACATGCTTGGAGCGACGTTGGGATGACAGATTATGTGCCATGAAGATCGCACTACGGTTGTCACAAAATAGATTATATTCATTTTGATGAACTTTCAAGTCACCAAGTAACCGCTGAAGCCAAATCATTTCCCTTGCACCCTCGAAAAGAGCTAAGTATTTAGCTTCAGCTGAAGAAAGAGCAATGGAATGTTGCAACCGTGATGCCCAGCTGATCGCAACTCCAAAAAATGTGAAGGTGTAACCAGTGGTAGACCTTCGTTTATCCAAGTCTCCAGCAAGATCAAAATCAGTGTAACCTTGTAGCTAAATTTTGTTTCCGCCAAAACATAAAACATAATCTGAAGTGCCTTTTAGATACCTTAGTATCCATTTGATGGCTTCCCAATGAGCTTTTTCGGGATTGCTCATGAACCTGCTCACAACTCCCACCGCATGAGCAATGTCGGGGCAAGTAGAAACCATAGCATACATAATACTACCAATGGCTGATTTGTATGGAATTTTCTCCATAAATTCTTTTTCTTCTTGTTTTTGAGGACATAATTCAGAACTTAATCGAAAGTGACCAGCAAGAGGAATAGGAGTTACTTTTGATTCAGCCATACCAAATCTGTCAACAACTATGTCAATGTATTGTTTTTAAGACAAAGTGATTTCCCTCTTTTTCCTATGCCTTGTGATTGTCATGCCAAGAATCTTTTTGGCCACCCCTAAGTCTTTCATTGCAAATTGGCTTGCCAATTTTTGCTTCAACTCATTAACGATTCTTTTGTTTGTGCCAGCTACTAACATGTCATCGACATAAAGAAGAAGGATGACAAACTCTCCACTTGGAAGTTTCTTGAAGTAGACACATGGGTCTGATTCACATCTTGTGAAATTATGCTCAGCCATGAAGCGATCAAATTTTACATACCACTGTCTTGGGGCTTGTTTCAGGCCATACAAGCTCCGATTTAATTTGCAATAAAGGTATTCATGTCCCTTCTTTACGAACCCTTGTGGCTGCTCCATGTACAATTCTTCTTCTACATCACCATGTAGGAAAGCAGTTTTCACATCAAGTTGTTCTAATTCAAGATCCCATGCAGCTGCTAATCCCAGAACAATTCGGATAGTTGTCATTTTGACAACTGGCGAGAAGATTTCATTGAAATCTATCCCTTGTTTTTGATCAAATCCATTTACCACCAATCTGGCTTTGAAGCATTTATTGCCTTCCACTTCATCTTTCACATGATATATCCACTTGTTCCTAAGTGATCTTCGATTAGGCAAAAGAGAGACCAAATCCCAGGTTCGATTCTTGAGTAAAGAATCCATTTCTTCATGCATCGTTGTTTGCCATTTATCACTATTGACATCATTGAGAGTTGCTTTGAATGTAGACAGTTCTAAAAATTATGAAACTAGAATTGAAGGCTCTGCTTCTTTAGCATTCAATAATTCATAATCAGAGAATTTAGCTAGCATTCTCCGTTCTATAGTGGATCTTCTCATTTGGGGTTCTCTGTTCTCTAGTTGAACCAATTCAAATGTAGAACCGGTTACACTAGTTCGCTGGTTTAAATGTTGAATGCCCTCTCTACTGCTTGAGAACAGATTATTATGAAGTGTGCCTTCTCCCTGTGATATATTTGTATTGGGTGTCTCAAAACTAGTATGTAAACTATGTTGATTTGGAGACATGTTACCTCTACCTGCCATATTACCTACATGGTGAAAGGGTCTTTGACTGCCATGAAATTGCCGTGAAACTGTCTCCTTTGCATGAAACTATTCTCGTGAATTACCAAGATGCTGGTCTGTGCTCCCACCATGATTACCCTACACATTAACGTCTTGCAAATAAATTTGTAGAGCCTGTGAAATAGCTCTAACACATTGCGGATGGAGTTCTGCACCCTGTACATTCACCTTTGTTATGTGTGTTTGAACCTGGTTTTCATTTGCCCCTTACAGATTATGTGTAGGCTGCAAATTAGTTGGACCTACACTCTGAAATTGCCCACGTGTATTGCCAAGGTTGTGGCTTGAGTTTCCACTGTGCTCAAATGGATATAGTGACATATGTTTACTGTGAGTACTCTGTATATAGACAGGATTGCCATGGATATCAATTGGCATAGCCTGCAAATTACTCTCATCCTCTAGATTGATGTCCTGCAGTTCTATTTGCCCACCCTGCATTGGTGGATGAGCATTATAGTCCTTTGACTTATAGCCCATTGTAGTAAGAGGATCCCTTGTACTTTGGTTTGAAAAACTTTCACAAGCTTGATCGTGATGGAGAGACAAATTCCTGTCATGAGAAGAGATATCAAAAAACTCTTGTGTAGAACTATCATCATGTCCTATGTTCCCAGGAGTAGAAGAAGATGAAAAATTTGGAAATAGTACAGAGGTGGGACTATATGAAATAGTGTTAGAAACTGTTTGTGGATTCAATCCAACATTCCTTTGTGCAGTGATTGGTACAAATTCTTTTTCAGACATTTCCTAAGAATTTAATGCTGGAAAAGTTTTCTCATTGAAGACAACGTCTTTGCTTCTAATAATCTTCTTATCAGTTAAGCTCCAAAGCCTGAAGCCAAACTGATCCTCTCCATAGCCAACACATATGCAAGGCTCATATTTAGGATCTAGCTTGCTTCTTTTTTCTTTGGGCACATGTGGAAAAGCCTGACAACCAAAAACTTTAAGATGAGAATAAGAGAGTCTTCTACCTTGCCATTCCTCTTCTGGAATTCCGAAGTTCAACCTTGAAGAAGGACTTTGATTAATGAGATATACGGCTGTATTACATGCCTCAACGCAAAATTCTTTTCCCAATCCTGCATTAGAAAGCATACACCGAGCTTTCTCCATTATTATCCTATTGAGTCTTTCTGCTACCCCATTTTCTTGAGGGGTGTAGGGCACAACTTTCACCCTATGAATACCATTATCTGCACAATAATTGTCGAACTCCAGCGAACAAAACTCACCTCCATTATCCATTTTTAAACATTTGATCTTATGGCCCCTTTGGTTTTCAACAAGAGCTTTGAAAAATTTAAATTTAGAAAAGACTTCAGATTTATTTTCCATCATATATATCCATACTTTCCTAGTACAGTCATCAAGGAATGTAACAAAAAAATTTGAACCTCCTAAAGAGCTTACCTCAACCGGACCAAAGACATCCGAGTGTACAAGTTCCAATGGTTTCTCCTTGAGATCATGTCCAGCTTTCAAGAAGCTGACCCACTTTTGTTTCCCGTAAAGGCAATGTTCACAAAATTCCAAATTTGTTGATTGGAGACCTGGTAGTTGATCCCTTTTGAGCATTATCTCAAGGCCCTTTTTGCTCATGTGGCCTAATCTTTGATGCCAAAGTGTTGGATCGCTGCCCATGACTGTCATAGTAGTCCCTATTTCAGTAGGCTTCTCAAGGAGATAAAGATTGCCAACTTTGTTTCCCTTGGCAATTATTCTCGAACCCTTGGTAACTTTCCAAGTATCCGAATATAAGAATGGATAATATCCTTGGGCAAAGAGCTGACTAACTGAAATTAGATTTTGCTTTAATTTGGGAACATGGCGAACATCTTTTAACAAACATTTCCCTCCATCTTCTAGCAGTAACAAAATGTCACCTTTGCCAACTATTTCGTAGGATTTGTTGTCTCCAAGAAATACCTCTCCAAATTGACCACCATGGTAGTTTGTGAAATAATCCGTACATGAAGTAGCATGGAAAGAAGCTCCGAAATATATCACCCAAGAATCTGATTTTGTGTCACTTGTAGAAAGAACTAAAGTACTTTCATCTTTCTCATAGGCTGTATTTGCTTCCATGTTTCTCAAATTTTCTTGTGCTTTCTTGTAAGCCCAAAAATTTCTCTTTGTGTGGCCAGGCTTACCACAAAACCAGCATTCACCATTCCTACCTCTTGACCTTGAACGATTGGGTGACTTTGATCTTCGCTGATTGTAATTATTATTTCCTCTATGATGGCTTCTTCCTCTTCTCTCAGCGCTGACCATAGTGAGAGCATCACCGGATGAGGAGTCTTTGTTACTTCTTCTCATGTCTTCACTTAATAAAGTGGCAACAACTTCATCATAGGCTAGTTTTGACTTCTTAGAGCTTGAAGTACTTACAGCTATAACTACAGGATCCCAACTATTAGGTAAAGAACATAACAAGATGATTGCTTTGGATTTGTCATCTTGAGTCATACCAACCGAGCTTGCTTGACATAATAGGCTATTCAAATCATTTATATGATTTGACATTGCAATCCCTTCCTTCATTTTTAGTTTGTAGAGTTTCTTCATAATGAAGATTTTGTTTGCAGTCGACGTCGTTTGATACATATTCTGAAGTTTGTCCCAAACATCTTTCGTTGACATCTCATTTGAGACATTGAACAAGACATTTTTCGCTAGTGAGAGAAAAATGGATGCCATCGCCTTGTCATCCATCTTTTTCCAATCTTCATCAGTCATTGTAGACGGTTTCTTAGACTTTCCTTCGATTGCAAGAGCCAAGTCTTGCTTAACCAGCAAGGAATGCATCTGCACTTTCCACAGGCTATAATTCTTGCCCGTAAATTTCTTTATTTTCAAATCCTCCATCTTTTCGGAAAATTCAACACTGATTTTCCAATCTGCACACCTCGTGCTCTGATACCAATTGAAAGGATTTAAACAAAGAAATTAAATGTTGCAATAAGAAGAAATACACAACACCGGATTTATCCTGGTTCACCACAATAGTGGCTACGTCCAGACTGCAGAGTATTGAATTAATAAGAAAAAGTTGTTTACAAAATGAGCAAGAGCATCATATAAATGGGCTCCAATAATATTACAAATGAAGAGTCTTTGGAAACCAAGAGACTCGATTATTGGAGGGAACAAAGATGACTGTTGGCCTTCACAATATCAACAACTATTGGCTATTTTATGTTTTCTCAGCCTCTTCAATTTGTTGGGCATCCCTGAGCATGTAGAGCTTCATCTTGGGGTGAGGGATGAAGGTGAGTTTGACTGAACCATTCATTGTATTATTCACCTTGCATGAACCTCATTGCCATTGCCTCCCTCTATGTTATTGACTTGCCATCCCTCCTCTTTCCCAACTAAGCCTTGCATGTAGCTTACATGTATTCTGGAGTTTCCTTGTAATTTGCAATTGTAAATTACAAATTTATTTTCTGTCTGCCATCTCTCACTCCTTGTCTGAGGATCTCCTTGAGTGAGGTCGAGAGTTCATGCCTCTCTCACCCCTCCTTTCCCTACTACAGCTGAAATCAACATGCATGCTCATGCCTTCAGTTTTCCTTGTCTTGCCAGGCTGCTATGCCTTCTCACCCTAATGTAAGTCTTTATCATGTTTTTTATGTTTGTCTTTAGCAAGTTTTTTTATCTTCTTTTCATTATTATTAACTTGTTAATAGAGCTTAGTTTGGTTTCTCATTTATCAAAGAAGGCATTTCTAAGTGCTTTATAGTTGTTAAATATATAATTTCAAGTTATAAATAATGATATAAAATTTTAAGGTTTAATTCTTATTGTTCTTTAATCAGTTTTTTTTGCTCATAAAGTTTAATATAGCTATTTTGTTTTGTTTATCCTTAGCTTTAATTTAAAATTTTATTTTATTGTTTTATTAATAGAATTTGAGCTATTAATTTATTAATTTTTGGATTGTCACTAATCTATTTTTTTAAATTATCATTTAATCATTTATAAGTCTCATGTGGTCATAGCATAGGTTATAAAATTAATTTATAACCTCTATACTTGTCCTTTTGATTATATTTCATATTGTTTCAAAATTATAAGTTATTACATTATGATTTATTATATTATAAGAATAATTTACTATGTTATAAGTTATAAAATTGATTTATAACTTATACATTTGGCATACTTATCCATACTTAGTTAGATACGCCTAACATCAAGTCTTTTAAAATAGTTTTGTTTTTAAAGTTTCATTTTAAAGGGGATATTTGCAGATTCTTTTATAATAATAACAGTTCTGTATCAATTTGATTCCTTGTGTGGCAGAAGAATTATTCCTTTAACAGTTTTTTGCAGGTTTGCATTATTATTCATCTGTAACAACATCTATTTTAACTTATTCTTTGACAAGTTTTTTAAACTCTAGATTATTATTTGTTTAGAATATTATTCAACGTCTCACGAGGGAAAAATAATTATCATTACCAATGCTTTCATTTGTAGCGTTGCCTTAGATAAAGAGAAATCACTTCTAATAAGAGAAGTTGTTGCCTTAGGTTATAAAATTAATTTATAACCTCTATACTTGGCCTTTTGATTATATTTCATATTGTTTCAAGATTATAAGTTATTACATTATGATTTATTACATTATAAGAATAATTTACTATGTTATAAGTTATAAATTTGATTTATAACTTATACATTTGGCATACTTATCCATACTTAGATACGCCTAACATCAAGTCTTTTAAAATAGTTTTTTTTTTTTTAAAGTTTCGTTTTAAAGGATATTTGTAGATTCTTTAATAATAATAATAGTTCTGCATCAATTTGACTCCTTGTGTTGCAGAAGAATATTCCTCTAACATTTTTTTGCAGGCTTGGATTATTATTCATCTGTAACATCTATTTTAACTTATTCTCTGACATGTTTTTATAAAATCTAGATTATTATTTTTTTAGAATATTATTCAAAGTCTCATGAGGGAAGAATAATTATCATTACCAATGCTTTCATTTGTAGTGTTGAATTAGATAAAGAGAAATCACTTCTAATAAGAGAAGTTGTTGCTAATTAACAAAGTTAATCATCTTTTTCTATGTTAAAATAAATTCATGTAGGCAATTAATACAGTACTCTTCATCCCTTCATTAGTCTATTTCAAATAAAAATAAGTACATAAATGTTTCTTTTCTTTCTCTCTCTATTTAATTAAAACCTAAACCTATTGCATGCCTAACCTTTTAACCCTTTTCCTCTAGACCCAACCACCTACGCCTGGTTTGTAGAACCCATCGACTCGACGATAACCCCTATATTATCATCCCCTAAAGAGGCCCTCATCTAAGGATGAACCCTTTGACTTTCATAGTATCAGACCACCGCTAAGATTGCATCAAATAATGCATATACCCTAGCCACCATATCTGTTGGTAGTAGCCTTGAAATATGAATAATTTCCCTTTCAAAATACATGTGATTCCTTTGCCACAACCCTATCCTCATAGTATCCAAAAGGGTCATTCATACCATATCCTCATCAAACTTCTTGATGGGAATAATTCCTCCCACCCATGCCTTTGAACCATGCAACATATAACCACTGATTTCTTCATCTAATATGGTTGCATTCACAAAAAATGGATTAATACAAATCTCTTGAATCTTCATCAACATCTTGTACTCAGGTAACATATCATACATGTTTGAGTACAATATGGACAATACTTGAGTCTGATAGATAGGTCATGGTGCCTTTGGCCTCAACACCCCATCTCCTATTATGCTCCTTATTGCATGCTCCACCTCTCCAGGCATTGCTTGAAATAGTTCATCAAAATCTCCACTCAGGTATGTTGACTCTAGTGGAAACTCCCATGTTAAAATGGGGATCATCACTCGGAGATTCAACACTTTGTGATCCATTTCCTCTTTCCAACCTGCATTCAAAATACATAAGAAATATAAGTGTTTTTTCATGACAAAAAGATACTTTTGCATACTCTACTTTCATATGCTTTACCTTCACCTAGAATCAGCTTGACTTAAGTTTTTTGAGTAAGACTCTAAATTTTTCTCTCAACTTCATTCTCTTTGTTCGCAACTTATAGAATTTTTTTTTCCTTTTTGATTTGATTACACTATTGACTGCCCAATGCATGTCAATGGATTCTTTTTTGGCTTACTTGCAACTATGTATTCTAGTTATATTCTTTTTTAATTGGTAAACTTTTATATCATTGCTTTAATGTCTCTGTTCATGTATGCAAAAAATTAAGAGTTTTTTTTAGTTGTTCAAATAATATGCTTTTTCAGCTTTCATCATTCTAAAAATTCTATTATGTTATTTTTTAACAAAAAAATAATCTTCTATTTTGCTTTGGTAGTCATTCCTAATGATAATACATTTCTTTGATTATGATTAGATTTTGTTATTTCAATTTATCAAAAATTACTATTTAAGATATTTTGTCTTTATTCAAAATGTTCATTCTACTTTATATATATATAGTAGGATCCTCTTAATATTGTGACTTATGATTTACATATATTTATTTAAGTATATATGGATGCACACATATATACCCAGAAAAATATATAATTTTATAACTATAATGATTTAGAAATTGATATATACCTTCACAAAATCAATTAAGTACTCATGTTTACATTCAATGGAGTTTTATACCTAATATCCATATTTTATTTTTTCATTGATCTTCCTTGCATCTCTGCATTTATCTTAATTCTGATTGGATTATGAGTTATCTTACACATTTTACTTCACTGTGATCTATTGATTTGCACATAGTTGCAATTTTATGCTTTTACAACATCATTCTATGACCATGTTGAAACTTTATGGTTTTATTCCATTGATTTATATGAAGTTTTTTGAGTTGCATAGGGAGCCAATTTTTCAAGGTTAACTATGTAGTTCCCCTTAGTATAAATGATACATAGTCTCCTTATCTAGCCCATGGAGTATCGCTCCATCCTATATTGGTGTGCTCTTAGTTTATATGGAGTTTCCCTCTATTTGGTTCTATTTGTTCTACTTTGAAAGGATGATATTTTATATGGAGTTTCCCTCCATTTGGTTTTGTTTGTTCTACTTTGAAAGGATGATATTTTATATGGATTTTCCCTCCATTTGGTTCTATTGGTTCCACTTTGAAAGATTGATTTATATATGGACTTTCCCTCCATTTGATTCTATATGCTCTACTTGAAAGGTTGATATTTATGGAGTTTCCCTTCATGTTGTTTCATTTTGTTCCTCAATGAAGAGGATATTATTATTGGAGTTTTCCCTCCAAATTTAGATGATTTGATCCAATTTGAAGGCAATATGTTGTTAAATCCTCATAATCCATTATTTTTAATATCCTAACAAAAATCAGGATAATAGTAATTTGATTAGCATGTCCCTCCTTTTACTTTATTTTCATATATTAATGTGATAATGATCTACATACTTTATTGCTTAGATCATGAGTCATGCACATTATGGAGGGATGCCCTCATTAACTTGCAGTGGGATGATTCATTAAGTGGACTATCTATATCCATGTGATTGATGCAATGTTGGTGCACGTATCATTAGTTGGCCTTGTCTTTGGTCATTAGTACATTAGTATAATATAATTTTCATGAGAACAATGATCAAACTTTTTTTGTACTTATTGATAATATTTTGAGCATATACTTCATCTTGATATTGGGTTATCTCCATTGCTTTGTGGTAACATGTTTATTTTCCTCTCTATTTCTCTATGAATATAAGATTTCTAATTCAAATTTAAGATAAAATACTCCTTGTGGATAGTTGTCTTGTTTCTTGTGTCTATGTTTTTTAGGTAATCCATCCAAGCACATACAAGACAGTATTATTTGGTGTACATTTAAATGACCTATCCACTTCTCTCTTGGCTCTACAAAGATTTACTTACACTCACAAGAGACCTTTTGCATAATTGGAGATTCTCAAAGATCAAGTTGATGCTATTTAGAGTTTCATTGTAAAAATTGGGTTTAATACCCTTTGATGTAATTTCCCCAAGTAAAGATTAAAGGGGGGTGTTAGAATTTGTAATATTTCCTTGGTTATATTTATTAAATGGGATAAACCAAGGTATCCCTTATGTTTTTTTTCCTCTAGTCCACATGTGAGGACAAGTCCCTTTTGTAATTCCTTTATTAAGGAAAATAGTTTATTCCTCCTTAAGATGATTATGACACTTGTTATGCACACACTTATGAATGTGGCAATCATTCACATGGGAGTTACAAATAATTCCTTTTCTCATCTCTTTATAAGATATGCTTCTCTCTAATTCTAAACACACAATCATGATGTAGTTCATGTAATGAGTCTTTTGGCTCCACATTGTCTCCTTCTCTCTCTCTATCTTCATTCTTTAGGCATTTGCCTCATTCATATAATTCACAAGGGGTTTTCTTTGCTTTCCCCTTTCAAAATCCTTGTCTCCTCTCTTGTATTGACCTTGGAAAGTTCATATAAAGTGTGGTAATTATATTCATCACAAACTCTCTTGGATTAAATTATAATTCTTTA
Source organism: Cupressus sempervirens (assembly GCA_028749045.1). Lineage (NCBI taxonomy): Eukaryota > Viridiplantae > Streptophyta > Pinopsida > Cupressales > Cupressaceae > Cupressus > Cupressus sempervirens. The sequence goes on from CM053785.1 coordinate 1,103,722,509, forward strand.
TTTTTAGTTTATTTAAATTTTATTACTTCTAACATCTATTAATAAAATATACTTAGATTATAATTCACAAAAAAAGGGTTGGGGGATACAAGATCACACTATGAATGAGTTCACAAGGCTGAAGCTTGACTAAAAACATGGGCATAGACAGAAACAAAAACTATTCATGAAAATAAATATATCAGGCAACCTCAAGCTGCCAAAGCATTGCCAGCTGAGGGTGGTGGATTATCTTTGTCTTGGAAACCCCAATCATCTTTAGGATTGGGGGTGGGATAGGAATAGTCTAGCCATCATCAATAGTAGCAAGAATAGTAGCAACCTTTGCATCTTTAACCTTTGGCCATGAAGGAGAAATTGTTAGGTCTAGGCGACGCCACTTCCTAGAATATGCATGATGAGTACTAGAAGGAGGAGCCAGGGACCAGCCAAAACCACCACGGGCTAGGGAAGTTGAGTGGCACCTCCATCTACCATCACCACCACTAGGACAATAGTGGTAGGAAGCCTGGGAGAGTGGGGTGTGCAAGTGGCAACCAGAGGAGTGGTGTCGAGGATGGCTTCCATGAGGTCTCCACTAAGGCATCAGGAGGAACTCTAGCAATAATGCATGGAGCATTACCCTAGTGATTGAAAAACTCCTGTATGTGAGTTACCTCGAGTGTAACTTTTTTAGCTTGCACCTGAATCTGCATAATTATATTATTACAAATGCATGCCTTAGTGTACATAGCAATGTTAACATCCAAAAATTGTGTGTGAAAAGAACAACATTCATATCTTTCCACTAAGAAAGTAGAATCCCCAACCTGAAGGTATGCCAAATCTAGGTGAACTTTTAAGGAAATCTAGGAGAGTCACCTAGTAAAATCATGTTCCAAGAAAAAGACTCAGGTTTGAATGGACTAAAAAAATAATGAATCTAGTGCCAATAATTCTGAGCATGCTTACAAAACCAAAAAATATGCAAGAAAGACTCTAGTTGTCTAGAGAAGGGGCATCTAGGATCAAGAACCCTAATGTTTTTGAGCTAAGGCCCCAGGGGAAGACCTTGGAAGGTCAAGCACCAAGCAAAATATGCAATCTTGCATTTAGTTATAGCATTTCAAATGGTATCAAAGCATTTTCTCAATTGAGGAAGAGAAGATTGTAAATGCCATCTGTGGTTTAGCGTATCCACCATCAAAAGATGAGGCGAAAGCCATTTGTAGCCCAAACTTGTCTTGTAATTAGAAAAAGGAGTGGTAGGATACCACTTCCAATCAAGCCACCAAGGGTGAACAGACTGAATGCCCACTTTATAAACTAAGTGAATAGGGATGGAAGAAAGAAGAAGGTCAAAAGTCTATTGGTCTGATCGGATAAGGCAGTATTGTACTTGAATATCTTCCCAAGTCCTAAAACTCATGGTGACCCTTGAAAAGAGGTCCTTAGGAGTTTTGATGCTTTGTTAAAGAAAAACACAAAGCATTGGCCCCTTGAGTCTTGGTGAGGGGAGTACCTTGAATGGAAAACAAGGGAGACCAACAAATCTTCTACTAATTCAAGGAGAGGCCATTGTGGAATTCGTCTCTAGCCCATTGAAGCTAGGGCTTAATAGCCTCCCAAGCTTTCTAGATGCTCTTGATGATGAATGAGCCTTGAATGACCATAGGCTCATGCATGATGAGAAGGTTTTAGAAACCAATTCCCTTCCAAGTAGGCCTATTGATAGGAAAGTTAGAAGAAATACTATGCCAAACTAGAATCTTCCAAGCTTCATCTCCTAAAATAGCCCTAATAATCCATTTTGCAAAAAGAGAAAGTCCTTGTTTTTAAGTGGAATGTAGGCCAAGACCACTTGACTCTTTTGGGAGACAACAAAAATCCTAGGCCACTATGTGGAAGCCATGGCGATCAGAACTAGAGGCCTAGAAAAAATCCCTGAGCAATCTTTCCAGCTTCATCTAAGAAGCTTTAGATGGAGCCTAGTAGGAGGAGTAATACACATGAGTGGCTGCCAAGATATTTGAGTAAATCTAGAATTTTCCAGTGAGCAAGAGCAGCTTTGTGATCCAGTAGTTGAATTTTTTGCTAATCTTGGCCAACATAGCATTACAAAATTCCATAGGTGATGCCTAGAATGCAAAATAAATGCCAAGAAAGTGAAAGATTTCCCCGTAAGCAAACCATTTCCACTCAAATTGGCTGAGCCAAGGTGGTGCTGGCAAAAATGACTAACAGATGTAGAGCGTTTGATGTCATTGAATGACAGAACCAAAGGCTTGACAAAAGGTGTCTAGGCAACTTAAAGAATTATTGATGTTTTCTTCATCCTGTAAAAGAGTAAGAAAAGAATCATCAGCAAAGTGTCCATTGACAAATTGGGAGGATGGTTTAGGAAAGGACATGCCACAAACTAGTCTTGAGGACACAGAATGCATAAGTAAATAGCTAAAACCTTCCGCAGCAAGGACATAAAGCATAGGAGCTAGCGGATAACCTTGCTTGATGGCATGAAAAAGTCCAAAAGCCTCAGAGTTTGAATTGTTGATGGTAATGCAAGCATTAGAATCTCCACAAATTGGAGGAAATTGGGGCCAAAACCTAGAGCTTAGAGCATAGCCAAGATGAAGGACCATTCAATGCGATCATAGGCTTTAGCAAAATCAATCTTTAAAAAGATAGCGTTTTGATTGTATTTTTGAGCCCATTCCATTCCCTCCCAGACAATAATGATGTTGTCAAGAATATATTTGGACTTGATGAATCCAGTTTGATCTGGTTACACAATTAAGGGCAACATGTGTTTGATTTTGAGAGAGAGTGCCTTGGCAATAATCTTATAAGACACATTCAAAAGGGTAATGGGTCTCCAATTGCATATGTCCTCTAGATCACTGACTTTAGGTATGAATTTGATATTTCCTTTTTTCATAATGGCTCCTAAGCTTTTAGAATGATAAGGTTTAGGATAAACTTTGTGCAGATCAGGACCTATATGCTCCTAGAGGTGTTTGTAGAATTCACAAGGAAACCCATCACACCTAAGGGACTTGTCATCTGCCATGGAATAGACCACTTCTTTAAGGTCTTGGAGGGAAAGAAGTTTCACATAGAAAGTATGTTTCTCAACTACTAGGTAGTTTGGAGTAATAGAAATACACTTTCTAACAGCTTCCTCCTGAGCAACTAAATTTCCCTACAAAGAAAACATGTTCCCATAGTGATGAAAAAATGCTTGCAAGATAGCAAGGAGACTAGATAGAATAAAATTTCCTTTTTTCATCTTTTTAATCCCAACATTTGTATGATGGGCATGAAGAGCCTAAAAAAAATCCTTTGAGGCTTTGTTGCCAACCTCCAACTAGTGGAAATGGGCTTTGATTTGGTCTCCCCAAGAAGCATAAATATCATCAATTTTTTTTTCATGGCAAAGCTTGGAAAGATGAATTTGTAATTCGACATCAAAGGGATAGAGGGTGAGGTGCTCAGAGGCTTTTTTTAGGGAAAGTGTGTTGGCTTCATATGACTATTTTCAATACATAGCCAATAGTTGCCCATAAATGTACAAGGACCGAGTAGTTCTAGTAATGGCATCATTCCAACATTAAATTCATACCCTTTGAGAATACGGATGTGGCTCCAAGTTCCAGACATGTAGGATGTGCGAAATGGTGGAAGTATGCATCAGCATAGATGTGTTGAGGAAGAACTAAGACTTGGTCACCTTCAGGATAGCTGTTTGCCAAGAAATGACAAAATAAATGGCGTAGTAGTTAGATAACATCACATCTGGTAGGGGAATGATAGGTAGATCTTGATCCTCAAAAAAAGAGAAAAAAGATTGCACAGTGATCATAGCACAATCAAGGCATTTTAATATGTGGTTAGAGCTAGCTTGAAAGTTGGACCAAGTGTGCCAAACCCCACTATCCTGGTAATGGTTGGTATTGGGATAAAAAAAGGCCCAATTTATTGTGCATGTAATACCAAGCATGTCTTTCCCTAGATTTCCAACAAAATGGTAGAATTTCATCTTTTTCAGAGGCCACTTCAACTATATTAAAGTCCCCACACATGACCCAAGTAGCTGGAGGCAAGTTCTCAGCTAGCCAGGCCCACATCTAGGATCTTTCCATAGCATCAATGGAAGCATAAACATTAATGACTCCAAAAGAATGATTGTTATGGAAAGAAAAAGCTAAATAATTCTATGCGTGGGGTCAGAATTGTGTAAAATAATAGCAGAATGAAGGCAAGGTGATAGGAGAGTAATTACACCACCTTGGCCACCTTCATGTTGGGAAGAAAAAATCATGCCATCTTGCCAAATTATGTGGCATGCCAAAGAAAGCATGAAATTTTAACTTCTTGCAGATAGAGAATATCTAAATTACTGTCTATGATGGCCATCTCAAACATAGTACTTTTCTGGAGAGATCTGTAAGACCTTGAACATTCCATGATAGGAAGTTCTTGAGAACTCTTCCATATCATCTTCATCTTCAAGAGAGGAGTAGCTATTTTGTAAGAAGGTAGAAACATGGTTGAAGTCAAATGGAAAACCCTCTAGACTTATAGCCTGACATTTCACCTCTGGTATCTCCACATATCTAGGATGACTATGAGAATGTTGCATCACTAGTGGTGCTATGGAAGAAGTAGCAAGAGGAGTATGTGCCCCAGCCAAGGTAGGAGCCCTAGCAACTGCTTTATCCCCTACATGCCAATAGGGTTTGAAACTTACAAAACTTCAAGATTATTTCCTTTGTCTGCTGCTTGAATCCCTACGCTGGCTAGAATTGATGCTCCTATGGGGATAGGAGGAACCATGATGACCATAGCATAGGACTACTTGGGGGACAAGAGATTCAAGGGAGCCTTTCCATTATGCCCACTAGTAACCCATTCTATTTTTTTCCCTTTAGCCTATTTTATAGGTACTTCTTTAGGCATGGGCTTGACCCTAGGCATAGCCAAAGGGTAGTCCTTAATCTTCTATTCTGCGGACTGGCACCTATAGTAGGTGTTGTGGAGGTTCAAGTAAAGCACCTTCTCAGAGAAGGTTTGAGTTGCAATCTAAATTTCCATAGAATCCTTAAGATCCTTGGAAAGATCCACCTCGACTCAAATGCATCGTTGTGCACGAGCATTAAAAAATTTCTTAGAATCCTTGGTGACAACTTTGCCAAGGGCTTTGGCAATGGAATCAATGAAAGGCCAGTATGGCAAGGGTAAACTTGAGAACTGGGCCCACATAAGAACCCTAAGCTTTTTATCATCTGAGACTATGAAGTCTTGTGACCATTTTTGAAAAAAAAGAAACGAAGAACACACAGACCAAGGTCTATTGTTAAAGACCACGTCTACTTGCGAAAAGATAGTGAAGAAAAAAAAAAAAAAAAACCTTTGTTAAGGTTTTGCATTACATCAAGGTGGACTCCATGAGGAGTCCAACTCTTACTAACCCATTCTTGGAGCATAGCTTTAGGAGGAGCCCTACCCACAAAATAACCTATCAAGGTGTGTTGTTCTAACAAGTCACATGCAGCATCAAATTCTTGCAAATGAAGGATAATATTAGGATTACCTTGTGAAAAACGTTTGGGACAAACTTGCATGGCATTTGTTCTGTGGTGGCACCATGGTAGATCAAAGTAGCAGTGTGAACTCTAGAAACAATTAGTTCACGATTGGTTGGAGCCACTAAATTCTAGCCTAAAAAACTCCTGCAATAATTGTAGTGTGACAAGGGGTGCTTATAAAAAGAAATTTTAGATGAAAAGCCATACACAGAAAATTGAAAGTTTGCATGAAGCAAGAAATCCTAGTAGAGTGAAAAACCCCTCTACCTCCTTCCTACATTCAAATTTAAAATTAGTTTTTTATGTTAATCATTAAGTACCAATCAAATATATGTATGCAATGGATGAATTAAAGAGGTATAAAAGATTAACAAAGAAAAAAGTTGGTTAACTTTTAACATATATTTGTTTGCAAAGCAGAGTCATTTCTAAATCATTTAGCAAATGATCTTGTTTTATGCAATGAAGGTCTATATAAAGAATTGATGGCTTCAATAAAACTATGCAGGTATCTATGATAGAGAGCATTAAATTTTGTTATTTTAAACTTTATTGGATCATTAGTTATGCTAGAGTGTGAGATTTTATGTTAGAGTGTGAGATTTTATGTTATGTTTGTGTTTGTCAATTTCAAGAATTTTAAAATATTTCATACTATAGAATTACATGGAAAACAAATCTAATGGGAAATAAAAGAAAATAGAAAGTGTTAACAATGTACAATAATCTATTTATTTTCCTTAAAATAATGTGAACACATTTTGAATCCATTGTTAAGACCTTCAATCCATTATCTAGTACTGGGTACTAATTCAAAAAAATAATGTATATTTAAAGCCCTCTCGCATAGCATGGGTATCAATCAATTTTATGAATGATTTTCCCAAATGTACTTCAATTGTATCAATATAATTTAATAAAATCTATACTAAAAAATCACAATATTAATATTTTATTTTCTTGAGTCATTTCATGGTAAAATATTTTTATTTTTTTATTTTTTACCGTCTACTTTAATACTATTAATTAGTAGAGAAGGTCTTATTCATTAAAAATAAATTAAAAATTTATTTAGTCAAATTATTTTTAAAAATATATCATCAATTAATAGTATTAGAAAATCCTTACCATCTTTAGATAATGAAATTTTGGAAGTACTTTAAGATTTTAAAAATATATAAATTAAAGGTTGGTTTTTTTAGGATTCTATAAAACTCATTCTATCTCTTATTTGTTTCTTACTTGACATTGACACTTACAAAATTCAAGTGGTAGAACCCATGACTTCATGGATTACCACATGGGGTATGAAACTAATTAATATTTCTTTACTTGACACATAGATGAATTATTTGAACTATCAGTTAATAGTAGATCAAAATGATATGGCACATTTTAGGAAGCTTGTAAGAGAACTACATTAGAAATAAAAAATCCTAGAATGGATAGAAAGGAAAAGATGATCATGAGTCACTTGGAAGAGAAATTTAGAATTCATCAAAGTAATAGTTCTATTAATGAGAAAAATAAAACCATTCCATATGCACATGGAAATGGGAAAGGAAAGAAAGTAGAAACAAATATTAGAACCCTAGAATTACCAGTGATAGAGGAAATTGAAATGGAAGAGATATGTGAAATCAAGGCATCTCATAGAAAGAAGTAGAAGAAAATAGATGCAGATAATGAGAAGATAGATAAAAAGAAGGAGATAATAGACATGGCAAAATATGGTCAAACCAAATCCAATATACCACAAAATGATACTTAAGTTTCCAAGGTAATAATGGAACATAGAATGGTAGATAACATTAGTAACTTTAAGTTTTCTAAATTGTCATATGAGGACCAAAAAATAGTTGAGGATGTTATTGTATTTAACATTTACATTTTCACCAAATTCCCAAGTCAACTTAAAGATCATATTTAATGAAGTACACGAAATTATTAATGTCAAATGGGAGTTTGCAGCCATATTTGAAAAGGATACAAGGGAAAGGAAGCTTACTTATATTGTGACACATTTTACAATAACGGAAATAAATGAAGAACTTGAGATGTAAAAGCATGGATTTAGTATTGGTCACAAGATTGCAAGACTATTAATTAGATAGGAGAAGAATGTTGAAGTAAAAATAATAGTGATATGGAAAATAATATACAAAATAGATCTACCACAACAACATGACACAATAGGTACATGCCAAGAATATGATGCTTTTACTATGAATGAGTTAATGGGAGGTATGATAGATAGTGTTCCAAATGTTACTACTCATATTGGCCTACCAAAGGACTCAATTGATGCCATTATAAATGAAAACGTTATTGATAGTATTATTTATCCATGATTGGGGATAAACTTTATGTAAACCCTATTGAAATCCATAATGATGTTTTTAATAGTGAAACAAACAAGATTGATGAAATAGGAAAGGATAAGGAAATAGAATAGGTGACAGAGTCCATTAATCAATCAAAGGACACTAAATAATAGGCCAAGCACATTGAACAAGGTGAGGAAAATCAAGAAATGATTGTCGAAAAATAGCGGGAACAAGGACATGACAAAGAAGAAAATATGAGAACATAAACTGGTAACACTAGAATAAGGGATACAACTATTAATGGTTTTACTGGTGAACAATAGATACCCTATATCACTAATACACTCATCATTGTTCAAGTTGATAACCTAGTTCATACCAAGAAGGTAGATGAAAGTAAAAGCATTGAAGGTGAAGATACCCTAAAGATGGAGAAGAGACACCACATGATAACACCCTCAATGATTCAAAAATTAACATAGATGATACTAATGATAATAAGAAAAGGAAGATAATGGAATAAGATGAGGAACATAAAGAGGATATTGATGATCCAAAGTTTTAAATACCCAACAAATATTATAACATGTTTAAGTCTAAGGAACAAATACTATTTTCAAGAAAACTAGTTGAAAGGGCTAAGAAGAACAAGATAAGATAGACGAAGAATAAGAAGAAAGTAATAACCTATAAATCATTTTTATACATTTTGACTTAGTTTCTAATATATAACTTGAGAATGAAGTATCTTAGATTGATCAACTCAAAACATTGGTTGATGTAATCACTAGTTCAAATCATCATATGGATGGAGAGATGATAAAAAGAGAAGAGAAGAGACTAGCGAATGAAATGGTAGAGAAGTTACTATAGAAGATTTCTTTTTTGATGGTTTTAATGTTTGAGCTAGCCAAGGAACTCAAGGAGTGATTACTTGAAGTTGGAAAATTTTTCAATGAAATATCTATTCTGACCAACTTCATTGTAAAGATCGAGACAAAGAAGGAAGAACTTGAGATATATTTGGCTACACTTGTTAATCAGCTACACCCATTGGATAGTTCTATAATGGATCATTTTACTATGCCAAAAGAGCTAACAATCATGGAAAGAGAATTCAAGGTAGAAAAGTATAGGCAGGGATGGAATTATTGGAATTAGAATGATTCCTAATTCAAGACATGGACATCACAGAAGCTTATCTTAAGGAAGAATACATATTTATAGGTACTCCTAAAGTGAGCACAATTGATAGCATGGAGGAACTAGCCTTCGGTTTAAGTGGTCAACACATTTCATTGAAACATAAAAAGGAGTGATGAGAACATTTACCTCCTAATGCTGAAGTACATTTTTACTCTATGTTTGATTAACTATGATTTATAAACACCCTTTTACATAATTTTCATTGTTTTATTTGGAGGTTTTTCCTAAAAGGGGAACTATATAAATAAGATTGAAAAGGAGAATTTACCGATTAAAGTTTTCACATTTTCACTAGTTTTTCTATCAATAGGAAAGGTGTAGAATATTGGTAGAATAAGGAATGTTGGTAGATGACATTGTTAATGATTTTATAGAGCATGGTTGTCATTATTGGAAAACCATTACATTGATAGGAGAGTTTTGCATAAGTATCTAAATTTAAACCTATATGCTATGAAATGATAATGTAAACAACATGAAACCAAACTTAAACATCCAAAAAATCAAAACAATAACATAAAATATGACAAGACCTACAAATTTAAAACTCATGAAAATGGAGAATAATAAAACCTTCTCCTACAAAATGCCTCCAATGTGAAAATGATTTTTCCAAGATGGAATGTGTGCTCAATGGTTGCTTTAAATTTGAAATGTGTATTTAATGATGGATGTAGGAATAAAAATTTGAATATAGCAATGGTCCTTTGGTAGTTTTTTGGCTCTCAAAACAATATAATAACTCTACTTAGATGGTGGATTATTTTTGAAGGATACATGCTTCAATTTATATAGAAGGAGTAGAAAAAATGGATGGCCAAGATGTAAAGTAGAGAAATTGTGGGGGAGGGATAGGATGTAATGTAAAGATGAGCACATAGATTGTTATTTCTCAAATACATGCCCCACAATAAGTGTCACAAGGAGAATGAGTGTGAGGAGATATGATTTTAGGAGAGATAGTTAAGTGAAGGTGTGAGATGTGCTCTAGTGTACATGTGTGTGTGTGTGTGTGTGTGTGTGTGTGTGTGAGAGAGAGAGAGAGAGAGAGAGAGAGAGAGAGAGAGAGAGAGAGAGAGAGAGAGAGAGAGAGAGAGAGAGATGTTGCATGAGAAAACTTGCAAGAAATACTATAACCATTTCCCAATAACACATAATAGATTTGAAATAAATATGCAATTAGAATCCACATGCAAGAGTATAGAAAACATACTCACAAAATGTGACACAAGATATACCCTAGGAAACCCTCATTGAGGGAAAAAACCCATCCTCCAAAAGCATCCATCACCATATATTATTCAGGAAAAATAGGATTGCAATACAACCATGGAAGCCTTCAAAGCCATAGCTAGAACCAAGCAATCCATGTGAAAAAGCATGAATCCACACATCCCATGCCATGCTTCCAACCTTCACAAATGCTCCCTTGGCCAACCTATCAAGCCTTGTCCTGGTCGACTCTTGCTTTTTTCCTTTTATCTTCTCTCTACAACAACTACTCTTGTGGCTACTTATATAGTATAAAATCCCACAAAACCACCAAGTAATATTACATAAACCATGCATTGAAACCATATGCTACCTAACCCCTTGAGCCCACATTTAATATTGGATTTTTAATTCTTTTCCTCAATATTAAATAATTACATGAAATATTATCACAATATTACAATACATCTCATCAAGTATATTCTATGAGAATATTTACATGTTGCACATCCATCTAGGTGATCCTATATATAACATTACATAATAAAATAAAATAATACAATATAAAAATATTATGCAATGTGTGCAACACACATTATCTCAACAATCTCTCATTTGTTGTATGCATTGCATAGAGTCAATGTCTAGCCACATAAATGAGAAAGAGAATGATACCTCCCAAGGCATCCACCATCATGGATCAAAGTACACAAAGTGCTCCTTGCTAGTAGCCGCAACAAAATCAAAGTATCTAGCCTCTTAAATATGAATGAAGCCACCTTCTATTAGTCCACCACCACCGGACATACATAGGAGTCATCCAAAGAGAAAACCACCCAACCTATCACATTGGAAGATCATAAAATCCTATACCGACTAAAATGCATTTAGACACCCAAAATTTGGCAAAAACCTAAATCATTCAATCTTGATCAATCACAATCAAATTAAAGAGAAAATCAAAAGAAACACAATAGACTTTAAATCAAAAATTGCATCAAGTCATTAATCACCTTTTAAATCAACAAGGCCTAAATCAACTTTAAAAGAGGAAGAAAATAATTAAAATTCATAAAATAAAATGCAAAACGGGAGGAAGAAAAGACAAAGTGTTGAAAATAAATCATTTAGTAAATCAATAAACTCACTTTATCCTCACAAGATGAAAATCTCCCTTTTTACCATTTAAAAGAATTTGAAAAATCCTCATATTATCCCCAAAACCAAGTCTATTGGACTCTTCCTCCTGGCCTTTAATGACATATTTTGAGTTTCAATTTCACTCCTAGTCAAAAAGTGAAAATCCTAGTTCTTACCCCGACCCCTTCCGAAATCCTATAAATAGGGAGGAAATCTAAGAGACAAGGGACCCACATCATATTTAGACTCATTTTTTTAGCATTTTCATTATAGTGATTTCATAGCATTGTTAGTATCATTTTATGTCATTTAGCATCATTTTGTATCATTTAGCTTCATTTATTGCACATTTAGTCCATAGCATGATCATGTCAAGAGCATTTCTAGGAGTTTCATTTCTCATATAATCTGCATTATAGTCATAGATCTTGCATTTGTCATCATAGATATGCATTTTTTAGCAATATCCCATTTTAGAACTATCAGTAAAAGGCTGGTCTGAGAGCTATTTTAGCTATTGTAGTTAGGGAGACGTGAGACATTTATAGAGATTACTTGTTGCTAGTGATATTTTGGGTCTAGCATAGTCTATCATAAGTCCATTTACTTTCTACATTAAAGTTTCATGAATATTCATTCTTTTACCATGTACAAAATGGAATCCATCATGGGCCTGAACTAAAGCCTCTCTACTTTCAAGTTTTGCAATCTAATCCTTCTTTATTTTAGTATAGATCTGTGTTTTTATTGCTATCTTTTGTGCAGATCTAATCAGATACAGGTTCTACTACTTTCGAGAGGCCCCATATCAGCAAGAACAACATTCCAAAGTCTTTCTCAATTGTAGAAGAGCTAGATCTAGGTTTTTTGATGCTTCTGCGCTTCATTTTAACACTTTTGAGCATTATTCTAACACTTTTGAACTCTATTTTTGCACATTTAATCTTACTATAGCACTTATACATCATTCTATAATGCATTTGCTTTATACTGTAATGCACATGCATATCATTATAGTGCTCTTAAGAGTAATGTGATGCTTTTAATCATTACTGCAGAGTATCTAAAGCATATCATAGTGCATTTAGCTTTTTAATAGTGCATCTACATAATAAAATAGCGCATTTAAGGTTTTCTATGATGCTTTTAACCATTTTTGTAGAGCATCTAAAGTATCCCATAGTGCTTTTGACTTTCTTTTAGCGCATTTTCTTGATAAAATAGTGCATTTGAGGTTTCTTGCAATGCATATGAGCATTTATGTAGCACATTTCATGAAAGTCACAGTTTTTTGAATCTAACTCCTATATACGAACATTTTTTTTCCTTATAGATCCCTTTTGCATCAACAAACAAGCCTTCAAACTGCTGATAGCATGTAATAGGAATGAAGACCCTCGTAAATGCACCTAGCCCTCACTAGCTTTGAATCAAGTAGGTGGACCATTGCTCTTGTCAATTAAAAGTGTGGCATTTCTGAGCTTTCGAACATAGTTTAATTAGATCTTTCAAGCTTTCTAATCTGATAAAGAAGTAGGCCTATGCTCTCAAGTCTTTTGAGTTGATCAAAATGCCTGACCTTCCATAAAGATCAGGTACAGTTGAACAAGGAAAAGAACCCACACAGTGTCTAATTAGAAGCCCCCTTGTTTTCAGTAGTGTAAGGGCTAGAAATGAATCCTTTTGTCTGATGTGTTTGGGGAGCCATAGTAGTAGGGATATGCTCTCACTATCTCAAGTGATTAGATTCCCAGACCTCCCTATTGACTTACATTTCTCACTTTTCACTAGGTAGAATAATCTTACCATAGAAGGGCTACTTCTTGAGTTGCCTTAGCAGGGCCAGTGAGAGGGATTGCCACCAATCTTGCATTGTTAATCAAATGCAAGCCACTCATGTTCAGTGCATAGCCTTCCTCTAGTAGTCCCACAAGGGATTGCACCAAACCTCCCTAGCATTGGTGGGAAGCTCTCCATTATAGGAGAGGTAAATCAAAACACAACTGGAATACTAAGATCCACTAGTCACTGGCCTTAGATAACCTTGCTAGGAAGCCATTTTTTTTTCATTTTCTAGGTGCATGTGATTGTTCATTTTATTTTAGTCTAATTACTATTGTTCTTGAGTTCTTTCAAACTTAATAATGAACACCAATGTGACCACAAACCTTTCAGAAAGAAAAACCTTGAACCAGTATTGAGAAACCAAGTGTAAAATGAAGACATTGTTGGACAATCCTTGAAATTACACATACACTGCATAAAATAGTGCTTCTAAACATTCCTATAACACTTTTGGCTTCTGTTATGATTCATATACCTATGAAAAAGTGCATTTGGAATTCAAACAATTCATCTAAGAATTAAAACAATGCATTTGATAATTAAAATAGCTGATCTAAACTTGAAACAACATATCTAAGACTTGAAACAATGCATATAAGAATTAGACTAGCACATTTGAGCACTAAATTATAGTGCATCTAAACATTTCTATGATACATCTAAGAAAACACATGAAACAGAGGTAATTTGCAAACATGGTACTTGCAAACAAACTATAAATTTGAATACCCTTTTCCATGATGGTATTTTACAAAGTTTGAAATTTTTTGTCTCTGATTGAAAACATCTTTTGAAAACAAGCAAAGCTACATCATCATTAACTGACCAATCACCATTACCTCACTTTACACATCAAGCTAGGAACATTCAAAAACACACATCTGTACCTAGCTTCATAAAAGTGGACCTCATCCTATCAACATCAGCAAACACCTTATGCAAATTAGCTTGTTGCTATGAACAAATCATGGTCAATAGAAACTTTCACTTATTGAAAAATGCTTAAACACTAAAAGGATCCTACTCACTTTTCATGCCATCACACAAAACAAGTGTACCAACAAAATTGAAATGGTCGCCCGTATGAGTAAATGCTAGGATAGCAAGTAGAACCATCAAACACATAGAACCTCTAAACCTCCCAAAAGCTACCACAACAATAGATTGCACATAGAACAAAGTTACTCCCAAGTCACATTATTTTATCAAAATTCAAAATCCTTAGCCACAATGGGCTCATTTCACACATGGGATGATAGAAGCATTGAATCCAAAATTGAGGATTTTCAATAAAACCTTGAACTTGTCGACATCATGGACAAGATTATGGAAAAACACAAAGAATGATACATACTTGCACTAGCACAACAAGGTGCAAAGTTGCCATCTAATTTTGATGTGACCAATCTAAAATGGGATGCAGAAGAATCACCTTTAGAATTAGTCATACATAAATTGCAACACTTACAATTAGAAATGGAAAAGGTGAAAAGAGGCAAAACAAAAGCTGTGGAGTTTAGCCTAGAAAAGGTGTGTCCCCTACCATTCAAAAAAAAAAATTACCTTCACACCTTTTCCTCCAAATGTGCATCTATACCAAAGTATGACAAATATATTGGTACATTGACCCCACAAGATCACTTTAGGCAATTCTATATGCTAAGCATGGAGTTCATCCGTGATACAACCTATTTGATGTGGCTATTTCCTAGGAGACTTGGGGGGCAAGCCATGGAGTGGTTTTCCAAATTACCCTCCAATATCAAAAGCTTTGATCAATTGGTCTCTATTTTTATCACCCAATACTCTTACAACATTGAAAGAGAGGTTATATTGATTGATTTATGTAACATGAAACAACTCGCAAGGGAATCATTCAAGACCTTCCTATAATGGTGGAGGCACATGTTTGCTAAATACCATAGAGACATACTAGATAAGGAGAAAATAGACATCTTCATCAATAGTCTCTCCAAACTAATGAATTATTGGCTCCAACTCCAAGGGCCTAAAGACTTTTAAACCACTTTAGAAAATGCACCCAAGGTGGAAGAAACCTTGGTAAACAATGACATAATCAAACTATCTAAAGATGGTAAAGGTTTTTCCAATAATTCCACACAAATGCACATTTCCTCTGATCATTCCATGGCCAAACATAAATCATCGTGGAGAAACAATAATAAAAATATCACAAATGATGGGGTAGTTGATGCCAATCATGTAAAACCTCAAACCCAACCCACTTTAAATCAATCGAGTCCTTGCATCACACTTCAACAAATCAATGCTTGCCCATTTTACAAATATAACACAAAGACTCCCACTATGTCTAACCAACAAGTTGCCTACAATCAAGCTCCTCCACTATGAATATACCAGTCTTTTGATATACCTAAGGAGTATACACCCATAGGGGTGTCCTATAAAAGTTCTTTACAAACACTCTTGGCCAACGACCTCATCGTGTTGCTAGAGGCTAAACCATATGAGCCCCAAGTCAAGCCGAAATGGTGGAATGAGAAACACACTTGTGCCTATCATCACAATCAGGGACATTTGACCAACAATTGTTTCACCCTCAAGGGGATCATCCAAAAATTAATAAATTATGGAACAATTGAAGTAAATAGTCTTAGTAATAATGAAGATCACACAGCCTTTAAGAATCCCTTTATGAGTCATGAAAAGGGGGATTCCTCCAAAGCTAATCAAAATATGCCTCCACAAACCAAGGTTAATTATGTGCACCACTATGATAATACCTTTGACATGATTTATGGATTTGATGACACTGTAAATGTCATCATAATCAAAGAAAAAAATAAAAAAATAGTCCTCAAATGCCATCACCCGAGGTCAAACATCCAAAATTACCCTACTAGGGCTTGTGAAAAATCTTGATCGAGTAGCTCTGAGCTCCTCCATGCCCAAGTATAATCTTGTTAACCAATTACTCAAGACTTTGGCTCACATCTTCTTTTTTTAACTATTGCAAATCTCCCTAGAGCATAAAGAGATACTTATAAAAGCTTTAGTGCCAAATGACTTAGATGTGAGTAGATTCCAAAATATGGTCAGAAATTTAGTTGCTCCTCATTGCGTGTCTTTTTCCACTCAAGATAACATGTCTATCATACAACCACAAAACTCTCCTTTGCACATAGAAGTATTCATCCATAGGAACTGAGATAAAAGGGGATTAGTTGATGGTGGGGCTGGTTTGAATATCTGCACATTTAGTTTAGTAAAAGCCCTTAGGTATGTAGAGGATGTTGTTGACCCAAGAAAAAAGATTACCATCAAGGCTTATGATGATGAAGAAAGGTCCTCCAAAGGCATGGTCATATTACCAATCAAAGTAGGGCTGGTCATGAAAGAAACTATTTGTCAAGTCTTAGATCTATAATTAACTTACAATATTCTATAGGGAAGACCATGGATCCATGACATACAAGCCATTCCCTCCACCTACCACTCGTGCCTTAAATTTCCATACATGGGTCAAGAGATAACCATACTCAGAGATCAATGCTTTGCATAGTATTGTAACACACTCATCCCTCATAATAGAGAAGAAGTTGATACACTGACAAATGTCGGTAGTCAGTCCACAGTTATAGGCACTTCACACTCAACTAACCAAATGAGCAACCACTTATCAACACCAAGGTTAAAGAGAAAGTGGTTTGTTTAGGTCTTACCACTCCTTCATTGCCATCATCATCAAAAGATCATAAACAACTACACTATGAAGAAATGGATAAAATGATGAAAGAATTTGATAGAAAGTGTAAGTTGCACCATAAAGGGGTAGGTGAGTATTTAGTTTCCTTGTTCAATCCCCCACTTCCCATGAGATCTAATGGAAAATTGACTTTTGCTAAACCATATCATGCACATTTTATCAAAGCAAGTGGCACACCTCCAAACTTAGTGAAAGACATCAGTCAACAAAACATTGACATCTCCTCCCACCTACATGGTAAAGGCTTTGATCTAATGAAAAAGATGGGATACATGGGAGATGGTCCCTTAGGAAAAGGGAAAGGAATCATCGAACCTTTGATGGCATAGTTCAAGTCAAATACATCTAAAACAGGGGTAGGGTATGATAGATATGACAAGGCTCAAACCTTTCTACCTTGGAATGGATAACCAAACAAAAGGACACTTATATCCTGGCATCAACTGATATCATACATAACAATTTGGCCCTCTTAATTTCACATTCCACAGAAGAACCACCCATATATACCTCCAATAATGAAGACGATGATGATTCTACTGAGTGGGAATTCAAGTCACTATCTGAGGAATCTCTCTATGATAAATAATGTGATGTTGTCCACATACCCACCCCTAATAGTTTGGCTATATAGAGAACAACTCATAGTTCAAGATCCACCTCACCAAGAAATAGAACACATCAGGATGGCTTAGAAGATGATGAACACACTACATGATTCCAGTTTCAAACTTTATTCTATAACTTCTTTCCAATAGAAATCAAAGATGATTACTACGAGCCTCTCATAAGCTCTACTTTCCCAGAAACTCTAGAAGAAGCCCACATCATAGATCTGACCGATACATCATATGAGCCATCTAATGAAGTTATGACCTTAAACTCTATCGAACCCTTCCCATACCATGAACCGGTTTCCTTAGTCCATCCTAAGCTCATAAACTAAGACACAACTAAACCTCATCACCTCCCTCATTTTGACATTGACCATGAAGTTTTCATCTACCTTAACATATTTGAACCATCTCAACAATGAAGAATGGAAGAAGAGCATATAGTGGGGTCGGGTATCAATCACCTTAGTCACACTAGGACAAGGCAAGCATACCACAACTTTGGTAACCAGCACCAAGTTGTGGCTAATCTTGATAAAAAAATGGAAACAAATAGAAGTGATGTATCCTAAGGTGAAAACCCAACTATGGCATCTGCAGATGGGGTAATTGATAACTTGCCTAAACATTCTAAGGAGTGATCTTCTATTTTGATTAAGCCTACCAAACTAGTCAACATTGACATAGAACAAGAACCAAAAGTCATTTACTTGGCATAGTCCTTTAATCTAGGAGAAAGGAAGGAATTCATTGAATTCTTCAAAGAAAGATAGATAAAATTCACACAGTCTTAAGTGGACATGCCTAGCTTAGACTCAACTTTAATCCTTCATCATCTTAATATTTCACCGGAGGTCAACCTAGTAAAATAGAAACTCAAAAAGATGAATGCTCACATAGCCCTATTAGTGAAAGCAAAATTGGAAAAATTAATCAATAACAATTTCATCCGGCCCGTAGCATATGCATCATGGGTTTCCAACATTGTCCCAATATTGAAGAAGAATGGCAACATATGCATCTGTATTGACTTCCAGGATTTAAACAAAGCATGCCCTAAAGATGACTTTCCTCTCCCCAATATTGACACCATTGTCGATCTTATAGTAGGCCATTCCATGTTTTCACTTATGGATGGATTTTTAGGATATAACCAAATCAGAATAGCATTAGAAGATCAAGAGAAAACAACTTTTACTTGTGCATGGAGCACATTTTGTTGGAATGTAATGCCCTTTGGGTTAAAGAATGTTGTGGCTACCTATCAATTGGCAATGAGCACTATATTTCATGATATGATGCATATCTTCATGGAAGATTATGTGGATGACATTCTTGCCAAATCCCATAGTTGGGAAGAACATCTTCCCATATTGGCCAAGATATTCATGCACCTAGAAGCATTTAAGGTTAGACTCAACCCCAAGAAATACACTTTTGGCATCAAATTAGGCAAGCTCCTAGGATATATTGTTTTAGCTAAAGGGATAAAAGTTGACCTCAAGAAGGTACAAGAAATAGTTAGTATACAACCTCCAAAGAACCTAAATCAACTATGCTCTCTTAAAGGTAGGCTTAAATTAGTGCATTGGTTCATTTCCTAGTTGGTGGAAAGGTGCGTACCTTTCACACACTTGCTACATAAAGACATAAATTTTAAGTGGGATGATAAATGTTAGAAGGCTTTTGAAATGCTTAAAATCTATTTGATGAATCTTCCTGTATTGGTACCTCTAGTAGTACACAAACCATTACTCTTGCATATTTCCGTAATGAATAAGTCACTTGGAGACCTCCTGGCATAAGAAAATGACCAAGGAAAGGAACGAGTCATTTACTACATTAGTCACACCTTAGTCAACTATGAGCCTAATTATTATTTCATTGAAAAGGCATGCCTAGCTATAGTTTTTTCTTCCCAAAAACTATGTCACTATCTCCTCATGCACAAATTCAAGCTTATCTCCAAGATTAATCCTCTCAAATACCTTCTCAACAAGATAGCGTTAACTAGCAAACTAGCTAAATGGGTAATGATCCTAAGTGAGTTTGATACTAAGTATGTGGATAGGAAGGAAATCAAAGGATAGGTCATTGTAGAACAATTGGTGGATGTGCCTATAGAAAGTTTCAATCCTATCTTAGTTTACTTCCCTAATATGCACATCCTTCAAGTAGAGCTAGTCACATGGAAATTTTATTTTGATGGTTCCTACACACACCATGGGTTGGGTGCCAATAATTTGTTCATCATGCCACTCAGTATGACTATACCCAAATCATACAAACTGCTCTTCCCTTGCACCAACAACTTGGCAAAATATGAAGCTTTGGTCTTGGGTCTCAAGCTAGCTTTGAAATGCAAACTGAAAACTTTAGAAGTTTATGGAGACTCCCAATTAAACATCAATCAAGTTAATGATACTTATCAGACAAAAGATGAAAAAATGTTGCCTTATACACATATAGTCGATGCACTCAAGGCATTTTTTGTTCACATTACTTTCAAACAAATTTCTAGAGAAAGGAATAGAGTGACAGATGCCATGGCCATCGTGGCCTCCTTAATTCAACTCCTAAAATAGCACGAGTGGTATAAGTTCCTAGTGTAAGTGGTGGTTCAACTTGTGTTTACTCAACCCAATTCACTTATCGTTTTCCATCTCAACACCCCTAATTCCCTTTGGTACGACCCCATTATCACTTACCTTCATGACAAAACCCTTCTATCTAACCTCTCATGTAACCAAAAATGAAACTTCATTTGCCAAGCCTCAAGTTACACCTTGGTGCCTGATACATTGTATAGGAAAGGTCTTGATGGTACTTTATTTAGGTGTCTCAAAAAGGATGAGTCTAGTGTCACTCTACAGGAAGTCCATGCAAGGATTTGTGGGTCACACTCCAGTGGGTTCACATTAGCCAGGAAGATTTCGAGAATGAGCTACTTTTGGCCAACCATGGAAAAGGATTCTATTGATTTTGTCAAAAGCTGTAAAAAATGCCAAATCCATGGCAACCTTGTTCATGCAATAGCCCAAGAGCTAAGTCCTTTGGCCATGCCATGGCCTTTTTATCAATGGTGTTTTGTTTGATTGAAGCCATCCATTGACCCTGCTCCAGTGGGCATAAATGGATTATCACCACCACCGAATACTTCACCAAGTGGGTCAAAGCAGTGTCACTTCTAGACTATATGGGAAAATAGATCTCCTCTTTCATTCTCAACCATATCATTTGTCCGTTTGGCATACCTCATGCAATTCTCATAGATAACACCTTGTACATTAAAAACCAAATAATTGATGAATTATGTAAAAATTTTCACATTATACACCATTCTTCATCTATTTATTATCCCCAAGGAAATGGCCAAGTAGAAGCTACCAAAAAACTATCATCAACATCCTCAATAAAATAGTCAATGATACTAGAAGGGATTGGCACTTATAATTTAACCTCGCCCTTTGAGCCTACAGGATGAGTGTTAGCATGCCTACTAGCATGACACCCTTCTCTTTAGTTCATGGTCATGAAGCTATTCTCCCTTTAGAAGTTGAGATCCCATCCTTGAGAGTTACTCTTCAAGATGTCCTATTAGATGAGGATTACAGAGTGGCCAATCTAGAATAGCTAGATTTGTTAGAGGAACACCAACATATAGCCCATGACTACCTCAAAGTGTATTAGAATAGATTATCAAGGCATTATAACAAAAAGGTCAAATCTCATGTTTTTTAGACTGGTGACCTAGTGCTTAGGGAAAACCCCAAGAACCAAGCAACAAGAGAAAAGAAAGGGAAATGGGAGGCAATTTGGATTGGTCCTTACCTTATCACAAAATTCTTTGGGAGTGGTACCTACCAACTTTTAGATTGTGATGGTATATAATTAGCAAAACCAATCAACAGTATCCATCTCAAATGGTTTTATGTCTAAAAGCTTTGAGAAAAACATCAAAAATACCAACAACAAAAAAAATTGGTGAAAAGGAGTGAGCATGTCACTTTTGGTTTGAAAAGGGGCAAGAGACAGCACTTTTAGACTTCCCTAAACAACATTAGGCCTTTACTGCAGTTGAATGGTTGATTTACTATCTCTAAGAAAAATCTTGATTATTTGTAGCTTCCCATTGCAATTAATAGAATATGGGAATAAGAGAAAGGGGTAGCATTTATAGTTGAATTATTTGGAGGTATTTGGCACAAAATTATTGGTTTATCCGGGGTTGTGAAGCTAGCATAATCTATCATGCTAGCATTCAATCTAGAATTAATTTCACACATACACCCCTTGAGAAACATTTGTGGGTTCCAGTTCTGAGATCTTTTGGCATCAAGACTGGATTCATAGTAGCACAAATAACCAATATCCCAGCAACAACAAGGCAAGGGAAATAGAGCTTATGATGGAAATAATAATAACAATAACAAGAGAAAATCAAAGCCCTTTTTATTGATTGAATGTACATAGTAGTGGAAATAGCTAGTATGATAGCACCAATGGGAACACCACAAATTCAGCAACATAGAGAATCTGATTATGTATTGAGATACCATAGATATGAGTTGCAAGAAAATCAATGCACATCTCCACCATCCACCTCACCCAATGATCCCCCATACTTGTCATAGCCCTCAGTCAACCCATTTGGCATCATAAACTCCTTCATTGCCTCTTTAGGTACCTCACATAGTCCTAGTCACCCCCATATTCCACCAAATCTCACTCACATCCTCCATTTCACCCCCGCAAACCCAAATATGTCAAAAAAAAATCCAAAAATAACTTAAAAATACCAAAAAAAATTTAAATTGCCCAAAATTTTCAAAAAAAATCCAAAAATAACTTTAAAATACCAAAAAAAAAAAAAAAAAGCCCAAAAATGTCAAAAAAATCCAAACATTGCCCAAAAATTTCAAAAAAATCCAAAAATAGCTTAAAATGTCAAAAAAATCCAAAACTTGTCCAAAATGTCAAAAATTCAAAAATCATCCAAAAATGTCAAAAAATTTGAGAAATATATAAAAAATGTGCCAAAAAAAACAAAATTCAAAAATCATCTAAAAATTCACAACTAGCCTGCAGCATTCGAAATGGGGGCAATTCATGTAAACAACACCCCAAAATTCCTCTCAATTTCTCACTTTGGCTATAGAACAAGAAAATAACTCCCAACATGCCCTATTAATATTAAGAAGAAGCACGGTAATGTCCTGAAACATAATTTTGGGCTTAGGAAAATCGAGCACAACTTGGATAGCAGAAGAGATGCCGCAAAGCCAACCGTTGCCTTCCTTCCATGCAACCATTATTAATGTAAATCAAGAAGGATTTTTAGTCTTATTTAAGTTGCAGTGGCCACGATTAGTCTAGCCTCCTTAAACAAATATGTCAATGCCATCTTGAAAGCCTAGATATCTGTCAGACTCTTTCATCCTCACTCAACCAAAAGCATAGAATAAGTAGGTGTAAGTGTGTGAGCTTGGCCTTACCCTCTAGCACCTTTTTCAAGGCCCAAGCATCCTTTTTGGACCCCTCCAGTGCCTTTTTAGGTCCAAAGTGCCTTTTTTAGGCCCCTCTAGTGCCTTTTTCAAGGCGCAAGCATCCTTTTTGGACCTCTCTAGTGCCTTTTTAGGCCCAAGGCACCTCTTTTAGGCCTCTCTAGCACCATTTTCAAGGTGCAAGTGTCCTTTTTTGACCCCTCCAGTGTCTTTTTAGGCCTAAAGTGCCTTTTTTAGGCCCCTCTAGCACCTTTGTCAAGGCCCAAGCATCCTTTTTGGACCCCTCCAGTGCCTTTTTAGGCCCAAACCATCCGTTTTAGGCCCCTCTAGCACCTTTTTCAAGGCCCAAGCATCCTTTTGCAGCCTTCTAGCCCCTTTTGGATTGCTCTAGCACCTTTTCCAAGGCCCATGCACTATTTTTAGGCCACTCCATTGCCTTTTTCGGCCCAAACAACTTTTTATAGGCCTTTTTTCATCATTTCCAAGACCCTCGATGTCTTTTGGGCCCCCAACATGCCTTTCTCAATTTAAAATTGTCTTGTCAAGGCCCTATTTTGCATACTTGAGATCCACATGTTGTCTTTTGTGCTCCATACACCTTTTCATAGGCCTCAAGAATGCCTATCTCATCACACTCCTAGAGAAACATCCTCCTTTTGGCATTCTTATTGTCTATGCTGGTTCTCCCTATGCACATAGACATGCTTGCCAAACCTATCATAGTTATCCTCACACTAGGGATGGTATTGCTTGCCCTTTTAAGAAAGTTAAACTGTTCCAACATTTATCCAAAAAACACAAAAACATCCAAATATTTGCCAAACAAATCACAAAAACATTTAAATATTTGAGAAAATCACAAAAACATTTAAATATTTGAGAAAATCACAAAAACATTTAAATATTTGCAAAATTCACAAAAACATCCAAATATATTTTGAAAATACAAAAATACACATGACAATGCATTACAATCAACATCTGTTGCCGCAACAGCCAACATCAACTTTTTATTTCCCTACGACAGCATTAACTATGTTACATCCCAACAATGTCTAGTGGATTATTTATTCTGGCCTCTTGGGGGAGGTGGCATAACAGGGTGTCCGATCAATGGTGTCTCTTTTGGCCTAGCTCTAGATGAAGAGGCTCCTGGTGTCAACCCCCGATGTGTGCATATCACTTCCATAGGAATTGAAAACCTTTCGCCACGTAACTATGGATTTAATAGAGCTATAAAGTCTTTATCTATAAACTACATTTTTGATCGCTCCTCATGTGGGAATGCTTGATAATAATGTTCCATCCAATAAGTAGCTTCTTGGTGTACCTTGGCCATCCGGTGTATTTCCACGAACAGATTCTCCACCAACTTGCATACCCCCTATGCAGTGATCGCTCGTTTGGCCACATCTTGCTCCTATTGCATTTGATTAGTCATCATTTGCCAACACTCCACATCCACTTTTGCCTTGCCCAAATGCTACTGTAGTTGCCTCACCTTCCCCTCACTTAGCACCAATCACTCCTACAACTTCAATGCCAAGGTGTTTGCCTTCGCAATTGTTTCCCTAAATTACACATATTGTGACTACAATAACACTAGCACATTTTGCATGCTCTTCAAACCTACTTGCACCATCTTCATTGATTCTTACAACCGCTGCAACTTTGATCATTCAGCCCACATCCTTGCATCACTTCCTTCCGCTCGTGCATGTTCTACATGCAACTCCATCTCTAGTGATTGCACCCATGCCCACTCTACATCTATCATTGTCTATAGTCACTTTGCCTATGTTTGTGCTCCATCCTCTCAAGCCTTCTCCATCAACCCTACCAAAAATGCGACCTCCTGTTCTGCATTTTCTGCTCACTCTCTCTATTGCCAATAGTTTTTGTAATCCTTCCACATCTCATGATGCTTAATCACTATCCCCCACTTCTAGCTGCAGCTCCCACACATTCAAAACATTTGCTCCCCCTTCTACTAACCCTTATTTTGGTGTCCCAAGACTAATCCATTTTCATGTTCCACTCAACACTTCACCACCACTAACACCTCCCACATCCTTTGTAATCTCGCCCATAGACTTTTTACAAGAATTTATTTCTCCCACTTCCTCCTCCACTCCTGACATACTCTTCATCTTTTCAAATAGACTATCTTCCACCTGCATCTTTGGCCCATCATATGTCACCGCTTGCAATAACTTTTACATTGCAGTCCATGATAACATCATTAGTGCTAACAAATGCATGTCATCCATCTCCATCCCTACCCCTTTAGGTTGTGCAAGACTTTTTCTGGGTTGGCTTGTCTCACCTAGACTCGAAATTACCACTTGGAGTTTTGGTTGCTCCACCCACTCCTTGGAAGATTGCCTAACACATTTTTCTCTCTGCCCTTGCCTCATCCACCTTTCTTGGTTAGCTCACCCTCTCTCTATGATTGATTTGGTGAGCTTGACATACTTTCACTTGCACGATTCCCACAACTTCTCACTATCTCTAATAATCACATTCTACTATCCACTTTACCTTGATTCATTATCACACTATCCATCTCCTTATAGCCATCATCCACCTAAGCCTCATTCTATACCAATCTTCCTCATATGCACTCTTCACACCCCGCCACACTAGTACTTGGTACATTTGACCTTCAACTCTAACATTTTGTCACCCAAATTTCTCCCAATGCACACTGCCCATTAGATTCTACTGCTAGATCACTTTTGACACACCCCATGCCTTCCCATCCACCTAATACAATAAGGTTACTGCCTGGTAGACATAAATGAAACAAATAAAACAACATGATACTATTGTACACAACTGGAAGCACGCCTAGTTCACACATAATGATTTTCTATGCTATCATGCACTTTTAGTATCTCGATGATGTGTTTGACTAAAGGTATTGAGATAAAGTGATGATTTTTGTTGGTTTTTCATTGCTTCATTCCTATGATCCTTTGGTTTCACACATTACTAGTGTCCACTTATAAGAGCCTCCTCTCAGATGGAGCACTATGTGTACCTCAACCAATTTTGTGCATTGCCTTAGGTGAGATCCTTTTTTCTAACATGTGACTGGTTGGTGTGCCTATTTTTATTATTCTATGGCTGTAACTTCTATTCTTAGTGATTTTCATGTTTTCTTGTACATTATTCCTCTTTATTAGTTCTTCTCGGTGTGACAAAGTATTCATATCACTATAGTTGAGCTAGTGGTGGTTGTACATAGTCACTTTGATCACATGCTCTATGATGACAATTAGTTGCATTCATCTAGTTTTAATTTTTCATCTTAGGTTCCTTGTGAAGCAAATGATTGGTATACAATTAGGTTACAATTCACTAATATTTCTCAGCAATTTCACAAATGGTTCTAAACAAAACATGCAACACCATCAACAAGCTTATGAACACTCATGGACTTTGTTTCTTCCCCTCATCCATGCTAGCATTATATATCTTAAATTCATCATCAGATTGTGCCACCTCATTTGTTGCCTTGCGTGGCTTTTGAATCCTAAACAATCTCATTTAACCACCTTCCATCGTCATCCAGTTCATTGCATCACCTCTTTTCATTCTCTTTCATTTCACTATTTCATCCCTTCATTTAGTGGCTTTTGAATCACAAATTTTGACATACCAACTCAAAGCCTTTGAATCTCAAACAATTTCATTCCCAATTCTATTTCATTTTCATTTCATGGCTCATCTTATCGCATTTCATAACATATTCCTCTTCACATTCATTACATACAATACTATTTCTTTTCATCACCTATCCCATATCATTCCATTTTCATCTCATTTTTATCTCTTTTCATTTTCATCTCACATTTCACTCCATTTCGTTACATTTTCATTTTCATTTCTTATTCCATCTCATTTCATTTCATGACATCTTACATTTCATTTCACCTCATTACTCATTTCAGTTCATTTCGTTACATATCACATTTCAATTCACTTCATTTCATTTCATCTCATTATATATTACATTCCATTTCATTACTCGTTTCATTGCATTATCATTACTCATTTCATTGCATTTTCATTGCATTATATTGCATTGCTAATCATTTCCATTACCTTGCATTACATTTCATTATATCACATTTTATTTCATTACATCTCATGTCACTATTCAATTTATGACATTATGTTACATGTCATGTTATCACATCTCATTTCATATCATATTTCATTTCATTTCACATTTCATTGCATTCATATTACCACGTCACATTTTCATTACATCATCAGTAGCCTACCATCTACTCTAAGTCATGATTCATCTACATTAATCATTCACATATATATACACATTTGCATCCAATATCAACATAATCACCACATCAAATAATCACATGACAACATAAGTCCATGACATCATACATGCACACATCTAAAACATCAATGAAGCTTGGATACCTCATAAAGCCACATAACAATCAGATAGTCCTGTAAAATGATACAATCACAATACATCAACATGAAAATCATAGGATCATATATAACATACAAGTAAATCAATTGAGGATCAAATAAATACATCAGCATAAATGTCTAGTAAACATCATGAGAATAATCATACACAATGAAAAATGAGGCCATAGTATAATCATATAAACTCATCCTTGTGAGGGTGCATGATTTGATGGTCCCTGCTCATTGGGGGCACTCTTATCCTCTCATCATGACTACTCTACCACATCTATCAATGGTGTAATGGGTCCAATCTTAGCCATCTAACTAGAAGATGCCCCATTTGTCCTTGGTGGTGGTGGTGATAGCGGTGGTCCTAGTGTAATCACTGCTATGAGTGTCTACAAGGTACTCAACACCTCACCCATCTGAGCCTCTATAGCACTCACCTAAGTCTCTAAATCAGTCGATCCCCTAGCTTTCTCTAGTGGCTATGCCTCTAGTGGTACCTATGGCTATGCACCTAGTAGATCTTTGATAGGCCCCTGCACTCATGGTCTCTACTGGCGGACAAACTGCACATCCTCTAGCAATCTTTCCCTCATCCACTCTACTCCATTACGCTACCCAATCATATCTCCTCTCACCCATGCACCACCCGTGCTGCGAACATCCCTAGCTCTCTCTACACCCACTGGTCCCTACACTGGGCCTCGTGCTACTCCCCTCTATGGTAACACCATCGCTACCTGGCCTCATCTCCCTCATACTCTACCCACTCTGACCTAGATTGTCACCTCACTTTACCTTCCCTGGACCACCCTCATCATCATCATCCTCTCCTCCACTTGGTGGCTCATCAATGCTAGGCATTAGCTTAGCTAGATCTGTATACCTCAGGAAGGGATGATCTTGAAACTCCTATGCATGATCCCCCTCCATCTCAGCATCTACTACTCCATCTCATAATGTCCATGGTTGTGGTGTATCTATCATCTATAAAAAAGCCTCTAGACAATCCTCATACTCTAGCGTTGGCCCCCACACTGGCCTTTTTGAGTAAACTCAGGCATAATGTGTAGTCCCTTGTGGCATGCCCTATCAACAACCAAACTGCCTCACCACCCGCCTGAAGCAAAATTGCTCTAAACTGAAGGAACCTAACCAAGTAACAATCTCGGATTGAAGAAATACACCATCTCATCATCATCCTCTACTCATGGCTCTATAAACTTATAAAGTCTCCATATGACCTCATTAATATCATCCAATATTTGGATACATAATAGGACCTAAATAGGAATACGTATAGGGCATGCCCTATGGTCGCTGTCGTACACACTAGACTTGTATTGGGTAGATGCTTCCATGTCCATACCTATAGCAAAATAACCCCTATGGATAATGACAAGGCCCCTGAATATACAACCTAGTGTAAATCATGATACAAATGAGCCAAAATATAGCTACCCCATGCAAATCTTTGTGGCTCATCAATCATCTCCTGAATCAACTTCCCCCATCCAACTGGACACCCTTGTCCTCGGTGATTTGGAAATAGAAATCCACCTATCAGTCCTGCTAATACTATTGGTAATGCATCATACTACAACATCTAAAACCAAGACACGCTGTCATCACCAATACTATCATCTTTGAACAAGTCATGGAATGTGGCCCCACCAACAATTTGATCATAGTACAACAAATCCCCTATAGTAGAGACTCGAAGAATGCTATTCATATCCTTAGGAGTCACTGTCAGCTCCCCCATTGGCAAATGGAATGTGTTGTGGTCCAAGTGCCACAGCTATCAATAATCCCCTGTTCACTTGGAACTAGGGCATCTGCAATAACTATGTGAAGCTCCATGTATCAATCACCTACTTGTCTACATGAACAATCAACCCACTGACTCTAGGGGCCACAAATAAAGTCCTCATACCATGAGATTACACCCACACACCTGTTATGCATCACAAAAAAACAACACTTCAGTCTTTATCACCAAGTGACCATCAAAAATAATCTTATAATTACATCTAACCACCTAGCTCATGGTTCTATCTCGGACCTCTTGCTCGTCTTTCTCTATCCTAAGTTGGGACATCACCTATCTATCATTAGATCGATCCTATGCACATCACTACATGACTACTTGATTTCTAATGTTTTATTGTTCTACCCATCCCCAATTGACCGCCCAAGACTCTAATCTTTGGTGTTATCTTATGCTCGACCATTCATCTATACCCCATCAAATGAGTGACCAATTTCAACTGCCCTAATCCACCATGCAAAAGTGCCATTATATAAATCACATATGCTATTCTATTTAATAAGTGCTATTACAACATGCAAATGTGCTATTCTATTCAAATGTGCTACAAGATTCCCCATATGCGCTAAAATATCTCTTGAGTGCACTATTACATTATTCACGCTGTAACTAGGATTATATGCACTATTCTATTTTGGTATGTGCTATTATTTTAAATGTGCTAAAATAATTTGTATGTGCGCTGTGTAACTCTTCAAATGCACTATTTTTGTGCAAATGTGCTATCATATTTCTCATAAGTGCTGAAATCTTAACCTTTGTGCTAATCTATGCAATAACTAGGGATTTTGTATGCACTAAACCACCCTACATATGTGCCAAACTACTAGTTAAATGTGCTAAACTAATTCAAATGCACTAATAAGACATTCAAATGTGCTAAAGTATTAAAATACACACATTTAACCTACAAGTTTGCACAAAAAAACTTCAAAATATAGGTAAAAAACCTAAAGCACAAACACAGAATGTCTCAACGATTCATTGGGACATCATAGTTTGCTAGACACTCATATTGACGGCCCCTCTTGAATCTATGCTCATGTAATGGCACCACCATCTTCGCTAGATCAGAGTTCCAAATCACCAAATGCAAAAGGGGAAAGTGAAAATGAAAAGGTCTTTTTGACCTATTTAACCCCGCCAAGTGGCATTTATATCAACTTTTTCAATTATTTATCTCCTCTTGACACCTTTTGATCACCAAAGCTGACTTGGGTATCATACCAAACCTTTTTGCCAATCTCCCACCATGTCAAAAATAAAATTGGAACATACTCCACTTTTGCATTTTCCTACTTTCATCCAATTTTATTTTCAATGGGGCAATATATCAAATTAGGACATCCAAGCTAGGGCATCAAAATTTTCTAAAACATCAAAACGATCTACCCCAGCAAAAAATTTGCAAACATCAAAATCAAGGTATCCAAACAAAACCTTTGCAATCAAATCATCCAATCAACATTGCAATTCAACCATCAAATCAACAATAATTAAAAAATCATCAATGATCAAACATCAAATCATCAATGATCAGACATCAAGCCATCAACAAATAGAGACCATGACAACAACAAAATGATAGAATATCATCGAATAGGCATCTAGTCATCAGATTTTGACCTAAAATCAAAAAATAAAGATAATCTTTGAACTAATATGCTTCGCATATTAGCTCAAAGAGGGGTATTTTTAGACACCAAAATTTGGCAAAAACCTAAATCATGCAATCCTGATCAATCAAAATCAAATTAAAGAGAAAATCAAAGAAACACAATAGACTTTTAAATGAAAAATTGCATCAAGTTATTAATCACCTTTTAAATCAAAAAGACCTAAATCAACTTTAAAAGAGGAAGAGAACAATTTAAATTCATCAAATAAAATGCAAAAGGGGAGGAAGAAAAAGGCAAAGTATTGAAAATAAACCATTTAGTAAATCAATAAAATCACTTTATCCTTAGAAGATGAAAATCTCCATTTTTACCATTTAAAAGAATTTGAAAAGTCCTCATATTATCCCCAAAACCAAGTTTGTTGGACTCTTCCTCTTGGCCTTTTATGAGATATTTTTAGTTTCACTTTCACCCCAGTAAAAAAGTGAAAAGCCTAGTTCTTACCATAATCCCTTCTGAAATCCTATAAATAGGGAGGAAATCTAAGAGACAAGGGACCCAAGGTTTTATGCATCTACACTATAGGAATATTTAGACTCATTATTTTAGCATTTTCATTATAGTGATTTCATAGCATTGTTAGTATCATTTTATGTCATTTAGCATCATTTTGTATCATTTAGCTTCATTTATTGCACATCTAGTTCATAGCATGATCATTTCAAGAGCATTTCTAGGAGTTGCATTTCTCATATAATCTGCATTATAGTCATAGATCTTGCATTTGTCATCATAGATTTGCATTTTTAGCAATATCCCATTCTAGAACTATCACTAAAAGGCTGGTTTGAGAGTTGTTTTAGTGGTTGTAGTTAGGGAGACATGAGATGTTTGTAGAGATTACTTGCTGCTAGTGATATCTTGGGTCTAGCATAGTCTATCATCAATCCATTTGCTTTCTACATTAAAGTTTCATGAATATGCATTCTTTTACTATGTACAATGCCAAGCACACAAAAAATTGATCCAAAGGTAATCACATGTATCCGTAGTTGTCAAAATATCCATAGCTAAAATAGCACCCACAACAAGTGCTAAACCCATCAAACCATCCATACCTCCAAAGGTATACCAAGTGAATCTCACATCATCAACATATCCAATCTATAACTGGAAATCACAAGCCTCAAGAGAAATACCTACCACATATATACCAAGAAGCTCCCACTACAAAAGATAATGTCAAATCTATAATCAATCCACTCATAATATCTCAAAGAAGTGAATGCATGTAGTATCAAGGACATCCACAATACATAAACCAATAACCTACAAGAACAACTCTCATAAAAAATCTCCAATGCTTTCCCAAGTTCTCCACAACCAATAGAGGAAAGCGCTAAAGAAATAACCATGCCATCTCTCACATGACATACATGATGCAAAGTAGTGATTTCAATCTCCAATCAATCTCAAATCCAATGTAAATGAAACCAAACATCTAGAAAGATAACCAAGACCAAAGAGAAACCATGCAAATCATAACTTATATCATGTCCTTCTACACCCACCTCTAGATGTAAACTGTGTAACTATGATCTCCTCTATAAAACCCCAACCAAGAAGCCACAATAACACCCAAACCATACCATATAACTAATCATGGATGTAAGCCTATCACAAGAAGATCAAACTCATAAACCATTCCCAATCAAAAGAATATGCCCAATATAAAACCATTTTCCAAATTCAACCAACATAACAACATATGAAAAAGGAGATAACCAATGCTAAACCATCTCTCAAATGAACCCTTTAGAACTAACTCATGTAGCACAACTCAAGATAAATATCTATGAAATACAAGTATAAACATAATGCAACTGAGAGAAATGATGGGCTATACATCTCAAGTAGAAATTTTCCGAGTAGACTAAGAGTAGGGAATGAGAATGTTCATCAAGATATCCAAGTCTCCAACCAAGACTCAACTAAGAAAAATCTCCTCTCAAGTCCATAGCAGCTGTATTTCCCTTGGACTTCCTACTGAAACCATCAACCATCCCAAAAAATAATTCTCTAATGCAAGAGAAATCAACATCACCACCATCTCTAAGTATCCATGAGCACCTATAACCAATCAATGCATGCCAACTCCAAATGTAACATAGCAATATCATGAAGTATCTAGCTTATGATCAATGTACTCAATACCAAGAAACTAAACAAAGGTCAATGTCAAAGTTCCAACCATGGCCTTAGGAACATAAACATGACAATATGATCTAAACATCTCAACCAAAGATAAAATGCTCCATATGAACATACTATAACATGTCAAAAATCTAAATGCATATCAAGAGTATGTCATGACATAATAATGAAACCATCCTCACACTAAGGATCACATGTCAAATAAAAGCATAAACCACACCTTTACCAAGAATCCCAGTAGTCTTCAAGTTGTAACCATCTCCACACACCATGCAAAAAAACCATCTCCATATACTACAAAGAACTATCTCCACACACCATGAAGATAACCAAGAAATCCATGAGTCCTCAAGATCTAACCATCTTCACACACCATGAAGATAAAAAGTCAACCATGTAAATGTCAAAGATGCTTCTACAGCAATAGGATCTAAGACAAATCTCCAACATCTGCAAACACCTAATAAATAAATCAATGTCAAGAATTCTCACTCAACCATGGTACCAAGGCATCATAAAATCCATCTCCTACATGAAGATCCTCCAGGTTTACACTTACACAACCAAAGTGTCGGCACCAAGTGAAACCAAGAACTCCAAACCAAGAAGAAAAAAACTAAACCAAGAACTAATCCTACACAGTCACTGTATATGAGCAATGTTAGTATGCTAATAGAAACCAAATTTAAATAAACCTTCTACAAACTAAACAAAATTCATAAACTTCAAGATAGACTAAGATGAGCTCTCAATTGAGAATATGAGCCATTAATGGGCTCTCTCAATGAGAAGCTCTCTTGTTGAGCGGCTTTGTCTAAATAGATAGCATGTATGCTCAAGCTTATGCTTCAAAAATGGCTTCAAATGGAGTTGGAATTTGGGTGTGAGTGTATGGTTTTGATGTAAAATGGATTCTTAAAATGGCATTATGACTTTACTTCATGGATTGTGTTAAAATGGCTTGGGAGAGGATTCCTTAAATAGGCAAAGGGCTTGAGGGATAAGGGGCTAGGATGCAAGGATGGAAAAAAGATTATGGAAGGCTCAAATTACATGAGAGGAGAGCACATGGATTGTGCTTCCTTACAGCCAATCAGGGAGTGACACATGTCACAGGGTGAGAGGATGGAGGAAAGGGGAAGGATGAGTCAACAAAGGAGGCTCAAGGGATAAAATCTTCATAAAGACCCTCATAATGGCTTGTAAGAGCAATAAAAGGGCTTGGAAGAGTCATTTATGGCCTAATGGGTTTCATAAAGTTTTATGGTTGGGATATTTTGAAGGAGATGAGAGGAATTTCGACTTGGGCTTGATTAGGAAGGTTTTAAGCTTGCTTAGGCTTGTGCAAATGATTAGAAGATGGATTAGGATGGTTTAGGATTAGCTTAGGGATAGGCAAGTGGATGGCATTTAATGAGGGTGGGTGAAGGAGGAGATATTTGTTAACTTTGGCTTGGGTTAGTAAGTCTTAACCCCATGTTTAGAGAATGTGACAAGGTTAGGAGGGGATTAGGATTATGTTTAAAGAGATCTTCTAGAAGAGTCTAGACTTTGGATGAGGATAAAGACTTTCTAGAATAGTCTAGAACTTCCTAGGATGAGGATGAAGACTTTCTAGAAGAGTCTAGAACTTCTTAGGATGAGGATAAATTAGATTTTTAAGAAATAAATAAAGTTTTATTTATTTCAAGGCTTTGGGTTGAGGAGATATTTATTAAAACATTTTTAATAAACATGAGGATTAATATTTAATCTTAATTAAATATTTTGAGTTGGGATTAGGGGTAGGAAATGATGGGATTAGCCTTTAATCAAAATTAAAGAAGGATTAGAAGATTTTGGAAGAGGTTAGTGGTCTTACGGAAATTGGCCAAGTTTTTGGAAAAAAATAATTTTTTTATTTATTTTGGGTTTTTTGGTCAATTTATTAATCAAATAATTAATAAATAAGGAAATAATGTTTAAATAAGATTTAAACATTTTCAGGAGGGATTCTTTAATTAAATATTTTTAATTAAGATAAACGGATTTAATGGCATAAAAATAAATAAATTAATTAAATAATTTATTAATTAATAAATGATGATGTCATCAGGAATTTTTCAGAAAATAAAAATACTTTATTTTCTAAAGGTTTTTAGGTGTCTACATTTTGCCCCTCTTTGATGTGATGCCGCAAGTGGCATGGCATCAAAGATAAGAAAATAAGATGCCCAAGGCTAGAGCAGAAGAGGAGAGAATAGACTATGAGATGCCCCCCCAAGAAGGCGGTGGGGAGAGAAAGTGAGGCTCGACAACTTCTTGAAAAGTAAAAGAATCCAAGATGAGCAAGAAGACTCAGATTGGCTTAAGAGAAGAGGTTTCGTTAGTGCAAACTCTCACTACGGGAGAATGATAAAGGGAGAATCAGAGGCACAAGAGGAAGCAAGCTTAAGATCTCAGGGATTACAGAGGATGAAGGATCAGAGCGCTATAAAAGGAATCCAGGATGGGGAGATGGATGAGGGAATTAAAAAGCTGATGCAATAGGATTTCAAAGAGCCAGATTGGCGGAAGATGGGTTTTACAGATCCCTAGGACTAGGATTATGGATCTCGAAAGATGAGGCTTGGTGGATTGATTTGGATTGGTGGATCCCTAAGACTAGGATTGTGGATCCCTAAACCTAAAGGTGAGGAGTGATTCAAAGAGATACTGATGCATAAGCTGGGGTAGGAGAGACAGATGTTGGATATGGATGGGGGATAATGGAGATGAAGGAAAACCATTGAAGCTTTTTTGAGCAGGGGGATACTTCAAAGAGAAGTACCACCATGTAGTTGAGCACTAGATTTGCTATAGGACTGTTGGTTAATTGCCAAGGTTACCAAGAACATCAAGGCCATGTCACCAAAAATCCAGAGGACTGATAGAGTGACTCAAAAAAAACACACAAGGATTTCCCCTGCATCACACATGAAACCCAGAGGAAATTGTGTGGAACTGACACTAGGTAACCCACAAGAAAAAAAGAAACAAATGAAAGACTTGATCAAAACCGTATGCTCAGAGTGCCCCATTCGTAGCATACCATGATATGGAAGATTGTGGCAACCTTGAGGAGGGAACAAGGAGATTGCTTGGAAAAGATATTTCAAGACCCAACAGGGAAGAGTCCAAATCAAAAGAAAGAAAAAATCCAAAAGAGAACCATTTGCCAATGAGATGGGTAGGACGAGGTACTAACGGACCAAGATTAGACATGAGGAAAGCTATATCCTACAAGGACCTATCGAAGAGCACCTAAGCTGGTGTATTTGGATGAGTAATGCGTCTGGCAAGCTGAACTAAGAAGGATAACACTTTGGTGACAAGAGATCTAATTAAAGGATGCATTGGAATAGCTAACCAAGGGTTGTGCGATGTGTGCAAGATGCTGATTAAGGAGAAGCTGACATGAAAGCTGGATAGATACAATGGTACTAAGCTAAAGAGGATGTACAAGCTGATGGACCAAGATATTTACAAGTGGGCTAATCAAGATATGGTACAAGCTAACGAACCAACGATAGCTATGATATAGATGGATAAAAAGCTCAGGATGAGAGGATAGCGGGATGGTTTGATTTTGTGCAAGATGCGAAAGCTAAGGGTGGGGTGATAGCGAAAGATATGGATTTGGTAGGATGCACCCAATGATGATGAGAGATTTTGTGACCAAGGATAGCTAGAGGAGCAGGATGAGATGGCTGGATAGGATGGTAGATAGCTAGGATTATGATGGATATAAAGAGATGACATTGGGTTTGCATGAGGATAGCCTAGAGCTAGATACCAATGACAAGGGAGGATGGACAAGACAAGATCTCCAAGGAATATAGTGCCCCCAATCAGAAGATAATATGCAGAAGGAGGTCTTATGATGGATGTGATAGGATTGAAGCTAGGATGGAAAAAGATGAAGGGGCTAGGGAGATGGATGATAGCTAGGATGGTTGGCTGAAGCTGCAAGAGATAAGTGGATGGTGTGAGATGGAAGATGGAGGGTGGAGGATAGGTAGATAGATTGGAAGATGGAGTTGGATGTCAAGAGATGACCAAAAGCATGAGGGTGATAGGCTAAGCTGGGGATGGAAGGATTACACATGATGCTTGTTTTGCCAAGTTTTCATCATGGTACTTGTCCAAGGCTCTTGAATTACCAAGTTTTCACCAATGGATGCTTTATTTTTCTTTATTTTTTTTGAATTTTTGACTTTGGACTTAGCTGGAATGATTTTGGCTTTCTTCAGCTATTTTTGGCTCATAGATGTTGGTAGGATGGATGAAAAAGGATTGGATTGAACAAGTGGAATGGTGGGTGGGAGTTTGACAGATAATGGATGCAAAACCATAAGGCTTGTGGGTAAATGGATGAGGAAAATGGAAAGATCATCATTGGCACACACCTTGAGAGGTAATAAAGTAGTGGGAAAGATGGTTTTGAGCGAGGTTGAGGAGAAAATGGAGGAAGAGAAAGATAAGGACTAAAAGTAGAGTTGGAAGATGGAGGATGGAAAATTTAGGATAAGAAGCATATGTACTAAAAGTGGATTAGGGGGATGAAGGATGATTATATGGGGATTTGGATGAAGGATGGATGGATGAGGCTTTTTGAGTAGCATGAATGGATGCCAATTGAGATTTTTCTTTGAGATGCATTTCTTTTATGAGAATCTTAGGTATCCACATGATTTTTGACTTTTTTAGCTTGTGGTCTCTTGACTTTTTCTTTGATTGGGATTAAATGTTTCTTGTTTTGAACATGTATTTTAGAAGGGACATGTTGAGACTTGGATTTTTGTGGATTTTTGGATTTATGCTTTTATATTTTGGCATCCAATATGCTTCTATTAGCCATGGGATGGGAACAAGAGCATGGAGGAGATGGAGGGATAATTGATGGAGTGATAGGGTTTAAAGGTTGGAAGAGATTCAAGGGTGAGTTCCTTTGATGATCTAGCTAGTGGATTTGAGGGGATGGAAGGATAGATTGGAACATAGGATATGGATGGATATAATTGCCCAAAATGGATGGAGGGAAGGAAGGATATGGGCCCAAAATAGATGGAGATGGGGAAGGTGTAGGTCCCAAAATAGATGGAGGGGATAAAGGATTCATATTAGGTATGTAAGGACCCAAAATGGATGGAAAGGGTGTGGGATTTAGATAAGGGATATATGGACCCAAAATGGAGGGTTGGAGATAAGGAGTAGGATGAGGGCCCATAATAGATGCATAATAAGATGGATGGGAACTTTAGGGTGGAGATGGAAGGACTTGGGACCATGCAGGAATAGCGGGGATACTAACTTCTAGAAATACATTTTCATTTCTTTTTTCAATATGATGTTCATTATTTGGAACACAAGATGTGAGTCCATTACTAGCTGAAGGAGTTGGAGCTTCGGATATGATAATTAGTTCATTTTCGATGGATCTATCATCATGGATTATGGGAGATGTACAATCATGAAGTAGAGGAGATGGGAGGATAGGATCTTGAGTTGGGTGGGCTGAGGGAAAGGGATCTTGAGATGGAGTAAGTAAGATGGTAGGATTTAGATATGGAGGGGATGGTAAAAGTGGATCATGTAGGGGAATAAGTGGGATGGCAGGATCTGTTGTTCTATCGGAGGATATTTCAACATGCTTTTAGACAAGACCTTGACAGGAATGGATGGCAGTGGATGCATGAGGTTCATTATATGGGATTTGGATAATGCTTAGAGGAGGAGATGTGGATGGGATTTGGAGCGATTCGATGGGTGGTGGGATTTTGACACTTGTGGGAAGTGGAAGGATTTTAAGCAATTTGATGGATGGTATGGGGATGGTAGCTATGGGAGATGGAGGTGATATTATAGATGGGGAAGCTTCATCACTGACTACTTCACATGATTGGATTAGATGACATGGCTTATCGACTATTGGAGGTGACTTTTCTTGTATTTCCTCTAGGAGATTCCTTGGAGACTCGTGTGTCGGAGGTGGGCGTGGATTGACGGGAATAGCTAGTGTGATGGGGGTGGAAGATTGGAAGCTTGTTTGATTGGGTGATGGAGGAGAAGCTGGGATATCAGATGGCATGAATAGATAGTTTGGAAGAATATGTGGATTTTGGGGGATGCGTGGGGGAATGTTTCTAAGACTTTCTATATACTCATCATAGTCAACAAGATTTTCATCATCATTGGAATAGGAGGTTGCAGGAGCAAGGACAATATGATTGAACACATCATGATAGGTTTGGGATTTCATGTTTTGATGATGACTCGGATGGGGATGTGGTCTTGCATATGGATGAACACGGAAGCTCATGGTTGTATTTGGATTAAGCGTAGATTTTGGATTGGCTGATGAAGGATTTCCTAGGGAGAGTCAAAGCTGTATAACAGACCTAAGGAGGATTGGCTGGAGATTTTTGGCTTTCCTGTGGATGGAAGACTTCAAGGGCATGCTGTCAAAAAGTGAGAGTTTTGCTTTCCTATGCACTGGATTGGTGGAGATTGTGTCAACTTAAGGATAGACTAATGATCCTATGGGCATGACACGAGATTGACCACTTGTGGATCACAACCTTTAGCTCAAGGTGATGGGGGATATAAGTGACAAAGCTGGATTACCCTAGACAATGCTCTGTCAGAGGGATAACCTTGGTGAGATTGGTTGATTGGTAAGATTGATTGGATAGCAAATTCTGGCAGAGTGACAACAACTCTTTAAAGGCTTGGGTGTGATTTTGGATTGGGTTGCTAGTTGGCTGGGGGGAATGATTTGGATGGACTTGGATTTGGGATTGTTCTAAAGCAAAGAACTAAAGGAGCTTGGATGATCTTCTGATGAGGCAGTGACTACACTAAGTATGCCTTGAGCTGGGAGATTTTTGCTTTTCTGGGATTTTGACCAAAGTTGGCAAACATTCATTGAAAAGCTATGAACAAACAAGTAGACAAAATTTTGGAGCAAGCACGTCAAACACACCAACATCCTAGGAAGCTTTCTACAAGGATGAAATTTTTTATAGCTAGGGAGTCCTCGATATACACAAGGTATGTGAGGCCCAAATCCGTAGATGAAACCAAAAAGATGTCACACAGCTGAGAGGAGCGGTAACCCACTTCTCCTCTTTCACTTCTCAAGGGTATAAAGTTCCTTGAGGCTTAGCCTGAGTGACAAAATCTTGATTCCAAGAGAGGTTTCTTTGGATTCACCTCCCAATTTTTATACGCCGCCGAAAAGATGGAGTTGAGGTCATCCCAAGGGGTGATGAGATCCCCAAGTAGGCCTCCTAAAAAGTGTAAAACAAGACCACATACATGATATTGGGTTTTAAAAGACACGCATTTATTCCAATTGATGATTTAGATTTTGTAAGCTATGATTGAAGACACTTGTGATTATGGCATACAATGTTCATTCCAATTTGATAGCATCGTCAGCATAATGAAAATCGAGAGATCGTCAACATAAGAAATGCGAGCGTCATTGAAATTGCGTCCAAACCATGCAATGTTCATTGATTGTTAGGCATTCAAGATTGAGTGTGAGTTTTTTTTAAACCCAAAACAAAGATGTGTAAAACTCAATTGCCAAGCGCGCGCCCGAAGGCCCTCCACGTCAAGATTTGTCCAATTTTTATGCCCAAATGAAGTGTGAGTGATATTAATGCGCATCCAAAGAATTTTCTAACTTAGAAAAACCACTAAAGACCCAAGTGAGTGGAGTTTGATCTTTGTGGAGCACTTAACACCCTCTTAGGTAGACCCATCCCCATAGATGGTGTTGAGATTGCAACCAATGGTTAAATTGATGGGTGATTAAAGAGGATGAGTCCAACTACAAACTTACTCAAAGCGTCTTTATTAGTTTTTATAACTTAGAAGATTTTAAAAATGTGGATTCTTTTTATGCCCCAAAAGATGATTATTTGATCTATGGCATTCAAGATTGGATTTGTTGTTTTAATCATGCATTCATAAAAAAAAAAACTTGATTTTAATCCATGGCACTCAAGAGTGATTTTAGCAACATGCATTCAAAGACAAGTAATTAAACATTCAAGTTTTTTCCTTTGAGCATTCAAGATTGAGATTTTGTGTGTTGTTTTAAGAACTTTGAAGTGCTTTGTTTTAACCTTAGATCATTCAAGATTGTTTTGGACTCAAAAGTGAAAATGACTCTTTGGACTTTGGTTTTCATTCAAGATTTTGTGTTCTAGTTTGCATAATTTAAGCCCAAAAATGATATTCCTAGATTATTTTGATGCATGAAAAACCTAAGAAACATTCAAGATTTTGCAACAAGACATTTGTTTGGAACAAATAACAAAGCTTTTAGGACAAATTTTGGCAACCATTTAGGACTCTTAGTTTTCATGAGATTTTTAAAAGAACTTTAAAATATTTGCAAATGAGGTTCATTTTATCCTTGATTGATGCTTTGAGTTTGATTTAGGTTTTAGTGTGCACTTAGTGTTGATTTTGAACCTTTTGAAATGGAAACTTGAAGTTTTTTTTAAATTCTCAAAAATGAAGTGTTCCTAACTTTTCATGAATGCATCTAAAACCTTGATGTTGCAAGGATGCAAATAATTGGATTGGTTTAGTTTCACTTTTTAAAAGATTTTTTCTTTTTGCAAACTTTTAATTTTTAATGGATTTAAGTATGATTTAGGGGTTCATTTTAAGCACTAAAAAGAAGTGTGTATGATTTTGCTTCCTTAAAAAAAATGGCCAAGATCTCCCACAAGAACAAGAAGAAGAAGTAGATGGAATAAGAAGAATACAGACAAGAAGAGGAAGAAGAATTTCAAGTGCTTTGTCCACCTATAAGCTTGAAAAATCTGCAAACACTATGAGATAGACTATGAGTTCCTTTGTCTTCTTCATGCTCATGTGGACCTACAAAACCAATTTATACAATCCTACCAATCACAAAAACAAGTAAAATTAGCCAAAATTAGCAAATCACATACAAAACTTGACTAAAAAAGCTAATGAAGATGACCCATGCAAGGTCCCACCGGGCGTGCCAAAATGTATATGAGCAATGTTAGTATGCTAATAGAAACCAAATTTAAATAAAGCTTCTACAAACTAAACAAAATTCATAAACTTCAAGATAGACTAAGATGAGCTCTCAATTGAGAATATGAGCCATTAATGGGCTCTCTCAATGAGAAGCTCTCTTGTTGAGTGGCTTTGTCTAAATAGATAGGATGTATGCTCAAGCTTATGCTTCAAAAATGGCTTCAAATGGAGTTGGAATTTGGGTGTGAGTGTATGGTTTTGATGTAAAATGGCTTCTTAAGATGGCATTATGACTTTACTTCATGGATTGTGTTAAAATGGCTTGGGAGAGGATTCCATAAATAGGCAGAGGGCTTGAGGGATCAAGGGCTAGGATGCAAGGATGGGAAAAAGCTTATGGAAGGCTCAGATTGCATGAGAGGAGAGCACATGGATTGTGCTTCCTTATAGCCAATTAGGGAGTGACACATGTCACAAGGTGAGAGGATGGAGGAAAGGGGAAGGATGAGTCAACAAAGGAGGCTCAAGGGATAAAATCTTCATAAAGACCCTCATAATGGCTTGTAAGAGCAATAAAAGGGCTTGAAAGAGTCATTTATGGCCTAGTGGGCTTCATAAAGTTTTATGGTTGGGATATTTTGAAGTAGATGAGAGGAATTTTGACTTGGGCTTGATTAGGAAGGTTTTAAGCTTGCTTAGGCTTGTGCAAATGATTAGAGGATGGATTCAGATGGTTTAGGATTAGCTTAGGGATAGGCAAGTGGATGGCATTTAATGAGGGTGGGTGAAAGAGGAGATATTTGTTAACTTTGGCTTGGGTTAGTAAGTCTTAACCCATGTTTAAAGAATGTGACAAGGTTAGGAGGGGATTAGGATTAGGTTTAAAGACATCTTCTAAAAGAGTCTAGACTTTGGATGAGGATAAAGACTTTCTAAAATAGTCTAGAACTTCCTAGGATGAGGATGAAGACTTTCTAGAAGAGTCTAGAACTTCTTAGGATGAGGATAAATTAGATTTTTAGGAAATAAATAAAGTTTTATTTATTTCAAGTCTTTGGGTTGAGGAGATATTTATTAAAACTTTTTTAATAAACATGAGGATTAATATTTAATCTTAATTAAATATTTTGAGTTGGGATTAGGGGTAGGAAATGATGGGACTAGCCTTTAATCAAAATTAAAGAAGGATTAGAAGATTTTGGAAGAGGTTAGTGGTCTGAAAGAAATTGGCCAACTTTGGGGCAAAAAATAAATTTTTTTATTTATTTTGGGTTTTCTGGTCAATTTATTAATTAAATAATTAG
The DNA here is from genome assembly GCA_028749045.1 of Cupressus sempervirens. Taxonomy (NCBI): domain Eukaryota; kingdom Viridiplantae; phylum Streptophyta; class Pinopsida; order Cupressales; family Cupressaceae; genus Cupressus; species Cupressus sempervirens. Next base: position 1,103,766,146 of record CM053785.1, read on the forward strand.
TAAATAAGGAAGTAATGTTTAAATAAGATTTAAACATTTTTGGGAGGGATTCCTTAATTAAATATTTTTAATTAAGATAAATGAATTTAATTGCATAAAAATAAATAAATAAATTAAATAAATAATTAATTAATAAATGATGATGTAATCAGAAATTTTTCAAAAAATAAAAATACTTTATTTTCTAAAGGTTTTTAGGTGTCTACAGTTACCTCATCACTATCACAAACTCCTACTAAACTATGTATCCAAGCTATTCCTAACATAATGATGAAGAAACATCCTCTAACCATGAGAATCAACCAAGGCATCAAACCATCAAAGAACTTAAAGTGCACACCATGAGCTCCTAAAAATAAAAACCAAATAACCATGATCCTCAACCAAGAAGATATGCCACCATAACCAAATTAGGAATCCAAACCAATGAACATCTAGGATGTAACTATATATCCAATCGTGCCATGCCAAAATCTATGACACCATGATCACATCCATGAACTGAGCATGACTCTTAAAGTGTCCAACCTGTTAGCATAAAATAGTCAACCATATCCTCCACCATAATTGTACCTGGTAACAATGTCTCATGTCTTCTACAGGAAGAAAAAATTAGCAAATTATGTGACTTACAACATAGACAACCCATATCCAAGCCACCAATCTGAATATGCATCAATAATGAAAAATCAATGGGCAAAGACAACCCATATCCAATTTATAAATCCAACTTATACATATAGACCACTTACAACACTGCACAAATTGTAGACCCAGCAAGCCATCATACAGATCCAAACCAAATACTAATAACCATATCATCATGAGAGCAATCTAAAATATGAACTAGTTATATAATGACATCAGATCTTAAATCACCAAAATATACAATGCCATAAACTCACAATGCTACCATAGTCAATTTATACCATAAATTATTTAGATCAATATATCACCAAATCAACCATGTCAAACTTACATCAAATCTGAACAAATTATAGAGCTTTATGTTGACTACTTGAAGTCCAAAATCTGACTCAATATGCCCAAGTTATGCCCTAATCTATGCTCAAAATAAACATCTAATTTTTGGACTCTTAAAACCTTAAAAAAAAAAATCATAGAACCAAACCTACACAAAGTTGTAGTGCTCTGAATTAGCTTTCCAATGCCTATAAGAAGTCTTAAATTGGATATCTTGAGAGAAAGTTATCACCATTTTACTAAGAAATTCTTTTTACCATTTTCACTACGATTTTTTTTTTGTGATGAAAATTTCAATGAGATTAAATTTGATGGCCATCACGAGTTGAAACTGAAAAACTCTTTCATTTCCTCTGAACATGGCCAAACTATGACATATTATATATCAAAGTTTAAGGAAGCATTGACCTAGATCCAATGGTGAGGTGTTTCTTAACCTAGGAGGTCATTTCTACAAGCTTCCCTTAAAACCCTCATTTAGATGAAACATTAGAGAAAATTATTTTGTTCAACAATTTGACATGCCCAAAAATCTACCAATATCCCATCATAACAACAAACCCAAAACCCTTAGATTTGCAATAAAAACTCTTATACCTTGCCCTTTCTTTTATCTTGGCATGCATTCCCATGGATTCAATCTAGGGTTACAATAATAAACCTATAGCTTTGGTACCACTTGTGAGAAAATATGCAATAAATAATATAACCATTTCTACATAACCCATAATATATCTAAAATAAACATGCAATTAAAATCCACATGCAAGAGAATAGACAACATACCCACAACATGTGACACAAGATATACCCTAGAAAACCCTCATTGAGGGAAAAAACCTAGTCTCTAAAAGCATCCATCACCATACATTATTCAACAAAAATACCATTGCAATACAACCATAGAAGCCTTCAATTCTATAGCCACAACCAAGAAATCCATGTGAACAAGCATGAATCCACACACCACATGTCATGCTTCAAATCTTTGCAAATGCTCCCTTGGCTAACCTATCAAGTTGTGTCCGACTTGACTCTTGCTTTTTCCCTTTTGTCTTCTCCCTACAACTATCCTTGTGAATACTTATATAGTAGCAAGTCCCACAAACCACTAAGTAGTATTGCATAAACCATATGATAAAACCATGTGCTACCTAACCCCTTGACCCCATATTTAATATTGAAATTTTAATTCTTTTCTCCAATATTAAAATATAACTCATCAAGTATATCCCATGGCAATCTTTACATATTGCACATCCATCTAGGTGCTCCTAGATATAACATTACATAATAAAATAAAATAATGCAATGTAACAATATTATGCAATGTGTGCAACACCCATTATCTACACCCCACAATAAGTGTCACAAGGAGAATGAGTATGAGGATATATAATTTTAGGAGAGAAAGTTGATTGAAGGTGTGAGATGGGCTCTAGTATACATGTGTGTGTGTGTGTGTGTGTGTGTGTGTGTGTGTGTGTGTGTGAGAGAGAGAGAGAGAGAGAGAGAGAGAGAGAGAGATGTGGCATAAGAGGTGATTTAGGCTTGATCAAGAAGTCTTAATTCATGTGTTAAATTGAGTTGGGGGTGATATGACTAAGATAAGGGGGTGATGTGGCTGGTGAATGGATTTGTAAGAGATACTAGAATGTGGAAGAATTATTTAAATAAATTGAACTATCTAATTAAAAATCTAATTATTGGTGCATGGATTGGATGAAGGCTAACAAATGTGTTGAGGGTTAATTGATGTTTGAGGGATTTATTTAATTGAATTAATTTATGTAAATGGAAGGGGATTCTAAATTAAATTAAACAATCTGTGCAACTTATTTAATTTAATAGAGGAATAGAAATTGAATTAATAAATTAGACTATTGATTGTCTTTTATTTATTAATTAGATTATAGTTAATTAATTAAATTAATTAACTAGTGGATAACATATATTAAATAAATATCAAACATTTAATTAAAAATGCCTTAGAAGATGACTACATATGACTACTTAATTATGTGATTAGATTTAGGTTTTTACAACACCAACCAATACATAGTTATAACTAGTTAGTAAAGAGAAGATAAGTGATTAACATTATCAATAAGCAATAAGGCAATCAATGAACATAATAATAGGTGATAGAAACTCATAAAACTAGTGTAGAGAATATTGGTTTTTCTTTCCACAAACCCACATAATGAATTTAAATAACCAAAACTCAAAGCTTTCACAATTAGGTTTAGCAACCACCTAGTGTAATAATGTAATCACATAAGAAACAGGCTCCTAAATTCAAAATTATTCAATTTTCTAGGCAACTATGACTTTAACTTTTTTTCTTGAGCCAATTCTTAGTGATTATATCGAGGCAAAAATCCTTATGATCTTCAAAATATTCTTTCCCATCTTTAATAGTAAGCCTCTCCATTATGTGATCATGGGGAATGCCCAAAGCTTATACAATGCTCTCCGAATTGATCTTTGACAACACATTTTCACCAAAGATTTGAATTACCCTCTTAGAAGAGTGATAATGTCTTACATATGTGGCTACTACTCCAGACATTGCATGGCTTAGGGGAAACCTCTAGTGTGGACTAGGCCACCATAGAGAATAGGTATTTCTAGGAGTTTTAGTTTTCTTTTTTCCTTCGTATCTCTCCACAAACTAGTCAATATCTTCATACTCCATATTAGTGTCCTTTACCTTTGGCTAGTTGACTTTAAATTATGGACTACTTATTCAGAATAAATCCATAGAAAAGAGCAATGCTTAAAAATCTACTCCAAAAAGATATATTAACTTCAGAAAAGACATGTGTTTAATGAAAAATATTTCCAATTTAAAAATCATGCAAATTTTCATGCTAGAATATAAATATAAGGTAGTAGAACTAACATGGCAAAGGGAAGGACACCTAAAGTGGAGTTATAAATATAGCTTGGGCTCCATTAGTCACCCAATCATTTATCATAGTAAGCTAACAACTACTTAGGGATTTCAAGCTTGCAAAAACCTATGACTGAGTGATCAATAACACATGATAACATGGAGTTGATGATTTAAAGAAGTTTGTAACTTCATGATTTTTTTAGAAAGGCTCTGCTAGATTGATAATTAAACAACTAAATCCTTAATTAATAAAAACTAACTTAAAGTAAATTGGAATTAATAATAATTAAATTTAAATAAATTTTTTTAAAAAAATTCTTTATAAACAAAGATATTGAATTACTCACAATGGGGATCGAGTCCATGCTAGTCACAACCTATAGGGCTACCTATAGGACCCTTCCCACTGAAAGATCTTGGACATAGGCCATAACTATGGCCCTTGCATATGCAACTCACAATGCATATGGCATGGCTAGAGTACCTAATTTAAGGGCACTCTTTTTTTTAAAAGAAAATTAAAATTTTAAAATACATATTTTTTCATTACATTTTTTTAAAACAATATTTTATGCATAGTTTGATAGGGTAATTACAACACCCAAAATACTAATCTTTTTTCTTTCTTTCTTTGTCAATATTTTTTTTTGGAAGATAGCAATATGTAATTTTCTTTATAAATTGACATAATCTTCCTACTACACTCTATCCCAAATAATATATTACTTTTTACAAAATTCCCTTTGTAAAATTGCTAAAATTAAACATGGTTTTAAATTGGTAGTTTTCCAAACTTGTCCATAGTTTTCTAGATCCATTGATTTTTCAATAAAGTCTTCTACTATCAGATAAAATAAATCTATGTCTCCAATTCATATAAAAAATTCCATTGATTGAAAATAATAATAATTAAGAACCAATTCACAAGCAACCTAGTAGACACAAGGTAGAATAATTTTCCAAAATAATTTCCACAATGAGCTTCTCAAACCCTGACCCAATCGAATAGCCAAAATTCTAGACAATTTGATGAATTCTTTTAATTCAAATACTCATAAGTTTTTAGACAATTCTTTAGCTTCAATTTGCCAAAATGCTCTCCCAGAATTTGTTTGTGCTAAATGAACCAAACAATCCTAACCCTACTTAGGGTTTCTAATATTTAATTTAACAAAAAAAAGTAACTCTTAACTAGATAATAAATAATGACACTAATTAATTACTCTAAGCACACTTAATGCACTTTTCAATTAAAGTATTATCTTCTTTTCATTTCCCACTTTATTGTCTTGTTTAAAGATTTTTTTTAATAAGAATGAATATTATTTTGATTAATAATAATATTTAAAGCCCAATAATTATGTACAACTCTAATTTTATTATTATTAATTAAACAAGTATGATAATAAAAAATTTAGTTTTTAATATTTTTAGTTTCTCTTGAGTTTTTGAGCAAAGCATGAAACATTTTTTTATTATAGAGATAGGGTTGTAATATGTCATCTAATAAAAAAATCACTCTCAAATCCTTTTGCAATAATAAAGTCATTTTTGGCCTCATGGGCACTATCCCATGACCTACAAGGGGGTGTTGTCCCCTCTCTTCATGGTTTTAACCTAATTTTATTCAAGAGATAGGATCTTTTGGTCCAACATCTTGCATTGGTCAGTTATACCGCTAGTTATCTTATTCTGAATCTTCTTGGCATTTTTATCTTCTTCACATTTGGTTTTTGATTGGTGATGCTACCATTTTCAAATTTGGGTTCATAGCTTATTATTTGTGTCTAGATATGAGCTTCTAGATCTTCTTTTACCTTTGTCATGCAATCATTCTCAATTTGACAAATTTTTTTAGGACTTTGCTTTCATCTTCAAATGACTCCCTTTTTGGCCCATATTTAATAGGTTTGACCATTCATCCTACAAGTTGAATATTATGCTAGAATGATGCCATTTTCTCCACTATGTAGTCTCACCAAATTTATGGCCCAAATAGTTTGCCATGTACCATTGACAATTCTATGAAGCTAACACAAAATATTTGCATGCAATAATTGATGCTTTCATTACACACCTTTTTCCTCTTATTTGCAAGTCCTAATTTTCCAACTTCATCATCAACTACATGTAGTTGCTAATTATGTTTCCTAAGGAGTCTAGAATAAATTTGGGTTTCATTGGTTGAAGGTTGGTGATGAAACTTCTAAAGAGTTTTTCCTATCCCTTAGATTCCATCACTCTTTCCTTGGAATTAAAACAATTAAGGAAGATAATTCAATCCTTTCTAAGTTTCTTTTGCTTTTTGCAAACCTTTGTTATGCACTATGAGAAGAATTTATTAGTAAATCAACCTTGTAGTTTTCATTTATGAGCTCTCAGACTCCAAAAGGAATTTTTGTGATCAAACTATTACACTTACAGACCTCAAGAAAGTTGTATTTTCCATGGTCAATATTAAGGCCCCAAGTTCTAATGGATTTCCTTGGGAATAATAGAAAACTCTTTTACCATATATTGGTCCTGACTTGCATAAGGTCTACTCACAAGTATTTCACACTCAATCTATTGCATAGATAATTAATAAAGGTATCATAAAATTCATATCTAAAACTAGAGATCTTGAGAACATTTGAAATTGGTTCCCTGCAATCTTTATCAATGTCTCTTATGAAATCATTTCTAAGGCCCTTGCTATTAAAAATAGACATCACCTCCTATAGATTTTGCATACAAAGAAGACAAGCTTCATGAAAACTAGGTTCATGATGAATTAAATTTTTTTTTGAAGGTATGGAATGGGCTTGATTTTATAAGAACAATGTTCCTTTTATTAAAATTGATTTCACCACGGTATATGATCATATTTAGTGGCCCTTCATTAAGGATGAGTTTAAAGATTAAGGGTTTATCCTTCCATTTATTTAATAGTCTATTTAGATGCTTACTTTAATTTGTATTACAATTAATGGGTGGTAGTTGGGTATTTTTAGATTGTTTTGGTCCATTTGCCAAGGTTTTCCTTTAGCCCCATTGCTTTATGTTCTAGTGGTAGAATACATTGGCTTTTAACCAACTTGTTATTTCTTCATGTCACATGGGGGAAGTTTCCCTTCTTAAGTCACCTTCTCACTTTGTTAATGCATGTTTTGTTGATGATTACTTCCTCACTTTGATCAAAGACTATGGAAATATTCAAAATGATCTTTAGTTCCTTTATAATTAATTTTTGGCTTCTAGATCATCTATTTAATGTTATAAAACTTAGTGTTATAGGCAATGACTCCTTCCTACCCTTCCCATGATTATTTAGTATTGTTGGAAATGGATTCACCATGATGTTGCCTTCTATTTATTGGGTATTACTTTAGAATTTTAGGGTTCTATTGTCAAGGTTTAGAATCTCATGCTAGCCAAGATTGAAAAAATGTTTGTACACTAGATTACTAAGCCCCACTATTTAGTGGGTCAATTTTTTAAAGGTTCTCTTCGATACCCATGTTTATTACTCCTCATGTTGTGTTATAATAGCATGCTGGAAAAGTTATTGTGATATTTCCTTTTGGGTACCAGAGAAGAAAACTAGGGATTTAATAGAGTTGCATGGGATTATGTCACCTTATCAGGTAGTTTGGAGGCCTTGGCCTTCTTTCAACCCAAGATCAAGAATTAGCCTTGTGTGCCAAATGGGTGATAAGGACTAGCTCTAGAAATGTCCAAGAAAATCATCCTCCAACATTGCATTTCAATAAGATATCTTGTTAATAAACAAGGATGAAAGGGAATTGGTTTGCAAACCATCCTGATCATGGAAAATATTTTTCATATCCTGGGCACTTTGTTGCTAAAAGAATTTGGGACACCTAGGAAGTTGTTAAGTCATGTCTTCTCTCAAATAGGGTAGGATGTTGTGATGGCATCTCCTTTAATCAGTATAATAGTTTGCTTTCACATCTTATTCAAGCATAAGGGATCCAACCCCTAAATTTTTTCTCTTCACTTCCACAAGTGTGGCATTCTTGCTCCTTGAGACATTTTGTTTTGGTCAACCATGAGTCTTTGCACTTGGGAAGACTTGAAGTCCAAGTTTCACCTTAACCATGAGGACCACAACTTTTTCAATCAAGTGGATATTGTTATTGTATAATATTTCATATTTGACATAAAATAAGATGTCTAACCATGGTGGAATGACTGGTGATGGTTTACTTGTTCAAGTTTCCAATTACAAAGATATGTTGGATTATCATTATCTTTTTCTCACTTTCATATGTGATTCCTATCTTGAATAGGCAATGGTATTTGTAGTCTTCTCAAGTCTCATGATGGAGAAGGCTTCTTACTTTTTGGTCTACTATCAAGAAGAACCCAAAGTTGTTTATTTTTCTTGGTTTATTTTTTTCAGTGCTTACTCTTTGGCTCTCATCTCCAACATCTAGGGGTTCCATAATGTCTTTTCCCTTTTTGTAAACGATCTAACTCATTCACACATTTCTTCTAGTGCTATTTGAGAGACAAACAATTGTGGGTATGGATTAATGACATTGTCTTACCCTTCTAATCAAAGCCATTGTCCTACCACATGATATCATTAAGAGATTTTTCCATATTCTTTATAATTTCATACGAATATGGTGTGCTTTTCAATTAGTATATGGGACATAAATGTTATGTTATTTTCTCATTGTTCTCTTGATGTTAATGTTTTAATATATGCTAAAGATTGTTTACTTAAATAATTTAATGATATCCATTAAGTACAAGCTAACAAAGTGATTCTTGAAGTTTCCCACTTGCAAGAGTTCAACACTAAACAATGCAACTTGTATGGTTGCTAGAGTTTCACTGGATGTTTGTATTTTCAGCATTTTTGCTTCGCCTTGTGGTCAATCTCATAGTTATAAATCTTTTGTCTTTCATTCCCATATGCTACATTCCTAGGCTACTTGTCAGTACTCTAGTGAAGGAAGGAATGCCCCACGTCATTGCTTAACCTTGCCACCTTGTGGTGGCTTTTCTTCTAGGTAGCCATCTACTAGCACAATTGTATCCTCTCTTGATGGCTCAGGTTTGCTAAGTTCTATGGGAGATAATAGGTGACCAACCTCTTCCAAGTGTGTCTTTTAGCCTTCCTCCAACATTTCTTCATCCAAAAAAGATAATGAAGAAGAAGAAAATGCTGAAGATGGGCTGTCCCTTTTGAAATCTAAACCAGATCTTACTGAATATACGAGAAGAAGGATGATCTAGATTCACCACCCTTTGTTGATACTAAGATATCAACTTAGTGATTTTTATTTTTGTTTGAGGGCTATGCCCTAGTTTCAATTACTTTATTTCTTGTTGAAATAAAAAAAACATAGCCCATGCGAGGTGGCTATGCGGCAACCAAAATGCACGGTTACATATTTATTAAACTAATTTAAAAATACGAAATAGTTAATATTGTAATTTTGAAGTTAACTATTAAAATCAAATAATTGGTCAAATCAAGTGCAAATACCTGTAGCCAGCATCCCATGCGAAAAGCCAATGAGCCGTCAAATTTTGTGAGGTGATTAACCTAATCGCCGTGTTGTGTGCACGCTGTCGGAGGCGTAGTCTCCATTAATAATGCTCTACTCCAGTGAAACGCTGGCTTTCGCACTGATCTACACGTGAATTACTATGGGTTTCTTTAATGTTGGAAACAAACATGCCACCTTTCAGATGGGCAAAGTGCAAGGCCAAAGCAGGCGCAATGATGTCATTATGAACAACTTATGTCGTTAAAAGTCCCCAAGGCCAGGGTGGCATCCTCGTCCACATTCAAAATTCAAATACTCTTCCATGCCCGCATATGCCATGGATATCCCGATTCCCATGCGGTAAAAGAAGTCTGACTCCGCTCTTCTATAAATCGATCGCGAAAACATAAAGAATTTGACAGCCACGATTATCGAGATGTTCATCGCCTTTTCAGTGTGAAACGAAATTATATGAATGAAAGGTAGCACCCACATTCGTATTCCGATTCACAATCGCAATGATGTTGCTCCAACAATGGATCCTTCGCCTGCAACTACAACTGCAACCGCAAATACTGGCAACAACGGAACCTCCGCTTCCTCTGTCACCGACTTGTGCTTTCTTCAAGAGGAAGACGACGATGATGAACAACAAGACAGGGAAAAAGAATGGGACGTAGATGATTGCGAAAGTGACACAGAGCGCTCCCCTCCTCAACACCCTCCTCTATTCCCGGAAGATCAGCTGCGCCGCATTCTACAGGTAACTAACTTCCAATTCCAGAAAAACCCTAATCTGTTCTTCTTCGTAGAGAAACCCTAATCTATTTTCTACTATGTTTGCCCAAATTTGAATATTATGCAAGTGGTGCAGGGCGTGTGCTCCTGCAGAACACAACTGGAGGTGAACCTTCTTAGAGAAGTGAGAGAAGCCATGCGGATGATGGGCCCCTCTGCCCTCGACAGAAACAACAGCGCCGATTTGCGACGATTCGTAGTGAAGAGTCTACGATGCGCAGGGTACAATGCAGGAATCTGCAAAACACATTGGGAGCAAACGAACGGATACCCGGCAGGTTAGATTAGGTTAGATTAGTCCCTCTGCGGGCCTTTTAAAGTCTGAAATCTAGTCCAGTACCTTGTGATTCTGATCTTAACGTGTTCTTCATGATCTCTGCAGGTGATTACGAGTTCATTGACGTGGTTAACGTGAGGGCGAGGGGTAAAAGTGATCGGGTGTTTGTGGACATGGATTTCAGGGCGCAATTTGAGATCGCTCGGCCAACGGCAGAATACGCAGGTCTGGCGGAGGCGCTTCCTGAATTGGTGGTGGGGAGCGCGGATAAGATGCGTGACATCATCTGGATTATGTGCGACGCCGCGAGGAGGTCGCTGAAAGCGAGAGGATTGCATCTGCCGCCGTGGAGGAAAAAACGTTATCTCGAAGCCAAGTGGCTGTCCTCCCACAAGCGCACCAGTACCCAATTGGAGTCATGGAATGCCTGGTTTAATCTTCAGCAGAGGAATCAGTACGGATCTGGAGTTGCTGGTAAGGGAAGGATTTCAGGGTTAGGAAGGGCACTGGCACAGGCAGGAGCACAGGCGGTCACTCATAACAACACTCACGATGTGTATTAACATAATATGGAGCTTACTTTACATATACAGATGGGGATTGTGATGAACGGGGATACGAAGCAATCCTTCCCATCTTTGAATAGAATTTCCGATTTTAAGAAAAACAACTTAATGACTAGGAGTCCTGTATATTGTTGAGAAGGTAGCCCACTTTGCATTTTAATTCAGTTTGTGCATATAGAAATTGACCATTGACAGAAAAGATACGTCTAAGTAAACAGACATTTCGGAACCTTTTTACCTGGAAAGGGGAAAAGAGAAATGTCTATCCAAAACGCCCAACCTTACCGAATGTAGGATAAGAACACCCAGACAATCTTATTTATAACAACAAAGAAGACAAACAAACAAATAAATAGGCCTTCAAATACAATCTGTATTCAGAAATAGAGTACGCTCTGGTTTTGAACAGAATCAAATGAATAACTTTTTATTACAGATTACCCAGATTTTCCAGAACTCATCATATTTAATACCACTGATGGTATATTTATTTAGAAAAGAACTAATTAAAACTACTTCTTAAACTCGAGTTCTATACAGGAGCTTCAGCATGATTCCATGCATTATTAAGCATCAAATTTAGAAATTTATATGACTACTGATAAACTTCTTAAAAAACTGCCGATAACCGTGCAATACATTACGATAACCATGCAATATATTAAGACCTTTTATGTTAACTGTTATGAGCTGAAAGATCAGCGGTGGAACTGGAGTTTGCCATTTTCGAACAGCGTCAATCTTGGCATTAATCTTCATACTCCCCCTTGATGCTGAGAGGACTAACAATTCGATCTCTGAGTACCAAAAACTGATCTTTTGTAACTACCTTTGTGAAGATGTCTGCAATTTGCTCCTTTGTGCTGATGTACTTCAACTCAACCGCTTTATTTTGTACCAAATCTCTAATAAAATGTTGTTTAAGATCAAAGTGTTTGGTCCTGCTATGATGAACCGGATTCTTGGCCAATTTAATGGCACTTATGTTGTCACAAAAAATCACAGTAGGCTGAACCTGTATCTCTCCAATTTCTTCAAAAAGCTTTCTAAGCCATAAAGCTTGTGTGCCAGCTGAAGTGACCGCAACATATTTCGCTTCTGTAGAAGAGAGAGCAACCATACTTTGCTTCTTTGAACTCCATGTAATAAAACCGGAACCCAAAGAAAAACAATTACCAGATGTAGATTTTCGGTCATCCAAACAACCTCCCCAATCTGAATCACTAAAGCCAACAAGCTCAAACTTATTAGAAGAATAGTGAATGCAAAAATCTACCGTGCTTTTCACATACCTCAAAATTCTCTTGGCTTCCTTCATATGTCCCTCTGATGGATTTGTCATATACCTTGAAACCAATGAAACTGAATAAGCAATATCAGGCCTTGTGTGAGTTAAAAACATCAAACTCCCCACAATGCTCCTGTATAATGTCTCATCAACTATTTTAGCACCATCATCTCTACATAATGTAACTCCATGAGCAATTGGAGTGGAAAGAGGTTTACAATCAGCCATACCAAATTTTTTTAACATATCTTTTGCATACTTTTCTTGACAAATAAAAATTTCATCTTTACCTTGATAAACCTCCATGCCAAGAAAGTACTTCATGAGACCTAAATCTTTCATCTCAAACTCAGTCATCATAGCAACTTTAAATTCATCTTTCATCTTTGAACTACTACCCGTATATAACAAATCATCAACATACAAACTCACAATGAGAATATCATTACCTTCTTGTTTGTAGTAAAGGGTAGGTTCACTCTTACTTCTTTGAAAGCCATTCTGCTGAAAATATCCATCAATTCTTGCATACCATGCACGTGGTGCTTGCTTGAGGCCATACAAAGCCTTCTTCAACTTGTAGACATAATCTTCTTTACCTTGAATCTCAAAACCTTGTGGCTGTCCCACATATACCTCTCCTTCTAAGTACCCATTCAAGAAAGCACTTTTCACATCCATGTGATGAATACTCCATTTCTTTTGAGCTGCAAGAGAGATTAGCATCCTAATAGTTTCTTGTCTTGCTACTGGTACAAAAGTTTCTTCATAATCAATGCCATACCTTTGAGTGAAACTTTTAGCAACCAATCTTGCCTTGTGTCTTTCAACACTCCAATCACTATTATACTTGGTCTTATAGACCCATTTTGTGCCAATCTTCTTCTTCTTATGTGGAAGATCTACAAGCTCCCATGTTTCATTCCTATCAATGGAATCCATCTCTTCATTCATTGCTTGCATCCAAACTTCATTAGCACATGCATCTTCAAAACATGATGGCTCAAAATCAGCTTTAGCAAGTAATGCAAAATTTATGGTCTCACCTATTGGATCTTCTTCATGTGCTTGATTTTGACACCTCTCATAAATATCACTCAATCTTCTTACCTTCCTTGGAGGACTAGAGGATGGACTTGCTCTTGGTATTGATGAGGGGTTTCTTGGTGGGCTTGGTGATCTTGAAATAGAACCATTAGCTGGCTGCTCATTATCATTATCAGCAATATCATCATCATCCAAAACTGATTTTGGCTTTCCAACATGTTGTTTTTTATGACCATAAACTCCCCCTTCATCAAAAATCACATCTCTTGAAACAACAATCTTATTAGTAATAGGATTGAATAATCTATAAGCTTTGCTTTCCTCACTATAGCCCACAAAAATACATAATTCACTTTTAGCATCTACCTTTTGCCTATTCTGATCAGGGATGTGAACATAGGCCAAACAACCAAAAACTTTAAAATGATTTACATTAGGCTTTTTCTCATACCATGCTTCATATGGAGTCATCTTGTGTAGGGCACTTGTAGGACTCCTGTTGAGAATATATACGGCTGTAGCAACTGAATCAGCCTAATAAGAATTGTTCAAACCCTTGGTTTGTAACATGCTCCTTGCCATTTCTACCACAGTACGATTCTTCCTTTTAGCCACTCCATTCTGTTGGGGTGTGTATGCAGTTGTGAGTTGTCTTTTGATGCCATTCATCTCACAAAAATTCTAAAAATTGTTTGAGCAAAATTCTCCTCCTCGATCTGTTCTCAAACATCTTATTGTGTTCCCTTTCTCATTCTCTACATGAGCTTTAAACTTCTTGAATGTATCAAAGGCTTCATCTTTGGTCTTCAAAAAATATACCCAACACATGTGTGAGTAATCATCAATAAAAGTAATGAAATATGACGACTTACCCAAACTTTGTGTTTGCATTGGACCACAAATATCTGAATGAATAAGTTGAAGTGGGTATTGGGCCCGCCATGCATTGCCTTTTGGAAATGATTCCCTTGAATGTTTCCCTTTTGCACACCCTTCACAAATCTGTTTATGCTGTTCAACCTTAGGCAATCCAAGAACTAATGCATTTGATGTTAGATTCTTCAAACTATTGAAATTCAAATGGCCATACCTGAGATGCCACAACCAACTTTTATCCTCATAAGCCATATTGACAAGCTGATTATCATTTTGACCAAACTTCAAAGGAAACATCCTATTCTTTGTCATAGGAACAACTGTAATCACTTTATTTTTTTTATTCTTATCATAGATAGTACATTGCATGTTCTCAAATACCACTCTATAATTCTTCTCACATAGCTGCCCAACACTCAATAAATTATGGTTTAACTTGGGAGTATAATAAATATCTTGAACACTTTTCATACCTTCCTTTGTCTGAACATCCATGGCTCCTTTGGCCGCAACATCCACAGTATTGTTATTACCAAGAGTAATACTGGATCTGTAACTATCATCAAGCTTTGAAAATATTTCTCTGTTGCCAGACATATGGTTAGAGCATCCAGAATCCAAATACCAAACATCATTCACAGTACTTTCACCTTTCCCATAACACAAAAATAAATTACCCGAGGAAGGATCCTCATCTTGGTGGGCATAATTTGCACTATTGCTACCTGATTTCAGTTTACACTCTCTCTCTCAAAATGTCCATACTTATTGCAATGATAGCATTGGATGTTCATTTTTATCAAATTTGCCTCTACCTCTGCCTCCTTGAGCACCTCCTCTTCTTCTAGATCCTCATGAAAAATTCTGATTTTGGCCCCTTCCCGAGCCTTTGTTGTTGTTACTACTACTACTAGCACCATCGTTCTTTGAAATTTGCAATTGGGAAGCAAAAGCCTTCTCATTAACACTGATAGATGTGTCCCTTATTCTATCCTCATGTGATATAAGAGATCCAACCAATTCATCATACTCCATGGTAGCTAAATTTTTGCTTTCTTCTATGGAAATTACTACAATATTCCATCTTGGGGTTAGAGATCTCAATACCTTTTGTATTATTTGCTCTTGAGCAATAGATTCACCCAAAGTGGCCATTTTATGAGTCACATCTTTCACTCTAACATAGAAATCTCCCACACTCTCTATCTCCTTCATCTTCAAGTTCTAATATTCTCTTTTCAAGGTTTGTAGCTTCACAACCTTGATCTGATCATTGCCATGGTAAGCATCTTTTAGAGTCTTCCAGGCCTCTTTTGCTGTCTGTGCATCAGCAATTCGAGGAAACAAGCTCTTATCAAGAGCCATCTGAATGTGAAACAATGCCATTGCATTCTTCTTGTCAGCTTCTTTCTTCAATGTCCTGTCATTAGGTTGGAGAGTATTCCAATCTGCAGGCTCTTCATATCTAGATTCAACGATCTCCCAAAAATCTTTTCCAATCAAAAAAGTATTCATCTTGATTGACCAATATTGGTAATCAACTCCATCAAACTCTGGGATTTGCAAATTGTGAGCCATGCCGCTGTCTTCCAAACACCTTCAGCTCTGATACCAAATGTAGGATAAGAACACCCAGACAATCTTATTTATAACAACAAAGAAGACAAACAAACAAATAAATAGGCCTTCAAATACAATCTGTATTCAGAAATAGAGTACGCTCTGGTTTTGAACAGAATCAAATGAATAACTTTTTATTACAGATTACCTAGATTTTCCAGAACTCATCATATTTAATACCACTGATGGTATATTTATTTAGAAAAGAACTAATTAAAACTACTTCTTAAACTCGAGTTCTATACAAGAGCTTTAGCATGATTCCATGCATTATTAAGCATCAAATTTAGAAATTTATATGACTACTGATAAACTTCTTAAAAAACTACCAATAACCATGCAATATAATACGATAACCATGCAATATAATAAGACTTTTTATGTTAATTGTTATGAGCTGAAAGATCAGCGGTGGAACTGGAGTTTGCCATTTCCGAACAGCGTCAATCTTGGCATTAATCTTCACCGAATACTTGTATCCCTAGTGTTGTTAACCTAATCCTATTGTCTGTATAACTTATACTTTCTGAGATCGACAAGATCATATTCCCGCGACTCTGCTCATGGAAGCCAGCACTTAAAAATAGAGACTGTCTCTGCCAAAACCTGGGTAAACCGCTATACAAGGCCACTTGGGCATTTATTTATGGTTTCAAGTTTTAACTATTTAACGCATAAAAACTCTACTACACGAAATATTTTGTATGCAACCTTGTTTTTTTTTAATCTTTTTTTGGTAATTCTTTCATCATACTGATTTTTGTAAAATGTTAAATAGGTGAAGTAGCACTTGCACTCGAAGGTGTAATGTACAGTTTCTTCAATGTGACAAAAAAACAGCTATTTTTGTTGTTATTGTTTGCTTTGCTAATTGTTTGGACGATGTCTTCTTTTATCTGTAACTTATTTAAACAATATGTAACAAATGCAAATCATCAATCTGTAACATTGTGCTGAATTATTTTTCATGTGAAAATCATATCATATCATGTACAAGAGATATAAATTTAATTTGCAAGTGAGGGGCAACTTACTTTTTGATTGTTTGGTACCATGAATTTTCATATCAACATGCCCCTCCATAAAGTTTTCCAATAAATTATTTGTACTTGAAGCTTGTTCTACTACTATTTGTTGGCATCACTGAACTCCTAAAAATAAGTATTTTTCATCACATGTACATTAGGTTGATGACATACATATATGTATAAAATAATAAATTAATAGTAGTCTTGCATGCCTTGACTATTGAAAGAGCTAGTTCTTCTAAGCATGTTTCTTCTTTTATCATTATGGTTGTGTATGGACTGTCTTGCAGTTTTGTATATCTTTCAAATAAGAAATTTTGTTGAATGTGCATGCTCTTTAAGGACTTGATTCTAGAAATTGCTGTGAATATCAGACCTTGTCTTTCTGTTTTACCAATGTCAATTGTTCCCTTCTGTAGTGTAAGCCCCTAAGATTTGTGGATAGTTAAAGCCTAGGCCATTGTTATTTGGATTTGCCTTCGTCATCTCAATTTCAAAGGAACTATTGGTATGAATTTTGGGTCATCTATGTTCCAAGGTGGACCGTTGTAATTATCAACCCTTTCCATAACATATAGCGGAAGTTTTGGTGGTTTTGAATCTAGGCTATAAAAAAATCAGTTATATCACCTAGTGCTCCATTTACAAGGTTTACTTATGTCAATATGTTTGTTGTCAACATGATGCATTTCTCTTTGCATATGAAAATTTTATTTTTCTAGTCCTTCATCTGTAATTACATGTTTTATGTTATTTGTAGTGCTTGTTGTTGTATTCATTATTGGAATTGGAATATTTAATAGTTTCAACATGTTTTTGTTGTGTAATTTGATGAGATCATTTGTAGCGAATTGATGTATTGACATATCAAATGCTTTATTTTCATTAGGTAGAATGTGTTCGTTTGTGCATGTTATTAGGAGCTCCGAATTTGGACTTTGTTACTTTTTTATTTCATATGTTCCTTAGGAGTTCTTGAAACTCTACTTGTTGTTGATTACCACCTTGTTGTCAAAAAATTTTGTCCAATGTGATAACTATTTTGACTTGATGCCATAATGGTTTGGCACTAGAGTGTGATGTGTATAGAGGTTTGTCCATCATAGGTGGTAATTGAGTGAGGTCACCAACTAAGATTACAGAAATGCCACCAAAGTAGAGTTGTTGATTTTGAAGAAATGCTTGTCACAATCTACTATATATATTTTTAGAAGCAATTTTGAGCTAATGAAACTTATTTCATCAATAAGCATGTATTTTTTTCTTTTAAGTACTCTTGAAATATGGTCAATGTTTGTCTTGTAGTAGTTGCATTTGTTTGATGCATAATTTTTATGTTTTTGGATTATTGAAAATGTTGCATGTTGTTGTGCTAATAGTGGATAGTTTGGTACATGCTCATTTGGTAGAATGTTCCCACCTTTTGTATTTCTTTTACTAGTATTTATAAACTATGTTCTTATTACATGTAGATGCTAGAAAATATCATTTTCTGCTAGTTGTTATTGTTATCAAAGTTCATTGATTGTAATGCTTTGTGAGGGACCCATTTGCAGTAACATTTGCCATTCATTTTGATTAATTATTTCCTCAATGTTAGCATCATCAGTGGTATCATCCTTTTCCTCTTCTAAAATGTCTTTGTGTTCTTCCTTGTGATTGAAATGTCACATACTTGATATCTATTTGAGTTCATGTGGGTCCAATTTATAATCACCAATTCTTTGGTTAAGCCAACATCCATTTCTATATCCCAAAATTGCTTGTACAATAGGAGCTTACTCTAGTAGAACACTTCAAATTTTATAAGTCAAAATGCAAAATTATATTGAATCATGGATAATATTGACAATTGCCTAGATGTTTCTTTTTCTCCATTTGTTATGTCTATGATTTTCTAAAAAACAATATGATATTGCTTATTCAAGAAGTGTTATCATCTCAAGCTCTAGTGGTCTTTGAATGTATGCCTGCAAGTATGAAGAGTGTATTTTATTTTCTCCTAATGCATTTGTTATCCATTGCAATTTTTTTTTTTGAAAATTTAGAGATGTAAAAGGATGATTGCATACAACAAGAGACAATTTTCAGGCATGTGACATGTTTCTTGTGCACCTATATCACACTTAGCTACAACTTTAGTAATGAATTTCTTGTATGTTATAAGAGTTGGACTGTCAGGTTTTTTGGCTAAATAATTTTTTTTTAACATTTTAGTTTATGTCTCATATATTTGTTTTGTCTTTTATGCATACATAGCAATGCATTTGAGAACAAGTTCTCATGAGATAACTAGTTGGCAATCTATGTTTTCCCTCCAAATTCATAACATTTCTTGATTGTGAATACTAAATCTATCATCATTTCTTGTAGGTTCATATTTTTTTTATCCTCCTAATCATTTTTTAGAGTTGAAATACATTTTTATTTCCAGTGTGCTTTGTAGAAATTCTCTAATTTTGTTCATTTCTTTTATAAGAATGTTCCTTGTCTATATTTTATATGATGTTGGACCCTATTGATCAATTCTTCATAATCATGGTAATTATTTGTAGATAGTTCATTTGTATTGAGCAAGCATGCATCATCTAGTGGACTTTGGTAAAGTGTATTATTTCTACATGATGTTTCATGAGGGTTCCAAATAGTAACATACCTATCAACTAATAGTTGTACTCTTTCAACCTCATCTCCATTATTCTAGTCAAGTCCATGCATATCAAGTGCAGTTCTTATCCAAATCACTCCATGTGCATATGCACTTCCTCTATGTTGTAATTTAGTTCTATACCAAAAGTTATCCACATGGAGAAGATTTTCGATAACTTCCTCACAGAATAGTGTAAATTAGTAATGCATGTATAATGATATTGTACGAGTATTATTTATGATGTCTTCCATACGTTTTTTATTTGATTACATTGTTGGGGAAGTATCATTTGACATTAATTGATGTAGATTTGGCCATTTTGTATTTGTTGCACTAAGTGTGAAGAAGGGAGTTTGTGACCCTATCTAATTGATCATATTTATTAAATTTGTTTGATGATTACTCTAATATGGTTGTGTATGTCATATTGAAGAACTATAGTGCATTAATTATTGTGCCAACTAATTTTTTAACAAATTTTGTTTGTGTGCATGGAAGTTTTCTATACTAGTAGGCATACTATCCTTTGCATTTCTTTTAATGAATACTTGGCTATAATGTATAGCTATTAGATTGAAGCCAAAATATAGAAAGAAGGGACATCTTTCAAATCTATTGTCATAGAACCTTATTAAGTGCTATGCAAATTCATATAGATGAACTTCCCTTATCCTACATTGCATATAAAGTGTAGATATATCCTAGGTTGCATATAAAGCATATATCATTTTGGAAATAGAGTGGGAAGTGTCATATCCAAAAAGTCCTCAATGTTATATTCATTTACTAGACATGAATCTATCCCAGGCCAATCTATTATATCACTTGAATTTCCTTCTAGTTAAGATTATTGTTTTATGATTTGTAGTGCAAGAGAATCTTTTGGTGGCTTACTAATAAATGGTGTTGTGCATGTTGTGCTAATTTCATTGTCATCTCCATCAAATGTCCATTTCCTTAATTTCTACTTGTGTATAATATAAATAGAAATGTATCCTCTTATTTGTAATAATGCATAATATAACTAGAATGATAAAAGTAAGACAAAAAGTGTGTGCAAATAATTATTTTGGTACAATATTTTTATTCAAGGAATTTAAACTATCTAATGAATTCAATATGGCACATATACAAACTTACATAGTATATTAGTTTGAAATTTTTTTACTTAGAGAGACTAAAAACAATAATTGTTTTTGCAACTTTAAAATGTAGGATAAATTCTAAATTTTCTATAGAGGAGGTGATAGATAGGTGTTTGCATATATATATATATATAAGTTTACATCATTTGGAGCTAGTATATTGTGAATCATCTATTCAATTTAAATTTTGGTAGATTATTGCACCTTGTAATTGTAATTATGTATGACATAAAACATATTTTACATGTTTCTTTTTAATTTATGCATAACATAAATAGAAATAAAATCTTGTAATTATAACTATGCATAACATAAACAAATTGATAAAAGTGACACAAAAGCAATGTGTCCATAGGTTTTCAAGTAGAACATTTGAATGCAAATTATTTAAACTAAATAATTGATTCAACATGGTATACATGAAAATTTACTTTCTATATCAAGCATAACAAAATTATTTGCATAAACTAAAAGTAATTTTTTATATATAAAAAATATAGAAACATAGAAGCTAAAAAAAAACTACCAATAGAGGAGATGATAGAAAGATTTGTCTGTCCATATCAAAATTCACATCATTCCAAATTTAGTGTATTAGGAAACATGTGTTTCATTTTGGTAAGTATGATAGTACTCTTAGTAGAAAAGTTGACATATTGAACCCCTATGATGATTGTCTTTAGTCGAGATTCATTGTCATACATCTCATTTTTGCAAGATAAGCTAAAAATATATTCCATGTTACTTGCATCTCTTATTATTTGTTTACTTTCATTTCCTTTAGGAGTTGGGAATTGTAAGGTGTACAAATATTTTTCAGATATTTTCATTAATTGTACTACCCCTTCATGAAATGAAACTTCCCTCATTGTATTTGTTTGAACCTATAGCCTCACTTGTATACTTGTATTTACAATCAATTTTAGTCACATTGCACTTTGAATAAAACCATTTTCCTCCATTATCTTGAGTCATAGCCTTTTTATATTTTGTCTCATTTGATTGGTTGGAACATGTTGAATAAGACATATTGTGTCCTTTGATGTGTAATACTAGTGCTCTCAACATGCATTCAATGGAATCAATTGTAATTGTGTGTGAAAAATGTGGACAAATATGAAAAACACTTCTATGAATCCTTATACTTGAAATCCTTCAAAATAACACCATGAAAGTGCAAGATCTCAAGAATCAATGTTGAGATAATGGGTGTTGCACACATTGCATAATATTTTTATTTTATTATTTTATTTTATTATGTAATGTTGTACCTAGATGGACGTGCAACATGTAAAGATTCTCATGGAATATTCTTGATGAGTTGTATTGTAACATTGTAAAAATATTTTATGTAATTATTTAATATTGGGGAAAAGAATTAAATGCCCAATATTAAATGTGGGGTCAGTGGGTTAGGTAGCACATTGTTTTAGCACATGGTTTATGTAATACCACTTGGTGGTTTTGTGGGACTTGCTACTATATAAGCAGCCACAAGGGTAGTTGTTGTAGAGAGAGTAAGAGTGACAAGGAGAAGACAAAAGGCAAGAGTTGAGCGGGACAAGGCTTGACAGGTTAGCCAAGGGAGCATTTGTGAAGGTTGAAAGTATGGCATGGGATGTGTGGATTCATGCTTGTTCACATAGTTTTCTCGGTTGTGGCTATGGCCATGAAGGCTTCCATGGTTGTATGGCAATGGTATTTTTTGTTGAATAATACATGGTGATGGATGCTTTTGGAGGATGGGTTTTTTCCCTCAATGAGGGTTTCCCAGGGTATATCTTATGTCACATTTATGGGTATGTTGTCTATTCTCTTGCATGTGGATTTTAATTCTGTATTTATTTTCAGATCTATTATGGGTTATGTGGAAACGGTTATATTCTTTATTGCCAAGTTTCCTTACAAGTGGTATCAGAGCTATGGTTTTATTATTGTAACCCTAAATTGAATCCATGAGAATGCATGAGAGGATAAAACAAATGGCAAGATATATGAATAATTATTGCAGATCTGAGGGTTTTGGGTTTGCTGAGGGGGTAGCTTGCAAAAATGACCTCCTGGGTAAAAACAGACCTCACCATTGGATCCGGGTCAACATTTCCATAAAATTTGATATATAATATGCCCTAGTTTGGCCATGTTCAGAGGAAATGAAAGAGTTTTTTGGTTTCAGCCCATGATGGCCGTCAAATTTAATCCCGTCGAAATTTTCTTCACTCAAAAAAATTAAAAATGAAAAATCGTACTGAAAATGGTAAAAAGATTGTCTTAGTAAAACGGCCATAACTTTCTCTCAAAATATCAAATTTCAGAGTTCTTATAGGCGTTGGAAAGCTAATTCAGAGCACCACAACATGGAATAGGTTTGGTTCTATGATTTTAAAATTTTGTCTGGTTTTAAGAGCCCTAAAGTCAGATGTTGTTTATTTTGAGCACGGATTAGGGCATAACTTGGGCATACGGAGTCGGATTTTGGACTTTGAGTAGTTAACGGAAAGCTCTTGGAGAGCTCTACACATTGGTTCAAATTTGGTGTAAGTTTGACATGATTTATTTGTTGATATATTTATTTGAACAGTTTATGGTATATTTTGACTATGGTAACATTGTGAGTTTATGGCATTGGAGATTTAAGTTTTGATGTCATTGTATACTCAGTTCATATTTCAGTTTGGTCTCATGATGATATGGTTATCAGTGTTTGGTTTGGATATGTATGATGACTTGTTGGGTCTACAAGTTGTGCAGTGTTGTAAGCGGTCTATACTTACAGGTTGCATTTATAGCTTGGTTATGGGTTATCTTTGCCCATTGATCTTTTATTATTGATGCATATTCAAATTGGTGGCTTGGATTTGGGTTGTCTATGCCCTAAGTCACATGATTTACTATTTTTTTCATGTAGAAGGGATGAGATGTTGTTACCAGGTATAGTCATGGTGGAGGATTGTGGTTGACTATTTTATGTTGACAGGTTGGACACTTTGAGAGCCAGATGCTTGGTTCATGGATGTGATCATGGTGCCATGGATTTTGGCATAACATGATTGGCTATATAGGTACATCCTTGATGTTCATTAGCTTTGATTTTTGATTCAGTTATGGTGGTATATCTTCTTGGTTGAGGATCATGGTTATTTAGTTTCTTTTGAGGAGCTCATGATGTGCACTTTGAGTTCTTTGATAGTTTGATTCCTTGGTTGATTCTCATGGTTAGATGATGGATTTTCATCATGATGTCATGGATAGCTTGGATACAGGGTTTAGTGGGAGCTTGTGACAGTGATGGGGTGACAGTGCAGGATTAGTTCCTGGTTTGGTTTGGATCTTCAAGTAGGAGATGGATTTTATGATGCCATAGGTGACTTGGTACCACAGTTGAGTGGGAGTTTTTGGCATTGATATATTTATTGAGTGTTTGCATATGTTGGAGGTTTGTCTTAGATCCTGTTGCTGCAGAAGCATCTTTGACATTTGCATGGTGCACTTATTATCTTCATGGTGTATGAAGATGGTTAGATCTTGAGGACTCATGGAGTTCTTGGTTATCTTCATGGTATGTGGAGATGGTTCTTCTTGGTATGTGGAGATGGTTTTTCTTCATGGTGTGTGGAGATGGTTTCATCTTGAGGACTCATAGGGTTCTTAGAAAAGGTGTGGTTTATGCTTTTATTTGGCATGTTATCCTTGGTGTGAGGATGGTTTCATTATTATGTCATGGTATACTCTTGATACACGTTTAGAGTTGTGACATGTTATGATATGTTCATATGGATCATGTTATCTCTTTCGTTGAGATGGTAAGATCATGTTGTCATGTTTATGTTCCTGAGGCCATGGT
Source organism: Cupressus sempervirens (assembly GCA_028749045.1). Lineage (NCBI taxonomy): Eukaryota > Viridiplantae > Streptophyta > Pinopsida > Cupressales > Cupressaceae > Cupressus > Cupressus sempervirens. Next base: position 1,103,790,675 of record CM053785.1, read on the forward strand.
TGGAACTTTGACATTGATCTTGGTTTAGTTTCTTGGTATTGAGTACACTGATCATAAGTTGGACACTTCATGATATTGCTATGTTGCATTTGGAGTTGGCATGGATTGATTGGTTACAGGTGCTCATGGATACTTAGAGACGGTGGTGACGCTGATTTCTCTTGGATTAGAGAAGTATTTGTTGGGATGGTTGATGGTTTCAATAGGAAGTCCGAGGGGCAGTCACCTGATATGGACTTGAGAGGAGATTGTTCTTAGATGAGTCTTGGTTGGAGACTTGGGTATCTTGATGAGCATTCTCATTCCCCACTCTTGGTCTACTCGACGGTTTGCTACTTGAGAGGTGTAGCCCATTATTTTTCTCAAGTGCATTATATTTATGCTTTTCTTTCATGGATATGGATCTTGAGCTATGGTACATGAGTTAGTTCCGGAGGGTTCATTTGAGAGATGGTTAAGCATTGGTTATCTCCATGTGCATATGTTGTTATGCTGGTTGAGTTTGGGAGATGGTTTTATTGGGCATATTCCTTGGATTAGGAATGGTTATTCCTTGGTTTAGGAATGGTTTTATGAGTTTGATCTTCTTGTGAGAGGCTTACATCCATAATTAGTTATATGGTATGGTTTGGGTGTTGTTGAGGCTTCTTGTTGGGGTTTTATGGAGGAGATCATACTTGCACAGTTTACATTTAGAGGTGTGTGTAGAAGGACATGATACAGGTTATGATTTGCATGGTTTCTCTGGTCTTGGTTATCTTCTTGGATGTTCAGTTTTGCCTACATTGGATTTGAGATTGGTTAGAGATTGTGATCACTGGTTTGTGCTCATGTATGTCATGTGAGAGATGACATGGTTATTCCTTTATCTCTTTCCTCTATTGGTTGTGGTGAACTTGGGAGAGCATTGGAGACTTGTAATGAGAGTTATTCTTGCAGGATATTAGTTTATGTATTGTGGATGTCCTTGATACTACATGGATTCACTTCTCTAAGATGTTGTGAGTGGATTGGTTATAGATTTGACATTATCTTTTGTAGTGGGAGCTTCTTGGTATATATGTGGCAGGTATTTCTCTTGAGGCTTTCTATTGCAGGTTGCAGATTGGATATGTCAGTGATATGAGATTCACTTGTTATACCTTAGAGGTATGGATAGTTGGATGGGTTGGCACTTTGTTGTGGGTGCTATTTCAGCTATGGATATTTTGACAACTACGGATACATGTGGTTACCTTTGGATCAGGTTTTTTTGTGCTTGGAATTTCAGTTGGTACAAGATTTTATGATCTTCTAATGCGAAAGGTTGGGTGGCTTTCTCTTTGGATGGCTTCTATGTATGTCCAGTGGGAGTGGCATAATAGGAGGTGAGATCATTCATGTTCGAGATGCTGGATACTTTAATTTTTTTGCGGGTACCAGGATGGAGCACTTAGTGTATTTTGATCCATGATGGTAGATGTGCTGGGAGGGATTGTTCCCTTGTTCATTTATGTGGCTACAAATTGACCCTATGCAATGTATACAACAAGTGGGAGATTGTTGAGATAATGGGTGCTGCACACATTGCATAATATTGTTATTTTATTATTTTATTTTATTATGTAATGTTGTACCTAGATGGACGTGCAACATGTAAAGATTCCCATGGAATATTCTTGATGAGTTGTATTGTAACATTGTAAAAATATTTTATGTAATTATTTAATATTGGGGAAAAGAATTAAATGCCCAATATTAAATGTGGGGTCAGTGGGTTAGGTAGCACATTGTTTTAGCACATGGTTTATGTAATACCACTTCGTGGTTTTGTGGGACTTGCTACTATATAAGCAGCCACAAGGGTAGTTGTTGTAGAGAGAGTAAGAGTGACAAGGAGAAGACAAAAGGCAAGAGTTGAGCGGGACAAGGCTTGACAGGTTAGCTAAGGGAGCATTTGTGAAGGTTGAAAGCATGGCATGGGATGTGTGGATTCATGCTTGTTCACATAGTTTGCTCGATTGTGGCTATGGCCATGAAGGCTTCCATGGTTGTATGGCAATGGTATTTTTTTCTGAATAATACATGGTGATGGATGCTTTTGGAGGCTGGGTTTTTTCCCTCAATGAGGGTTTCCCAGGGTATATCTTATGTCACATTTGTGGGTATGTTGTCTATTCTCTTGCATGTGGATTATAATTTCGTATTTATTTTCAGATCTATTATGGGTTATGTGGAAACGGTTATATTCTTTATTGTCAAGTTTCCTTACAATCAACTCATAGCTTCCTATCATCAATGTGCAAAGACCTTCAAAGGTTTGAAGTGGTGGCTCTTATATGAATATTAGCCTTGGTCTTCAAAAGTGCATCTAATGAATAGAAGATTCAAATGAACATGAAAGATATCTCCAAGTCTCCAAGAAAGCTTCAAAAAATTTCTATCATAATGGTAGCATAAGTCATGATCTTCTCATAAGAATGCTCCAAATCGTCAAGGAAATTACTTGAAAGCTCCAAATAATGTGATAATTAAAATTTCCTCCTCCAAAATGAAGGAAAGAAGTCTCCTTATATACCAAAGCTAAGAGGCATTCCCAAAATGGAGGGAAAATGAAAACTAAATGAAAAGGTGTGACCCACATAAGAGAATGTGCAATTAGCATTTAACTACGAGATTTGGAGTGTAAAACTCTATATAAATTATAAGATGAGGGATGTTTTTATTTAATTTAAATGTAAAATGATCCCTTTTCTTATAAAACAAAGTGTGTGACATTTATTTAATTATTTTTTTTAAAATAATAATTGTTGAACATAAAATTAAGCGAGGAGGGGTTTTATTTAATTGAAAGGAAGAAAATTCCTTTAATTAAACAATACAAAAATCAAGATGATCTAGCCATTTATTTAAAATTAATTAAATAAATAAACTCCAATTTAATCAAGGAAATTGATGTAAAATAATAACGATTAATTAAATAATTCAAATAAATTGAATAATTAAAATAATTTAATTTGATCAAAGGAAATGGTGATGTAAATATCAATTCAAGCTTGAGATAAATTATGAAATCGGGGCACATAGTCAAGGTGACCATTTTAGGGTGCATACATTTGCCCCTCTTTGACTAATTTGTGTTTAAGTCAAAGAACTATAAAATAAAGTGTGTATTAAGATTGATTTATGTCAAAAAAATATAAAGATTAAGCATCCAACTCTTATTCCCTCAACATGCCATATGGGGTATTACAGTGTTTGGAACACAATATGTCAATCCGGGTTTTATAATTGTAGCTCTACCCAAAGAGTTTTTAGCAACTATAAAATTCATGAAATATATATAAAGGAAAAAGAAAAATATCAACACCCAGAAAATGAAAAATCATGCATTGACTTGCCCTAGGTTCAATAATCATCTACCCCAAACTAGGTAGAAAAAGACAAGTAGGTTTTGAATCAACTTTGCAAACAATGAAGCTCAATAGAGTGTTATTTCCCCCTTAGGATTGAAATCAAAATGAAGGAAAGGCTAAGCAAGAACAAGATAGATATGATCAAATCAGAAAAAGGTTCATGATAAAAGATAAGCAAGATATAGATCAAGAAACCAAGGTTAAATCACTAAGCATGGAAAGCATGCCCCAAATCAGAAAAATGAAGGGAGGCAAATGAAAGACAAGAGATGGAAAGAAGAAGAGAGAAAATGCCTCAAAAACCATCAACTATGCAAGATATGACATTTCGATTGAGATTAAAAACAAGCATGACATTTACTAGAAAAAGCATAATTGTGATCAAAGCTAATAGCAAAGAAATGATGAAGGAGACCTCCAAAAGGTAAAAAAACAAATCAAAACCTCCAAAAAGACAAGGGGATAAAATCTTTATTCATGTCCATATGATGCTTATGTCCATTCTATGTACTTACTCATTTTGACCAAGATTAATATCCTAGTTTTAATCATCAAGCTAAGTTACACAACCTTCACTAGTTGGAACCATGAAGATATGAATGTAACTCGATCAAAAAGATCACACAATCATCACTAATCATTGATGTAGTCTAAAGATATGAATGTGATCGGAAGCTTTCAACAATAATCACTAGTCACCAAGGAAACTATGATGATATGAATGGGATTCGGTAGTGTTGAGAAACACTATGAGTCTTGAGAAAAAAACCACACAAGTAAGAAATCAACCAAAAATGTGTCTCATGTCCCATAGTTCTCTAGATATACATCCTGGAGAAAACCATAGAGAAACTCATCAATACTAATCAAATCACTCAAAAAAAAAAAAAACTAGATGCCCCTAGTGCAAAAATGACTAGGGAAGGAATAAAAAAAAAATATAGATATAGTGCAGTAAACATGTATATATAGCAATAAACAATCATCATACAAAGAAAGATCAATGCATAGCTCAACATTAAGTATAAACTAAAGCTTGATAATTAAGACAAGACTCTTAGGGTAGTGTTAAGAAACACTATTTTGGTCTTTAAGATATTTAACTAACACTATTTTTGATTAAGTAAAAAAGGTTTTATAGGGATCCTGAAACTTGAAAGTATTATAGGATATCAAAAATAGAAATAACTAGTAATGTCCAACATAAACGAAACAACTTAACAAAAGCCAAACATAAAAGTTGGCCCATGGCTAGGAACAAAAAACTAGCAAGAGGAAAGGACTAGCTACACTAGGAAAGAACAAGACAATAACCTAACTATCAATTCTCTTTATTGAGAACCTATAGGGATTTGGAAACTCCTATGGTCTTCCTGTTGTCCACATCCTCCTAGTCCTAATTTTGAGCATCCACCTAACCCCTAATTTCTTTTAGATAATCCTTAGCCTACCCACTGTCCAAGTTGGACTTCTCCAGAGTCTCCCCACCAAATCCAACACTAATCAGTGACTCACCCAGGTTGTTAATATCTTTCATTCAAGGTATTCAAGGTGGTGATCACCTAATCTTCCAGGTTCTGGTGGAAGACCTCCATCTTTTGGACTCTATGTTCAACCTTGGTGATTCTATCCTCCTAGTCTACCCTGTGATACTGGATATTGAAATGCTAATTTTCCTAGCTTATGTCCTCTTCATTGTACCCCCAGTCACTACCTCTTACTTGGTTACCTTCCTAGCTTCTTCTCCCTTTGATTTCTTCAATTTCATGGAACAACCATTTGATAGATCGAAAATTATCAATCATGTTGTTCCTAGCATTGTTCAAAAGGTTAAGCGCAGTTTCCCTTACATTATTTGAGATCACAAATAGACTCGGATCAATGAGTTCATCATAATGGGTTCTACCATCAATGTCCTCCATCACTTGAATGTTCAAAGGCTCCCTGACAATCCCCAATTTGGCTTTATTAGTATTAAAATTCCTCCATGACCTCCTCCTATTTTTTGTTATCACCTCCCCACTCTTTTTTCCCAAAATGTCTACATTTGGGGAGGAAGTGGGGCCAGGGCCAGGAATCTCAATAATCTGGTCTTTGGTGTCAAAAGCCTCATCTACTTTCCTTTTCTTAAGATTCCTTGACATGTCAGCAGAATCCTCATCCTCCTTTTCACTATCTCTCCCCTTCATCTCCTCCTTCTCAACCTCCTCTTCCTTCTCCTCTTCCTCTGATTTAGTGTCCTCATCATCCTCACTATCCTCCTCCTCCTCTTGAGGCTCAGGCTTAGGGGGAATGAGGGGTAAACCTCTTGGGCTCTTTCTACAGGGAATGCAGGCAGAGGGCTTCTTTTCTTCTTTGGATTTGGACTCCTCTTCCTTTGATTTTATGCTTTGCACATCCTCGAAATCTAAGCTCCCAATTTCCTTAAAAGCACACCCAACATCATCATGGGATTTTTCCTTGGTTTGAGCCTTCAAATACTCATAAACTAGGATGAGTAGTCCCTTGTGAAGAGCTAGATTAGTAGTGGGTTTCCTCTTGAAACCCTCGATACCCTTGCTCATGGAGGTGAAGAGGTAAAAAGGAAAATAAATTTTGATTTTGTACCTAAAGTGATTAAGCAAGAAAAAATGATGTGTTATTATCCTATCAAATCTGGGGTCCAGGGAAATATACTCAATGATGATCCTAAGAACATAACTCTATAGATTTTTGATTGACTCCATCTCATAGTATGTCTCCACCTTGATGAGCTTATTCAGCTCTTTTTCATCCTTTGCAAAAACTTTGATGGCGTTTGTCAACATTTTCTTATCTCTAAAGAAATTGGTCCCTTCCAGAGGGATTTCAGCAACCTAGGTTATCAATTCTACATTGACATGGTCGGAGACCCCATTGATTTTGACTCTCCCATTTTTTTAGGAATCCACCATAACCTTGGTTATCCCTACATCGGGCCATGGAGTTTCTCCAAGAATTGAGAAATTCTTCCCTTTTCTAGTTTATGTCAAACCTTTGGTTTCTCCTTCCAGTTCCTCGCCTCTCTCGACAGCTCCCTCCTATTTCTCTCTCCCACCATGATTTCCTCTAATACTAAAAGCCCCCACTTGCTCATAGATTTGTTACAGACCTTGGCCTTCTTCAAACTACAAAAATCTAAGGTGTTTTTGAAAATGCCAGTATAAATGGTTCTATTTGAAACAACCCTTAAAATGTGTTGTATGTACATGCTATAATGTTTTGAAAAGAGTTTTGCATGATTTTTAATAACTCCCCCTCCTACGTGCAATCTTGCAAATATTTCCCTCATTTATTTTGGATTTTTATAGTACTTCCTTGGATGTGATCTTGAAATAATAAATTATTTACAAAAAAATGTCACCGATGTGCCATGTCATCTCGACATTATTGGCAACCCCTTCATTAGAAAACTAGTTAGCAAACGAATTGGCCTCCCTATACATGTGGCTAATGTAGGTCTTGTTGAACTTCCTTAGGCCATACTTTAATTGCTCTATCATATTCACAGTGTTCCATGAGGGCTTAGCATGATCATTGAGATGATTAATGATGTTTAGTGAGTCCCCCTCCATCCATAAGTTCTCTATCCTAGAAGCCATGGCCATCTTAACAATGTGACTGGTAGCACTGGCTTTAGCACAATGGTTCGGCTAATATTTGAGTGGGCAGGAAAAGGTTGCAACTCCTCCCCCATTGATTTTACTAATGATTCCTCCACTGCCTATAGGTCTTGGGTTCCCTTTAGGAGCCCCATTGAAGTTCGCCTTGAACCAATTTTCAGGGGGAAAAGACCACTTGGCCTCCTGTCTTTTCCTATCCCTTTCCATTTTCCTCTATCTAATGTTCCCTCCTTCAATTTTCCCTTCCTTAGTGGTTGTGAAGTTCTCCTTCATTAGTCCTTCAATTTTCTCTGTAATGACAAACTCTGGGGATTCCCTATCTCTAAAGATTTAGTTATTTTTCTCTTTCCAAATACCTCAATAGAAGTGTGAAAGGGACTAGGACCCAATAATTTGGAAAATTAAACCATTATGTGAACTCCTCGATTGGTTGAAAAAATCTAGAATGTTGGTCGGGGGGCACTAGTTGACCCCAAAGTTCCTGGTAAGGAGGTTCCAAACATTACAGGAATAGGGACAATGAATGAATACATGATTGATCATTTCCAAAGCATGCTTGCATAAACTGCATCTGTTGGGGATAGGCTGACCTCACTCAACAAGATTTTCTAGAGTAAGTATTTTTTCTTGCAGCAAAAGCCAAAAAAAGTTTTGATTTTTGGGGTAAGACTAGGGATTCATGCCTTAGCCTAGATGGGTTTCTCCATTCTATCCCATAGAGAAAAGTATCCAGAGGCAATAGAGTAATGGCCATTCGAGTTACCTCCCCAAATGACTTCATCCTCCTTGTTATTTATTGGAATAGCATTTAGGCTAATCATCAGAGAATTAAGAACCAGGGATATCAAAGACAAGTACTTCCATCCATTGCATGTTCTATAATCACTGAATTTTAGGCCATATCTACTTATGCATGGCTCTACCCATCTACCATAATTAAGGTGGTCAATAAGAGGTCCCTAGCTAGTCCAACCATCCTACCAAAATAAGATATTCTCACCTTTGCCAACCTTCCATTTAGCCTTGGACTTAACCAAAGTCATAGCCTTTAGGATCCCATTCCAAATGTAAGATCCTTGAGGGATATCAACCTTATGAAGAAAAAGGCTAAGAGACTACCTTCTCAGATACTTTTCAATCATAATTTCCTTCCATTCTCCTATACTCTATAAGATGTGCCAGATCTATTTGGTTAAAAGGGTATTGTTTAGATGTTTGATTTTTCTAATACCAAGGCCTCCATAACATTTGGGAAGGCAAATATGGTCCTAGGGAACTAAATGATATATTTTTTGCTCTTCAACCCATGTCCAGAGAAAGTTCCTTTGAATCTTCTCCATTCTTTCAGTTTGCTTAGTCAGAATCCCAAAGAGGCTTAAGGCATAAGTGGGGAGGTTTTCGAATATCAATTTCACTAAAGTGCATTTATGTGCCTGGCTGAGAGACGCACCTTTCTAGCCCACAAGTTTCTTGTTGAATCTATCTATGATGCTATTCCAAAAATATTTTGGGGGTTTGGAACCCAAAGGCATACCAAGATAACTTGCAGGAAGGGTGCCAATACCACTTCGCAATATACAAGCAATTTTCCTCTATCTTTCCAGAAGAGTATTGATGAAGTAAAATGAACTCTTGTCCCAATTGATAGCCTGGCCAAAATCCCTGGTATAATTTTTTAGCAAGACCTTGAACTCTCTAGCCTTCTAGACCATAGCCTCACCCCCCAAGATGGTGTCATCCAAAAATTGTTGGTGGATGAAAGAAAGATGACCAGATGAAGGCTTGAGTCCTTGTAAACTCTGGTCCTATCTTTTTCTTAAAATAAGTCTTCCCAGACAATCAACTAAAATGATGAAGAGAACAAGGGATAGGGAGTCACCTTGTCTCAACCCTTTTGAAGGGAAAAATAAATTTGAAGGGGAGCCATTAACTAGAGTAGATAGAGAAGGGGAAGAAATAAGCTAAGAGATGACTTTATAAACTTGGGATTCAATGGTAAATGCTTGGAGGACTGCCATTAGGAAATTTCAATCCACTCTATCATAAGCTTTGGAAATATCAAGCTTGAGCAGGAAACCTTCCCTCTTCCTAGCTTTGAGAGAGTGGATCACCTCGTGCACCATGATGATAGAGTCTAAAATCTATCTCCATGGAAAAAAGCTAGTTTGCTGACGGGAGGTTATCAGGTGAAGAACTTTGAGAAACCTGGTTGTAAGGACCTTGGAGATGATTTTGTAGATGGAATTACAAAGGCTAATGGGCCTAAACTTATCCATCAAATCTACCCCCAGGGTTTTTGGAATGAGGACTAGAAAAGTGGCATTGAGTTCTTTCAAAAAAAATTCTAGCCCTAAAGAATTCTTGCACAGCCTTCACAATAACCCCTTTGACCACTTCCCAACAAACTTGAAAGAAAAAAGTTGGGAAACCATCCAGGCTAGGAGCTTTATCATCTAGAAGAGAATTGAGAGATTGAAAAATTTCCTCTAGGGTAGGAATAGCTTTTAGCATAGAGTTATGGTGGGCTTGCAGAATAGTGGGAATAGTGGATAGAATATCCTCTTGATTAGGTCTTGAGAGAGTATGATCCTTGGAGAGAAGAGTAGAGGAAAACTGCAGTGCTTCATCCACTATCTCATTGTCCTTAATTAACAAGGCCTATCCTTTCTTGATGCTAAAAATCCTATTAACAGCCCTATGTTTTAAGGTGGTAAAGTAGAAAAACCTAGTGTTTTGGTCTCCTTCACTAAGCCAATTTACTCTTGATCTTTGCTTCTGAAAATGTTCTTCCCTAGTGATAATATTATGAAGGTAAGAGAGAATAGACCTTTCGTCCAACCAGTTCTAATCATTATATCCATCTTGCTATATCACTTCCTAGATAATGCAAATTTGATCGGTCCTCTCATACTTTTCTTGGAAAATGTGGCTGAAGTCAGTTTTGTTCCAGATTTTAATATTTCTTTTCATATTCTTCAACTTTTGGGCCACCCTAAACATTATAGTACCCTCCACCATAAAGAAATCTTGGCTTCCAAAGCTGGATGAGAAATCCATATTTTCTCAAAATGGAAAGGGAAGGAAATTTTGAAAGTAAGGGTACAAATAGATAGAGAGATGGGGGAGTGATCTGATACCATTCTAGGGAGAAGAGAAAGCCTGCAAGAGTGATTTTGCAACCAAACAAGGTAAATGAGGCCTCTATCAAGATGGACTTGGATAGAATCCCTCCCAACTCTCCTGTTGGACCAAGGGAATCTACCCTCTGTAAGATCAACATCGATTAAAGACAAGTTGTTAATGGAGTTTGAAAGGTCTAACTTACTCTCCTGATCTGGGGCAATCCCTCCACTTTTGTTGTCATCATTTAGGGGGGAATTGAAATCCCCCATTGTAATCCCTTTTCTTATATTGTTGGAATTGATAACCTCTATAAGCTTAGCCCATAAAACCTTTCTCTCCCTTTTGGAGTTGGGAGCATAAAGGTTAATAATAAACTAGGAATCATTACTATGTATGTGGGACACCTTGAATAGGAGGGCATTACCAACATTATAGATAGTAAAAACTTGATAAGCCTTGCTATTATAGAGAATCAACACCACTCTTGTAGCTCCCTCTGAGTCTGTGGCCTACCACTTCTTTTCTCATTTTGGTTTCTTGAATCAATAAAAAGTCTAGTCTTTGGTCTTTGATCATATTCCTAACTAACTCTTGTTTGTGCCCATTTATGCCCCTTATATTCCAAGAAATGATCTTCATTTCTTTACAGAGTATTTCTTGATGGTTCTCTAGCTCTCATCTACCAAGTTCTTTCTCGCCTCTTCTTGCAATAGCTGGTACATGTTTTTCCTACCTAGAGACTTGATTTTACCCCAAACATTGGCCTTAACCCTACTTCTGGTTGTCATAGGTGACAAAGGAGGATGGTAATGGTTTTTTTCTCTTTTTTTTAACCCTACTCCAGCCATTGTTACTATCTTGAGAATAGCTATCAATCCAATCTTCCCATTATGATATCTTTTCTGGGAAAGAGTTGTTTATAAATTCTAAGATCTTAGTCCCTAGTTCTTTGGATACTACCCTATTTGTTAGAGGCTCAAAAATTCCCACCTACCTAGGCCCATTGCTGACAGCTTCCTTTGGGGGGTCTGTGTCAGAGATCCTAGGAATCTCCATCTGGGGGGTCTCCTGCCCTCCTTCCTTCTGCTCCTTCTCAGGAATAACACTATCTTCTGCCACAACTATAGCCACAACAATTGAGCCATCCTTCAAAGGCTCCTTTGGATAACTACCATGGAGGCTGACTTGGGTACCCAAAATAGGGTAGGAAGGGTAGTTAACATCACCTTGGACTCCTTCCTTCCTAGCAAAGGTACCCTTAGCCTCCTTGCCTTCCTAGTTCTCAGGCTACTTAGTAGGTTTGCATCTCTAGATTAGTTTCTTCCTTCCCTTAATAGAGGTTCCAATGGGTTTGGATTTCTTCTTTGTTTTGGCTGAGTTAAGAGGAACTTGACTTTTCTAACTATTCTACCTCATAGCCTTTGGGCACTGATTAGCTTTATGACTAGCCTTCAAACAAGGGAAGCATGCAAAATGCATAGTTTCATAGATCATTTTTTGGACATACAACCTAAGTTTTTAGTAGAAAGTCACAATTTCTGGCATGTCTATCCCTTCTCTAACCCCTATGCAAATGTGTGCATAGTTGAGGCATCTTTTGGAGGTAGTGATTGGATCAATAGATAGAAGTTCTCCAAAAGATTTTGCAAGCCCCACAAAAACATCCTCATTCTAGTATTCTAAAGGTAGTTATGGAAATCTTACCTATGCAAGGGCTTGAACAAAAAAAGTGTTTATAGATTCAGCTTGTAAGACCACTTCTGGAGGACCAAAGTGGAACAACCAATGAGCCATTGAACTTCATTGAGAATGGAAGAAAGATGATCCATGCAAGTGAACTCAAAAGATAGAAAACCCTTAGCCATGGCTATGATCGAAACATGACCTTTGAGAGCCCATTTCTTCTTAATAAAGTTCCTCACAACATCAATATTTGGTCTGGGCCCCAGAAATTCACTAATCGAGGTAGAAGCCATGGATCAAATGTTGTGATCCACAATTTCGTCTGAGATGGCAATGGCACATGAACCTTTCTCCATCTTTAAAAGAATCTTAATAGGTAGGAAAGAAGACTTACTTGAGGGTTTGATTCCAAAAAGGGAAGACCATTTGGTTAGCTGACCTCCTTTGGGAACCAAAGGAATCTCATCCATTTCCTTGGGGGGAGTATCTAGATCCCCATCAATATTTTTTGACTGCTCCCCTATACACAACCCTTGACCATCCTCCTTCTACGACCTGTGCTCCAGACTAGGGATCTGATTCCAGTGATCTAGAGGGATCTCGCCCTTTTTAGAATTCAAATTTTAAAAGCCTTCCTGACCACTGCTTGCACTTTCCATTTTCTTTTTATATTTAAGTAACACCATTGTTGATATTGAAAAATAACATTTCTTTTCTTTTTTCTTTTATAATTTTTTTTGTATTTTTTTAGGACCCATAAATATGTTAGGAATAAGGTGTCTCAACCATGTATAATTCCTATTCTTATTATTTGTTTTGTAAAATGTATTTCTTGCAAATAATGTTGATGTGTTGACATCTTGAATTGTGTGTAATGAGATCATGACTAAAACGATTATGACGGATTCCTATGACATGTAAGAGCTATGTTAGGAAGATTCAATGATAGGTGAAGACATGTGGCAACTAAGGTATTTGAGTACTGTACACTCTACCCCAATAGTGGGGTTCGGGGTTCCTATTTTCTCAGAGAATGTTAAAACTCTAATATGGTTTACCTTTGGGAGTAGCCCGAAAGTGAAGCGCATGTTATAAGCATTTTTAGGGTTGCGAAGAGAGATGATGCAAAAAAGGTGTATTGTTGGTATTGTGAGTTTCTATTAGAGTCTTCAGTTTTCATTTTTGAGCTTGCACTATAGATGTATTGTGACCTTTTGTTGAAGATAATACATTGTGCAAGTTCTGGAGGGGTGGGGTTGTTTTACCGAAAGGTTTTTCCCCACCGAAAAATCTTTGTGTTATGTGTTTCTTTCTCTATCTATTTTTTGTATGGATGGTTGGCTACAATATTGTTATTTACATGATATTGAATCTATAAATGTAGAAGATTTTAATAGAATTTGCATCATACTTCTCTTAAGAGATTAGTGTAGGAAGCTGTTTTCACACCTGAGTTTCCTTACAAGTGGTATCAGAGCTTGATCAACTTTTGATCCTAGTTGTTGGGTAGGGTTTTTTGAGCTAATCTCAAGTCGAGTGGGAGTCTTGTGCAGAGCATCCTGAATCTTATTTGCAGATTGAGATGGTGAGTTCATCATATGGAAGAATGGAGGTGGAGAAATTTAATGCCACTAATTTCGAGTTGTGGAAACTCAAGATGGAAGACATGTTGGAAGATCGTGATCTATGGGAAGTGACTACAAGTGCTACAAGACTAGAAACTATAGCTCAAGTAGATTGGGATATCAAAGACTGCAAAGCTAAGGGTCTCATAAGACTTTGTTTAACCAATGCAGTTCTTCTAAATGTTGTAGATGAGAAAACCACATATAGTTTGTGGGAGAGACTTGGGGCCGTGTATCAGGCTAAATATTTAGTGAACAATTTGTTCCTAAGGAAGAATTTGTATTCTCTACGAATGGAGGAAGGTGGATCCTTAACAGATCATTTAAATGCATTTAATCTATTGGCTGCACAGTTGACATCAACTGGTGTCAAGTTAGAGGAGGAGGATCATTGCTACACACTTTTGTGTTCTTTACCAAATTCATGGGACTATCTTGTGATGGCTCTCGGAAGCACATTAGTCACCTTCAAAATGGATGATGTGGTGTGTTCACTACTATCAGAAGAGATGCGGAGAAAGGCTTCCATTTCGGAAAAAGAAGCCCTTGTTGTTCGTGGGAGATCCACAGAAAGAGGGAAGAAAAATGACAATAAGTATGACAATAAGGGTAGATCCAAATCCTGTGGGAAGTCAAAGACTTCCGATAAGTCCAAGGAAAAATGTTGGAACTTTAATAAGATTGGGCACTTCTGTAAAGATTGTAAAGAGCCTAAGAAGAAGAAGAAACCCTTAGATTCTGGTTCTGAAAAATCTCAAGAAGATGGCAATGCATTCATCGTAGCTTTGGCAGCCCATGCATCTAATGATGTATTCTTGGTTGACTCGGGTGCATCTTTTCACATGACCTCTCATCGAAATTGGTTCTCAAGATATGAAGAGCTCGATGGTGGAAAGGTGTACTTGGGTGATGATTCTTACCTAAAGATAGTTGGATGCGGAAGGGTCACTATCAAATTTCCTGATGGACAAGTAAAGGGAATCAATGGCGTTATGCACATTCCAGGTTTGGCACGAAACCTACTATCTATAAGTATGCTAAACGATGTAGGTGTGCAAGTTTTTTTTTCAAAAGAAGGATGCAAGATGATGAGAGGATCTATAGTGCTTGCAAGGGGTACTAGGAGAGGTACCTTATTTCAGCTAGATGCATGTATTCCTCTATGTAATAGTTCTTCATCCTCACCATTCGAATGATCAATAAAGAATACTGTGGTTATTGGTTCTGATGGAAATGTAAACACTTTGGAAGGTAAGCTTCCTGCAGAAAAGAAAATGTTATGGCATTTGAGATTTGGTCACATTGGTGAAAAGGGTCTCAGAACCCTAAAAAATAAAAATCTTGTTGAGGGGTTAAATGATTACAATCTCGAGTTTGACTTCTATGAACACTGTGTCTATAGTAAACAAAATCATGTTCAGTTTTACTCTAGTTCTCACAAATCTTCTGATGTTTTGGATCTTATTCATTCTGATGTATTTGGTCCTGTAAAAGTTCCTTCAATCTCCAAGTTTTCATTTTTTGTATCTTTCATAGATGATTACAGTAGAAGGACATGGATTTATTTCCTTAAAATTAAGACACAAGTCTTTAGTTGATTCAAGGAATTTAAAGCCCTTGTAGAGAATCAAACTAGTAAGAAAATTAAGTGTGTGAGAACATAAAATGGTGGTGAGTTTTGCTTAGCAGAGTTTGAACAGTTATGTAAAGAACAAGGTATCGAGAGGTATAAGACAACTCCTTATACCCCAGAGAAAAATGGAGTTGCAGAGAGAATGAACAGGACACTGATAGAGAAGGCTAGGAGTATGCTTAGTGGAGCTGGTTTAGAACAAAGGTTTTGGGACGAAGTTGTGGCCACTACTTGCTATCTAATTAACAGATCTCCTACATCAGCCCTTGTTGGTAAGACACTCATGGAGGTGTGGTCTGGTAAGAATCCTTCAATTAGATAGCTTCGTGTTTTTCGTTGTGAAGCTTATGCACATGTCCCAAAGGAGAAAAGATCTAAGTTGGAAAATAAAGCTGTTAAATGTATTTTCATTAGGTACAGTGCTAGTGTGAAAGGATACAAGCTTTGGGATCCTGTGATTAGTAAGGTGTTGTATAGAAAAAATGTTATTTTTAGAGAGCTAACATCTTCTCCTATTGCACTACAACCAGATGAAAAAGAAAAGGAAAAAGATGTTGTTCAATTACCTCCTACCCCTAAGAAGACTGAACAGAGAGACCATGTTGGGTCTAATGACGAGGAGAGCTCTAGCAGCTCTGACAATTCAGAAGAAGAGGAAGAACAACCTCAACCTCAACCCTTGAGGAGATTCACGAGAGAAAGAAAGCAACCAGAAAGGTTTGGTTATTCTATGTTAGATTCCAATTGTGCTTTTTATTTGATTACTAACACTAATGAGCCTAGATCTGTGAAAGAGGCTTTGGGCATGAAAGATGCAGGTTCCTGGATTGAGGCTATGGATGATGAGATGGCTTCATTATGAAAAAACAAAACATGGGACCTTGTACCTTTTCCTAAAGGGAGAAAATCTGTTGGCTATAAATGGGTGTTCAAGAAGAAATTATGTGTAGATGGCAGTGTTGAAAGGTAGAAATCTAGATTGGTTGCAAAGGGGTATTCACAGGTAGAGGGAATAGATTATGGTGAAATATTCTCTCTTGTTGCAAATTTGACATCCATTAGATTTCTGTTATCTCTTGTTGCATCATATGATTTAGAGATAGAATAGATGGATGTGAAGACAGCTTTCCTTCATGGTGATTTGGAGGAAGAGATTTATATGTCATAGCCTAAGCACTACATTGTTAAAGGTAAAGAATCCTTAGTTTGCATATTAAAGAAATTTCTATATGGTTTGAAGCAATCTCCTAGGATGTGGTACCTTAATTTTGATTCCTTTGTGTTGTCAATTGGATTTGGAAGATCGAAATCATATCATTGTGTTTATTTCAAAGTTGAAAATGATCGCCTTCTTATTGTTGCATTATATGTTGATGATATTTTGTTGTTTGGGAATGGTAAGGGTATGATTTCTAATTTTAAATCTCAATCATCAGCATAGTTTGAGATGAAAGATTTTTGGGCAGTTAGGTACATCTTGGGTATGGAAATTAGTAGAGACAGGTCTAACAGAAAACTTTGGTTGAGTCAGAGTAAGTATGTGAAGTTTGTGTTGGACAAGTTCAGCATGGCAGATTGTAGACCACTATGTATTCCTATTCATGTTGAAACAAAGTTATCTGTAGATGATTTTCCAAAATCTCCTAGTGAGGTGGAGGACATGAGTACAGTACCTTATGCTAGTGCAGTTGGCAGTCTTATGTATGCTATGGTCTGTACTAGACCAGACATTGCCCAAGCAGTGAGAGTCCTGAGTCGATTTATGGCTAACCCTGTATGGGTACATTGGGATGCAGTTAAGTGAGTATTCAGATATTTGAGGGGTACATCAGATTACTCCATATGCTATCATGGTAACTCTTCTAGATCTTCGCATTCAGTTTGTATTCATGTGTTTTTGGATTCAGATTGGGCAGGTGATATTGACCATAGGAGATCCACCAGTGGTTATGTGTTCACTATGTTTGGTGGTACCATCAGTTGGATGAGCAATCGACAACTTGTGGTTTCTTTGTCCACTACAGAAGTTGAGTACATGGCTGCTACTCATTCTTGTAAGGAATCTATTTGGCTTAAGAGGTTATGCTTTGATGTTGGTATTGATGTAGAAAAAATTACTATTTGGTGTGACACTTAGAGTGCTATTTGCCTTGCGAAGAATCCAACTTTCCATGCCAGAATGAAGCACATTGATGTGTAGTTCACTTTGTGAGAGATATGGTGGAAGATGGAAAGGTAAATTTGGAAAAGGTAGATACTTTGAAGAATGTTGCAAATGCATTAATGAAACTAGTGGGCACTGAGAAGTTCAGATGGTGTTCAGAGTCTATGGGCCTTTCGGCCTATAGCGATTAGTTCCTATTCTGTTCCTGTTGCTCTTACAAGGTGTTCAACATGTGGGAGAATGTTAGGAATAAGGTGTCTCAACCTTGTATAATTCCTATTCTTATTATTTGTTTTGTAAAATGTATTTCTTGCAAATAATGTTGATGTGTCGACATCTTGAATTGTGTGTAAGGAGATCTTGACTAAAACAGTTATGACGGGTTCCTATGACACGTAAAAGCTATGTTAGGAAGATTCAATGATAGGTGAAGACATGTGGCAACTAAGGTATTTGAGTACTATACACTCTACCCCAATAGTGGGGTTCGAGGTTCCTATTTTCTTGAAGAATGGTAAAACCCTAATATGGTTTACCTTTGGGAGTAGTCCTAAAGTGAAGTGCATGTTATAAGCATTTTTAGGGTTGCAAAGAGAGATGATGCAAAAAAGGTGTATTGTTGGTACTGTGAGTTGCTATTGGAGTCTTCAGTTGTCGCTGTTGAGCTTGCATTGCAAATGTATTGTAACCTTTTGTTGAAGATAATACATTGTGCAAGTTTTGGAGGGGTGGGGTTGTTTTACTGAAAGGTTTTTCCCCATCGAAAAATCTTTGTGTTATGTGTTTCTTTCTCTGTTTATTTTCTGTATGCATGGTTGGCTACAATATTGTTGTTTACATGATATTGAATCTATAAGAGTAGAAGATTTTAATAGGATTTGCATCATACTTCTCTTAATATATTAGTGTAGGAAGTTGTTTCCGCACCTGAGTTTCCTGAAAAAATATGTACAGATGCCCCTAGCAAGAAAAGACATTGGGGATAGTACTTTTTCAAATGAAACACATCAATAGGATTAGGGAGTTGATCTCCCTCAGGTGTAGACAACAAATAGGCACCCAATCCAAAAGCAGCTATAATAATAAAAGGACCCAACCAATTAGGCTCAAATTTTCCTTTTTGAGCTATATTTTTTTTATTCTTAGGGTTCTCATGCAAAAAATGATCTCCCACTAAAAACTCTCTAGGGAAAAATTTCTTGTCATTAGTCTTAGACAATTGTTTTTGATAAAATCTCATGTGATCAAACATAGTTTCTCTCTTCTCATCAAGTAACTCAAGTTCTTGTAATCTCATAACTCTATAATCTTTCATTTTTCACTAATTTTTAAGAGTAACTCTCAATGATGGAATCTCATCCTCTAAAGGCTTAATATTGTAAATATGAATAACATCCTTGCTGGCAACTATAGAATCAGAGTCTATCAAGTTCCTCTCAATTTATCTTGAATCATAAAGTAGTCTAATAACTGGAGAATCCAACTCATGAGAAATATGTGAGCTTGGAAACTCATTAATTGCACTAGGCTGAGAATCATAATCATGAATCACATCAATACCCAAATTATTTGTAGAAGGTTGTAAAAATAAATCCAATTCATACTTATTTGAATATGCTCTTTCATCATTATTTTGTATATCTGAATCATTTTGAATTTTTGAAGAAGCTTCATTAACTGAAACATTTCCATCTCCCCAAAGAATATTAGTAAAAGGGATCAAATCATCACATATATCTTGTTGCTCAAGTATATACACTTCCTAATCATCATCATCATAAAAATCAAAGATGGGTCCATCATCATTTTCTTCTTTGTAAATCTAATCTCTAACAACACTTTGTTCTTCTACTTCTTCCATAGGAAGTAAAGGTTCGACCAAAGAAACAACCTCACATCCTCCATTTCACTATTAAGTATCTTAAATTCTATCACACAATCTACAGATTCTCCAACTATCTCATCTAAAACTCTATCCAAAGGCATACGTGATTCTACTGAAATATATTGATAACCAAAATATTAACTCCTGAAATACACATCTCAATTTCATCATGCGCAAATGTAACACACTGATGATATGTGGAAAGAACAACTTTCATTTCATGTATCCAAGGTCTACCCAATAAAATATTATAAGAAAGGGTAGTAGTATCAACCACATGAAATAGAATATCTCTCTCAACTAACTCAATCTAAATAGGTAAAATAACCAATCCTTTAGATTGTCTTTCACTACCATCATAATCTCTAACAGTAACCTTCTATCTAATATCAATATCTTGTTCTAAATATCCCAACTTTTCAAGTATGTTGAAAGGACAAATATTCAACCTGACACCCCCATCTATCAACACATGTCTAACAAGAGTTTTGTGAATCATGACTTCAATATGTAAGGCAAGATTATGTGGATGATTCAAATCCTCATTGTTTTCCTTAATTGTAACCATGTTGATAACATTGTTTTCATTAGAATATCCATAATTTTGATTAGAATAAGTATAATTCACTTGAACTTTCCCATTCTTAGATGATTCTACCCTTTTCATGCTTAGGTAATGGATTCTTATAAGATTGATGATCATTATTAGTAGAATGACTAACACCATCAATTACTAACTTTCCATTATCAATCAAATTTTGAATATCATGTTTTAACCTTTGACAATTTTCTGTAGTATGACCAGTTTTGCTCTGATGATATTTACAATAGTCATTATATCATCCCAATGCAGACCCTTCATAAGAGGTGGTTGCTAATTTTCAATCGAAGTTAATAGCTTGCCATCAACTTACTCTTCCAAAACATCCTCATAAGATCTACCAATCTTCATAAAAGTTCTTCGCTCTTGTGGATTTCTATAATTGTATCTAGAATTATCTCTAGAATTATCTCTATTATCTTGCTAAGAAGATGCTTGAAGTTTCATAGCATGAACACTATCTAATAAGTTGTAAACTATTTGGTCATCACACTTAGGTGCATCAACTATACCATCATTAACCACATGTTGATTCCCTTTATAAGAAGTACTCTTATTCTTATTTCCATTGTTGTTATTATTCTTGTTGCAATTATGCTTGATAATACCTTCATTATTTTCTATGAATGGTCCCTTCCTTATATTAAAAAAATATAATAAAGTTACATATTCACAAAAAAGGGTCAGAGGGAAATAGGATCACCCTATAAGTTCATATGACCATAGGCCAAAAATTAACTATATATCAAAAAAAACTTTTAGAAAATATTAGAAACTAAAGAAATCTTCATGTTGTTAGTGTAGCACCAATTGAGGGAGGAAGATCTTTATCATCAAAGCACCACCCAAGGGTGGGGTGAGTAGATGGCTCAAGAGGAGCCCATCTGTCATTAGCAACAACAACATTATCTTCATCTTTCTCTTCCTCAAGCTTGGGAGGAGAAATGGCTAAGTCCGGCCAAGGAAACACCCACTTGGGGTGTCAGAGAGTAGAGGGCCAACTAGTAGCAGGAGCAGCAGGAGGAGCCATTGGGGATCACCCCAAACTAGACCATTGGGGATGCAAGGCAGAGTGGTGCCAACCACAAGATCTGCCAGAAGAGTAGCCCCAACTAAAAGAATCACCATTGGGAGAGCAGTGCGGCTGAGAGTGAGGCATGTGCAAGCAGTGAGTAGAACTTCTACATCCTCAACAACAACCATGAGGACTATGGTCACTAGAGGCCAAATCTAGTGGAACACAAGCTACCGTATAGTGGGCTTTTCCCCAATGAACCAAAATCTCTTGTAAGTGAGCCACCTCCCAAGCTACTTTATCTATTTGTGCTTGAATCTACAACATGACATTGTTATAAATACATTCTTTAGCATACATAACCACATTAATGTCAAGTGAGTTGTTAGCATAAATGACTGCATTGCGATCTTTCCAAATGGCCAATAAGATATCCAAACTGAAAGCATGCCATATCTAGGCATATTTGAAGGGTATATGAGTATTATCACCCAAAAGAACTATATGCCAAGAAAAAGGTTCTAGGAAGAAGGGATGAAATAGATCATGGATCCATCTCCAGTAACACTGAGCCCATGTATAAAACCAAAAAATGTGCAAAAAAGACTCTAGTTGACCATAGAAAGGGCAATGAGGGTTAGGAACTCCTAGGTGCTACAACCAAGGGCCCAAAGGCAAGCCTTAGAAAAGAATGCACATACAAAAATGAACAATTTTGGGTTTAGTAATGGCATGCCACATAGTGGAGAACCTATGACTCCAAGTTTGGTGTGAAGATTGCAAATGCCATCATTGGTTGAGAACATCAACCATGGGTTGGTGAGGAACCAGCCATCAGTAGTCCAATAGGCTTATAGCTAGTTACTGAGGTGTTTAGATACCACTTCCAGTCTTTCCACCAAGGGCAAGAGGACTGAATGCCCACTTTATGTAACAAATGTGGAGGCACCATTGAAATTAGAAGATCAAAAGTCTGTTGATTTGGATAAGTGAGCCAAAATTTCACTTTCATGTCCTCCTATGATCATAAGCTCATAGTAACTCTAGAAAAAATATCTCTGGGGCTCCTTATGCCATGTTTAAAGAAATGCAAAGCACTAGCTCCATCCACCTTAGTTAGGGGAACACCTTGGATAGGAAATAATGGTGACCACTAGAGATTATGTTGGTTCATGGAAAGCCCATCTTTGAACCCATTACCAACCCAATGAAGCCAGGGCTTAACTGCTTCCTAGGCTTTCCAAATACTCTTGGCAACAAAAGTACCCTAAATCTATATAGGTTTAATGGTAACAAGAAGGGTTTGAAACCTAATCCACTTCTAGACTAGCCGATGAACCGGAAAGCTTGAAGAAATGCAATTTCTTAACAAAATCTTCTAGGCTTTGTTGCCTGAAAGAACTCAAATCACCCATTTGACACATAAAGTAGTACCTTGCTTTTGGGTGGACAAAAAGCCTAGCCACTAAATTCTTTGGGAAGATAGTAAAAATCTCAGGCAACTCTATGAAAGCCCTAGTGAGAAGCATTTGATGCCTAAAGGAAGTCATGTAATAGGTTCTTGAGTTTGAGGTAAGAGGCCTTTAAAGGAGCCCAAAAAGAAGAATAATATACATGGGTGGCAGCCAACACTTTAGAGAAAATCTAGAATTTTCCTGCAATAGAGAGGTTTTTGGTGATCCAACACTTCAACTTCTTCTCTATTCGAGCAAGAACCGCATTCCAAAGCTCAACAAGTAAGGCTTGGAAGGTGAAGGGGATGCCTAGAAAATGAAACACTTCCCCATGCTAAACCCATTTCTATTGATATTGTTCAAGACAAGAAGGACAAGGAAGGAAAGATTGTTTGTAGCAAAGGGTTTTGTGCTACTGAATAGCAGACCCTAAAGCAAGATAGAATGTGTCAAGGCATTGCAAAACAGAGCCAATATTCTCTTCGTCCTCTATTAGAGTGAGGAAGGAGTCATGTATGAAATGACCATTCACAAGCTAATTAGGGGAATTTGGGAGGGAAATACCTCAGACCCTTCTTCGTGAGATGTCATTTGTGAGAAAATACATGAAATCTTCTGCTGCTAACACATACAAAGATGGTGCCAGTGTGGATCCTTGGAAAATTGACCAATAAAGCCTAAATGCTTGAGACTGATGGCCATTAATGGAGGTGCAAGTAGACACATCTCCAAAAAGCATTTGCACTTACTATAAAAAAGTAGGGCCAAACCTAAGAGCCTAAAGCATTGCAAGAATGAAAGGCCACTCAATCCTATCATAAGCTTTGTCAAAATCAATTTTGATTAAGATGGCATGTTGGTTTGAATGTCGAGCCCATTCCATCCCTTCCCATATAGCAATTATATTGTCCAAGATATAATGGGATTTGATAAAACCCATTTGTTTAGGGAAAATTATCGGAGGAAGAAGATGATAGATTTTAAGAGAGAGCATTGGAAATGATCTTATAGGAGACATTCAACAATGTAATGGCATCCAATTGAAAATGTCTTCAAGGTCTCCTGCCTTAGGTATGAACTTGATATTCCCCTTGTTAATAATATTTCCTAGAGAACGAGAATTGTAGGCCTCAATGTAAACCTTATGCAGGTCTAGACAAATCACATCCCAAAATATTTTGTAAAATTCTCAAGGGAAGCCATCACAACTACAGACCTTATCATCCCCTATGCAAAAGGCATCTTCGTTGAGGTCCTCTAGAGTGAGTTTCTACTTATAGAACACATATTATTTTAGAGAAAGTATTTTAGGCATGATAGCCAAACAAGCCTACAAGGCTTGGTCCAAAGCTACTGAGGGACCTTGCACTGTGAAAAACTTTTCATAGTGGAAAATGAAAGCTTGGAGAATGTTAGGAAGCTGACAGAAGGTGTGCTAACCCTCCCAAATGTATTTGATCCTCACCACAAAGTGGTGTGCCCTCAATGCATTAAAAAATTCCTTGGAAGCTTGATAACCAACCTCTAGCAAGTGAAGGTGGGCTTTGAATTGATCTCCCTAGGTAGTATAGTTGTCTGTAACCTACTTCTGGTGGAAAAGGTTGCAAGTTGAACCTAGAGATCCATATCAAATAGATTCATGGCAAGAGCTTCAATGGTCATACAAAGATCTTTCATAGTGGTCTCATACATTGTGAATTGCCTCCCATAAATGAAAAGAAACCTCGCAGTACAAGTGATGGCATCATTCCACCACTAAATCCACCTAGAGGAAGGGTGGGACCTAGGTTCAAGGTTCCAAGTTTGTAAAATATGAGTGGCAGTGGGTGGATGGGAGAGCACTAAAGTGTTATGATAAAACTAGGTTTTACAATTACAAGGAGGGGCAAAGTGCCAGGTAATGGAGAAGTGGATGGGAAAATGGTCTAAAAGAGTCATGTCAAGGAGTAGAGTGATAGGTGGTAGACTTGTGTGAGAAAAAGAGAAAAAGGACTGAGCAGAAATCATAGAATGGTCCAACCTTTTAAGGACCCTGTCAGTTCCCTCTCAAAAGTTGGACAATGTGTACTAGACACAAACAGTCCAATGGCGATGAACATTGGGACCAAAAAGATGCAACTTGTTCCACATGTAAAACTAGGTTTCTTGCTCACCATCTCACCATTGAAAAGGTAGAAGGCCCACTTTATCAATAGCTAGTTCAACCATGTTAAAATCCCCATAGAATATCTAGGTGACAGGTGATAAAGAATCAGCTAGCCACCTCCACGAGTGTGAGCACTCAACTACATCATTAGGGGCATAGATATTGACAATGCCAAAAGAATGATTTTGAAAAGACAAAAAAATCCAAACTACCCTCTACATGGGGTTAGAACCATGGGAAACAACAAAAGGGAAAAGTCAAGGGGAGAGGAGAGTGACTACACCACCTCAACCAGCTTCATGTTGAGAAGAAAAACTAAGACCATCCAGCCATATCACATGGCAAGCTGAGTTGAGAAGAAACCCAGAGACTTTGACTTCTTGTAGGCACAAAACATCAATATGGCTAAACCTACACTTGGTATCATGAACATAAAACTTTCTAGGGAGATCTATTAGCCCCTGATCATTCCATGAGAGAAAATTCATCATAAACCAACTTGCATATTCTCCTCATCCTCAAGCAAGGAAAATTTGTTATGGAAGAAAGTAGAGGATTCAAATGAGGTGTCACCCAAAGTGATGGCTCTTTGTTTATCCCTAGTAATAGTGACTACATTCTAACCTTCAAGGATATGAAAGTGACAAAGAGAAAGAAAGGAAATCATAGAAGCTACTGAGGTGCATCAACCCAAGTAGCTTATACCTTCAAATTTTCTTTCATCTATGATGCATGGTTTGAAATGGATGGAAAAACAACCATAGGAACCTCTAGGATGAGGGCATAAAAGGAGCCACACTGGAGTTGGGATGGTTGGGTTCTTAAGAAATAGAGTTTGGCTTAGCAGGGCTCTTGCCTTTCTTGACACCTATTGTTCACTCATTTGTTTTAACAGTCGAAGTTAGCTTGGGTTCCTACATCAAAGAGAAATTATGCTCAAGAAGAAGACAATCCTTTATCTTGTGGCTAGTAGATTGACACCAAAAGAAAGTATTCAAGAGATTTAGGTAAAGCACCTTTTGGGTAAAGGTGGTAGCACCAATCTAAATTTTTGTGGATTCTTTAAGGTCCCTAAAGATGTCAACCTCAACACAGACCCTCCAGTGAGGGAAGGCATTAATTTTTTTTGTCCAATTCCATGCAAATCACTTGCCCATAGTTTGGGCAATTTCTGGGAGAAAAGACCAGCAAGGGATGGGTAGCCCAGGGAACTCTACCCAAACTAGAACCCTGAGTTTGTAGTCATCTAAGACACAAAAGTCTCAAGACTATCTCTTAAAAATAAGCAGAGACAAGTGAATTTTCCATGGCCCATAAATGAAAATGCTCTCAACCTAGGAGGGGTTGCCAAAATGAAACAAAAAGAAAACCCCTAGTGGGGTTCTGAATCCCTTCAAGGAAAATCCCCTATGGGGATTAGACCTTAGCTACCCATTCCTGTAGTGTGCTATCAAATGGAGTACAACCCAAAAAATATCCAATAAGGGTTTGGGTTTCTAGCTATTGACAAGTAGATTCAAAAGCACAAATATTCAAAACCAAGTTAGGAAAGGAATTACCTCATAAAATACCTTGGGCACAAATTTGCATGGGTTTTTGCTCGATGGGGCCATTTTTGCATGTAGCAATAAATCTAGCACCATGAGCAACTGCTAGGATAGAGAGGGTTGAGGCCATTATATTCTAAAATAAATTCCTACACTAAATGCAGAATGACAGATAATAAAGTAGAAATGTCTCAGACGCAAACCATACAAACCCTAGTAAAGCTCATTGCATCTTGATCTTCTCAACCTGGCTAATACTCAATAGATTGTGTTTTAGGTCTTCCACCATTCCTTGATTTTACAAAACATCTTCAATATGAAAAGTAGTTTCTACCATATTATGAAAAGTCTCAAATACCCATTTGCCAATTTCATTTCTCAATTCAAGAACCAAATTATTCACAAGTATATAAATTATCTCTTTTTTTCTAGAATTTCTCTAGAGTAATGAGAACATAACTTTCTCTATCTTTGCAAAAAGCTAACAAAGGGTTCTCCTTGATCTTGTTTGAGGTTGCATAAATCCAACGTAGAAACTAGTTTTTGAACATTGTAAGAGAAGTGTTGAATAAATTTTTGAAAAAGGTCCTCAAAATTTTTAAGTTGGGGAGTAATCTTAGTGAACCATTCCATAGCTTGACCCTTTAAACTCCTAGGGAAAAATCTCATAAGATAAGTATCTTTATGTAGAAATTCCAATCTCAAAACATTAAACTATCTCACATGATCACTAGGGTCTCCTTTCCCACCATACTTATCATAATGGGGAAATTTTGTTTTCTTAGGGAATTCAACCTCTAGAATACTCCTCTCAAAAGGTAGAGGAAAATCACTCTGTAGAGAAAATGGATTCTCAAGTGTAATTTTACCCATTAACATCTTCATATTTTTCTTAGTTTGTTCTTGAAATCAAGGATTTTGTCTCTTGATATTCTTATTCACATCAAAAATCATAAGGTACTTGAACACATTTTTTGATTAAATCCATCAAGTATTTATTCTTATTAATCTGAATGTATTGATTCATGTACTTGTGGAATTATAGGACTTTCTCTAATAAATCATAATCCACACCAAAACCATGTGTAGTAAATTTAGGGTGTTGTGAATTCCTTGGAGGAGACATTGGCCTTCGATGATATCTAGGAGGAGGAGATGGTTGTCTCCTATTTCCCTTACAAGATTGTGAAGGTGACATATGTCTAGTAACTCTTAGAGGAGGAGAAGGAGGTGGAGAACCATTACCAACACCAAGCAAAAGTTTTTGATGTGCTATTTCATGAGCTCTCGTTTCTGCCTCATGTTCTATGAATACATCCATGTAAGCTTGTTTTTCTTGTGGAAGATGTCTCTCCTCGTCACCTCTAGGAGATATAGGAGGTGGAGAAACATTACCTCTCTAAGAAAGAATATCATCAACTATTTGTTGAGCCATATCTTTAGAAATTTTTCTAGCTTGGGCGTCCATGTACATAATCACTTTACTAAACTGACCATTAGGGTTTCTTGGAGTTTTGTTGAAAAATTGTTGATTTGTTATGCTACTTGTTTCTCTTGCTTCTCCAAGTATGCTATCTTTTCCCATTAATCTTGTATAATTTTATCATCCATTGGGTGAAAAGGTTTAGGTGATAATCCAAGAGGAGAAAGAAATGGAGAGTAGTGTTGATTTCCTCTAAAAAAATCATTTCTTGAGGTGGTTCCATCAATATCTTCATGATTTATGTGTGATCCCAAAGGTTCAACCCCATGCTGCCTCAATAATCTATCATCTATCATGTCATCCATGCTTTTACCTTTGCTTCCAATGAATAACATTTCTTTCTCAAAAAGTGAAGAGGAACTAGGTATGTTCAATTTACTAAGAGTGCTAGGAGGAATAAATTCAATTTACATTTTTCCCTTAGGTGTTTGATCAAAAATAGGAAATTTTCCTTTAAGTTTTTAATGAGTTGGAACTAAGGGTAGTTGACCAAAGTTAACTTGATGTTGTTTACCATGACTCACTTGAAACCTAGTCGTAATTGGCATGAGAGGAAAAACACTAGTAAATAGGAAGACTCCAAGAAGCATTGGTATCACTCTTAGGTAGTAAAGTAATCACTTATCCAATTAAAAAGGTGTTAGAAATGCTTTAGAATAAATGAGAGGGTGGTGGGTGAATCAGTTATTCAAGGTCCAAATGTTTAATTAAATTTTTTTCATCAAGTGAGCCTTCAAAACTATTCATTCATCCAAGCTTAAACTTTCCTGCTTAGCAAGTTACTATAAATCATCCTGCAAGCATAACACATAAAAAAATCAACATATAGGATAGTGATTTACTTGGAAACCCAATTTGGTATAAACCACTAGTAACATGCTACTCAATTCTCACTCTTCTCAAGTGATTCCCTATGAAAAGTCTACCTTGATAAAGGCTACAACATATTGTTAAATGTGACGCAATTAAAGGATTTAACCACCCTATTAGAAGTGGGCCTGGTTAGAGGACTTTAAAACATTCACTTGGAATGTCACCCTATTAAAGGATTTACAAATGGCTAATAAACCAACCTAAGTCCATAGGATTTTACCCTAACTGATACAATTGCTAGAGAGTAACAATAAGGGGTTTTGACTTGATTACAATTCACAACTTATCTTGTAGATTTTAGATCACAATTCAGCTCTTCACAATTTTCTTGGATTTTAGTCTTTGTAGCTCTTGACAACTTGCCCTTCTTTCAAGCTTTGTCTCCTTGAGTCTTCATGCTTGATGTATTAGTGTAATCTTCCTTCCAACCACTAATTGAAGCAGAGTCTCAGTGCTCTATTCTTCCTTCTCCTTGATGTCTTCTCCTTGACACCTTTCAACCACTTCACAATTTTGGCACTCCAACAACTCTATCTTCTTAGCCTATGACTCCTTAAATAGAAGTCTAGAATTGCTTTTCCCACTTGATTCCTCCCTCCTTGAATCTATCCCATATTTTGTTCCTTCTAGAAACATCATGAAGAATCCTCTTGAATTCACTCAAAAATGGTTTACATAAAATTCTATACCACCAACTCATCATCCTTATCCTCCAACTAGTTCAGAAAATTCAAGGTAACAAACTTGTTGGCTCAGATTTGGAAAATTTTTGACTTTTCAAATAATGCAGTAGCTCAACACAATTGTAATTCTGGTGCTCGACACATACTATGTTACTCAGCATCAACTACATTTTACTAATGCTTGGCACCTACTATGGATTCACTCGAGATCTAGTAAGTTTTTCTGACGCTCAACACCTAAACATGCTTAGCTCCATCTATATCACTTGGCACACACTAGATTTTTCATTTGCTCAGCACTAACTAAAAATTTTCTCAGCACTAAACTTAGTTAAGCTTTGTAATCAACCTTGTTACAACTTATTCCTTCAATGTTTCTAAGTGTGGCTAGCCTCAGTATCTTCAAGTATGATATCAATACATCATTTTTTCAGTGTCTTAACTGATCCTTGTACTTCATCACAAAACCATAACTGAACCTTTTCCTTAGGTGCTCTTGTTACATCTTGTTGATTAAATCCTCTTCATCAATCAACTAAGTGATAGTACTTGGATCTTATAAGCAATTGTCATTCTAGAAATTAGTAGGTTTGATATCAATGACAAAAAAATGATTGAAAACATTCTTTTAACATCAATCTTCTTTCTTTGTAACAATCTCCCTCGATAGTATTAATTTTCAATCAGATTTCCAACATAAGGCATAATAATGTAATTGTCTATCACTCTCGTTAACTTAATTATCCAATAGAGGTCTCACAATTGGTTAACATGATATGCCACCATTGGTCTCACAATTGTGGAATTATCCTAGAGTTATAATGTTCTATAATAAAATGTAATAATATGAGATAAATTGATATGTTTAGACAAGTAAATATCCACAATCCAAGGATCAAAGCAAAGAATCCCAAAGAAAACTTTCTCCACTAGGGAAATCTCTAACTTTGCAAGTTTTGATGTTGGAGACAAGATAAGACAAGACTTAATAACTCAAAGATAGCTATGATGCAAGGATCCAAAGTGATGAACAAGTTTAGATGCTCAAGATATGGTCCAGAATGGTCAAATCAACTCAGGAATGACAAAAACACAGTTACACTAGTGTCCAAATGATGAATGATGAATTTTTCTTTTTTAACCAACTAAGATCAATATTAGATTTATAAATAATAATCAAACACATAGAATAGCAATCAAGGATTTCAAGAAAACTTCTACAAACAATGGGCAAGGGACAAAGTAACCTTGAACATGAACAAGAATAGTGTTGTAGCATGAATCTAATCCTTAGAACCACTATTATGTATGTTCTCAAAATGTTTCTCAATCATGCACATAGTCCTAGAAAAGAAAATTTGGTAGTACTAAGGTTCTTAGTAATGGTCAACTCTACAACTTTTGTAATCTAGAGTAGGCAAAATTTAATTCTAGTGCACTAGGGTTTTGACATATTCTAAAAAATTAATCAATTAGAGATATTGAGGAGATCTAACAACCCAAAAAAACACTACACCCATGGGAAATTTATATAGTGATTGCTACTATCATGTCAAAAATGGCTATTACTTCTTGAGGTTCCATCCACATGGTTGACCCAATAAAGGGAGTGTCCACTATAGTTAACCCTCTCTAATCAAGGAAAACTAACAAATTTGTACCACAAGAGGACTTGGTTTGGATTCAAGGGTTCCAAGTTCCTAATGTGCCCAAAAGGGAACAGAGCATACTCCTTTAGCCTCTTCACCTTACCCAAACATAGCAAACACAATTCTTTAACACTCTAATTTGAAATGACCTCACCAACTTTTTGGAAAAGCCAACAACAAACACCAACATTTAGAAAGTACCAATCAATGTTGAGGACAAACCCAGGTGGAATAGTGAGACAATGAAAAATATCCTCCCCTACCTACAGGGGGATCTGTCGTCAAGAGGAGCTTTGCATATAAAGCAAGCAAATGAAGCTTAGTCCCTCAAGATCATCAAATAGTGTTCATAGGGCCTAATTACTATGTGAAACATATATGCATGAAAGCAAATCTAGAATCAATTTTAGAGCACCAACTGAAGTGTGAATCTATGAAAGCATGTAAGAGCACTGAAGCCAAACACATGAAATCTTCATTTTAGTTCCAAATCCAAATGTTATAGAGATCAAACAAAGCACCTGATAATCCTTGTAATGTGTATTTTATTTTTTGTACCTTTCATTTACACTTGAACTCTCACTTGCAATGAACAAAGCAACAAGTAAAACAAGTAAACAAAATATATACAATATACATCCAACTTATGCAAAACTAGGGTTAGATCTAAAAACTTGATTTTTAAGAGTGATAATAATTAGAAAATAACTGTAATGAAAGCTGACATCATGCATTGATCCATTGTGAAAATTAAATGCAAGCTATTCATTAAATGCCCTTTTTTAATATTGATTTTTGACCTAGTCATCAAGATTGGACCTATGTGATATGAGTTTGGATCCAAAACTATAAATGCGAAAAAGAGATCCCTATTGAAAATCAGAGAGCTTTCCAAAAATGTTAGAATTTTGAAAAGACAATTTCATTTTTACCCTAGAGAGCCATTTTGTCAAAATAAACATTTTTTTACAAATCAAATTATTGAGCCTTAATATGATCTGTAAAATCAAAACATAAAGAACTAACCCTATCTAGAATTTAGAGACCTTTCCAAAACTGTAACTTTTTTCAAAAAATGTGCTAACTTGCATCCTAAAATGATTTTTCATGAAAAATCAAGAAGAAATTATAAAAACTTGAAAATACCTTAGAAAAATATAAAAATTTCATTGAAGCTTCTCTAATATTTTGTAGATTTGCCAAAAAAAAAAAAAGACCAAAATACTAATCCTTTTGGGAGATATGATCAAATCTTTTAAATTCTAGGGTTTTCTTCTTCAAGAAACTCTATACAATGGGTTAGCTCCAAAAAATCCAAAATCAGCATGAAAGAGATGGGTTTGCCCCATGTTGGGCACCAAAAAAATTCTATGAAAAATGTGGACAAATATACAAACACACTTCTATGAATCTTTATATTTGAAATCCTTCAAAATAACACCATGAAAGTGCATGATCTCAAGAATAGACTCATAGCTTCCTATCATCAATGTGCAAAGACCTTCAAAGGTTTGAAGTGGTGTCTCTCATATGAACATTAGCCTTGGTCTTCACAAGTACATAAAATGAATGGAAGATTCAAATGAACATGCAAGATATCTCCATGTCTCCAAGAAAGTTTCAAAAAATGTCTATCATAACGGTAGCATAAGAAGTCATGATCCTCTCATAAGAATGCTCCAAGTCCTCAAGGAAATCACATGAAGGCTCCAAATAATGGTTATAATTAAAATTTCCTACTCCAATATGAAGGAAGGAGGCCTCCTTATATACCAAAGCTAGAAGGCATTCCCAAATTGGAGGGAAAATGAAAAATAATTGAAAAGGTGTGACCCACATAAGAGAGTGTGCAATTAGCATTTAATTAAGAGATGTGGAGTGTAAAACTCCATAAAAATTATAAGATGAGGGATGTTTTTATTTAATTTAAATGTAAAATAATCTCTTTTCTTACAAAATGAAGTGTGTGACATTTATTTAATTATTTCTTTCAAAATAATAATTGTTACACATAAAATTAAGTGAGGACAGGTTTTATTTAATTAAAAGAGAGCATTCATTTGATTAAATAATATAAAAATCAAGATTATCCAACCATTTATTTAAAATTAATTAAATAAATTAACTCCAATTTAATCAAGTAAATTGATGTAAAATAGTAATGATTAGTTAAATAATTCAAATAAATTGAATAATTCAAATAATTTGATTTGACCAAAGGAAATGGTGATGTAAAGATCGATTCAAGCTTGAGATAAATTATGAAACTAGGGCACATAGTCAAGTTGATCATTTTAGGGTGAATACAATAATTTTACTCTTTTCTTCAATATCTTAAATAGTTATCCATGGGGCATCTGACCTTACCATAGTTGGAAGCAAGTTTACACCTATTTTGTTGAACCATTCCTTTAAATCTAAAGTCAGTTGTAATTCAGGAACTATTTCCAATGTCATAGTGTTAGATGTGTTGAGTATAATTATATTTAGAAACCTAATATTTTTTACGTGGAAGCACAATTGTTTTTTATTCTTCATATATGTCATGTAGTTGACCACCTACCTTTTCAACTATTGGTCCCTAAAGAGTTAAATATATAGGTTTTTCCAACATAGCTAACAATGTTATTGTACATTGTAGGGTCTCTTTTTTCTTATTATAGAGACATAATACTTCTAATGTGATAATTCTTATTACATTGACATGTATGTAATAATATTATTTCTAGCTATTTCACTAATAGGTGTAAAATTGAATTGTACTTTTACAATTGATGAGTCATCCTCACAATGGACAATGTTTGAGTTAGTAGTGAGAGTGATTCCTAACCGACTATTTAGCCTATTATAATCTATGTTGGCATTTTTTATGGTTCCACCTAAAATTTTATAAATTGTACCTAAATGAACTTTGTTGTAGTTTTCATTTTTTGTATCATTCAAAAAAGTTACTCTTGTTTCAGTTACTTTAGCATCTATAAGGTCAAAGGTGAAAAGTTGGCTTAACTCCTTGAGAGTTCTTGTAGTGCAGTATTTCACTCTTTGTTGTGACATGATACTTTTATGGTCTACTTAGGTTGATAAGGATCTAGATTCCCTATAGTTGTAATCATAGTTGGTGACTCAAGATCATTTAATGAGGATTGTACACCAAAAAATATATTCTAGTGTAGCACTAGTAGTGGTGGCATAATAATGCTAAACTAATTTGATGTGGTTAGAGTATCCACCATTTCTTTTTCTTTATTGTCAAATTTATCTAGATCAATAGGAATAGGTATGCCAAATATCTCCTTCTATGTGGTTATAATATGATGATCACCAATGACTATCCACCTATAAATGTGTTACAATTATCATTGATAATTGAGGACAAATCCAGTAATAAATAATGTTTTTAATAATTGTATTATACTAAGATAATAAAGTATTTGTGTACTAACCTAGTTGTACTTATTTGTGTGCTACTATACCTTATCAATCAAATAATTATTCCAACTACCATATCTTTGTTGAGTACAAAATGATTGTATCTCATTGGTATTGATGTTCTTTGACTATGGAAACCATCACATACATAAACTTATATCATCTATTGCTTTCATCCATGCCACCAAATTTGTACAATTAGTTCATTGATTATTTGTCCACTATGTATCTTGGTTATGACATATCGGCTCAATCTTAGAGCCACAATATCTAATATTGGTGCATCATCTTGATTTCTAATTATTTCATTGTGACTTGGTTCCATGGACATTGTGTTATTATTTTTGTAAAACAAGTGGAATAATTAAATTTTCAATTGTAGATCAACTACAAATTTATTTTGTCTGAAAGCATTAATAAACTCTCTTTCATTCTAGTCAATGTGCGACAATAGCTTTAATTATGAATATTTTCATTATATCTCTATTATTCTTTTTCTACAATATCTATTTTTGAAAGTAGTCATAGATAACATGAAAATCATGTATATTTAAGAATATATGTTTAGCATGTTTAGAGAAGAGGAATTATTTTTGCATGAACCTAAATCAACATTTTCATAAAGAATTGAGATAGCTCAACATTGATACAATAGATAACGATGTTATAAAATACACTAAACTCAACTAAGATATGAAAACATTGACAAAAGGGATAGAGATATTTACAAAACCCATTAGATTATAATTAGATACTAATTTTTTGCAAATATTTATTCAATTTGAAAATATTGTTGACATTTATACAATAGATAGAGATGTTCATAAAATTCATTTGGCTGATTACACATAAATATTAATACAATAGATAAAGATGTTTACAAAACCCATAGGCTATAATAAGGTACTCCTTTTTGGTAATATTTATTGAATTTCAAACTCTTTTTGACACATAGTTTCAATTGTAGAGATAATCTCAGTTTTATTATAAGATATAAAATCATTTACTCATAAAATAACATTGAACGATACACACACATATACATATACATATACATATACATATACATATACATATACATATACATATACATATATATATATATATATATATATATATATATATATATATATATATATATATATATATATATATATATATATATATATATATATATATATATATACATATATAATGTATGTATGTATGTATGTATGTATGTATGTGATAGAGATACTTGTGGAATCCATTTGATTCAATTGATATATGTTAACATTGATACAATAATAATTTACTTTTATGGGAATATTTATTGAAATTAGTATTCTTGTTTATATAGGTTTTAATTGTTGAAATATTCTCAAAGATATTGTAAGAGAGTAATTATGGTTCCACACATGGTTTCAATCATCGAGATATTCTCAAACTTGTTGTAAGATAGAAAGATTTCACTATGCTTGAACTGTGCAGATACATTATTTTCATATAGGAATAAATAAACTTAGAAAAAAATTTGGAAGGCAAGTTTAACTGCTACAACATTTTCCTTTTTGTAAAACTGGTCATAATACAACTCTTGTAAAAGCATTTAAAGTGATTCAACTTTTTTAAGAGCACCATGAAATGTTTTATGCACATTTTTTGTAGAAAGACCAGTCTCTAGTATGCAACCATTTATTTCTTCACAACTACTATAAATCATATTTGCAAGTGACATAGTATTAATTGTGGCTAGCCCACTAGAATTCATTAACATAGAGGCTACAACTGGTAGTGGACTGGTTTCCTTAGAGTCATTAGTTGAAATTTCTATAATAGTGGGTGAAGAGGGGTTCATTGGTAGATTTCCAACCATAATGTGAATAGAAGTACATGTAAGATTTTATCTTATCTTCTACAATTTTTACTAAACTGAGATAGAGACATAGAAACTTTAAACGAAAAAATCTATATTAATTGCTAGTCATTAGACATCATTACCATATGTAGTGTATTGTAGATATGAATAATTTGAAGAACATGGATATTTCTCATAATTAAGAAGAGGGTAGACACCTGTAAGAAAGTTAAGAGAAAAATTATTAAACCAAGAATGATAGAACAAATCAAAAAAAGGTAACCTATAGTAAGAAACAATATATTTTTAAAAGATAATTTTATATGTTTAAAGTCACACACACACACACACACACATACACACATTTGACATTCAATATATTAGATTAATTTTAAACATTATATATATAGTAGTTTTGCACAATTCGTTAGAATTATTTGTTGAATTTTCTAAGGAGATTTTGTTAGAATTTTTTGCATCAAAATTTTGGATCACACTCTATGATCCATCATTAGGATGAGAGAGATACATGAAAAATATGGTAAGATTGCAAGCCCAATGTAGATAAAAAAAAGGAGGAAGGAAAGAGGGGTGGGTACACAACAATCGAGATATATATGAGTAAGTGCACCAAGTTGTGGTGCCAAAAGGGGGGTAGAAGTGGACACCTTTTTCCTAAAATTAGAAATTTCTAAACTTCAACAAAAATTTGAAGATAGTTACGCTCAAAATTTTAAGATATGACAAAAACAAAAGTCATAGTCCTTTGAATCTAGTTTCTAAACTATTACTTTTTTTTCAAAATGGTTTAGTTTTAGGTCCTCAAAAAAGGGGGCCACAGAAAGTGGTACTATTTATTCCAAAAAAACATAACATAGCACAAAGTGTGGCCCCCCTAAAATTTTAAATTTTTAAAAAAAAATTCTTTAATCACTTTGGTCAAAAGTTACTTAACACTATGTAGTTTATCACAGAGTTTTTGGATAATTTTATAATGTGTATTCTTTTTTAATGAATTTTTTAACTAGATAGATCCCAAAAACATGAAATACCTGTGTGTTTCCCCTAGAAATAATTGAAAACTAATCTAGAATCAAAACTTTTTTTTTATCAAAGTGTGTAGAATGGAGTCTAGTTTCTAAAAAACTAAGTTGTTGCAAAATTTGATGAATGAGCTAAAATCTACAGCCCAATTAGTACATGGTGGTTTTTGACGAAAAAATGGACATACATTCAAAATAAATTATAGATGAAAGGCTTGAAATAGTTCAAATTAAAAATAAACTATATGGTTATATAGCTAACACAGAGACCTCCTGATCTTATCGATGCCCAACCATGTGGAATCTTGAAGGAGAGCACAAAAGAAAAATCAATCATTTTTTGTATGTTTGCAAAAAAACATGTCTCAGACCTATTTATAAACTCCAAACATTTGGGTTGGATCTTCAAGGAAAAACCAAGCCTTAGGCTTGGTTTTAATGCAAAGCTTTGAATAGCATGTACGCCCTATAGCATGTGCATGCATGCGCTATTTAAAGCTTTTTAAATTTAATTTTTAATAGTGCATATGCACTTTATAATTTATTTATTTTTAAAAGTGCACACGCCTTATAGTGCATACACACTATTTAAATCTTTTAAAATTTAATTCTTAATAGCACGTACGTGCTTTATAAACTTTTCAAAAAAAAAGTGTGTACGCCCTTTTCAAAACTAGAAAAGAAAAAAAGGTGTCATATTTTTGGCACCACAACTTGGTGCACTTATGTATATATATATATATATGTGTGTGTGTGTGTGTGTGTGTGTGTGTGTGTGTCTGTATGTATGTATAGTATTAGTTGAATAACCTAAACAGTATAGTATATTATTGTTCCAATTATTTATTTTATATTTCTAATCTTAAAAAATAATACTTATAACCTAATTCTAATGTTTTAAGAAAATAAATACATTCATCTTTGACTTTAGAATTAGTAGTCAGTAGTTGTAGTTTTGTAGATCAAAATATTATTTTGTAGAAATTTCCAAATTTTAATATTTTTATAGGAGTATAACTTGACTATCCTAATCCCTACAAGATGTTATTTTTCTAGTTAAGAGAATATTATTTTATATTTATAAATTGAAAAATTTACTTCTAACCTAATTCTAATGTTATAAGACAAACCCTAACACTTGTGGACTACTAAATTCTACAAAAATATATAGATCACCAACCATTTCCTCCTTCAAATTCATCAAATACTAGTAGTTCAATCTGTGACACTAGTATAGTGGCCACTTATGTACTTTAATATTATTATTATATTATTATTGTTGTTATAAATGTTAAGAATAACTTGGGGGGTGAATCAATTAGTCAATGTAAGCATGCTTTGCTGAATATAAAATTTAAAACATATAAAGCACTCAACACAGATTTGACACTAGAATTTTTACGCGGAAACCCAATTTGGGAAAATCCACTAGCATCATGTGACCAATTTTTCTCTCTTTCAAAATGAGCTCTATTAGGAACCAACCTATTCTTGATTAGTTAGTAGAAATTGTTCACAAATATAATGAAGACTTGAATGGACAAGAGAAGCTACTTCAAAGAGCTAAAAGAAAAATCGAGAATAAAGTGTTAAAACAAGTAGCACAAAAAAATGCAATATATAAGGAAGAGTTAGATATTATTCTTGGTTCATTAGAAACCTCTATCAATAACGTTGTATCATTATTTGTCTAGTTAAGTGACACATCTATCTTTACAAAGGAGATTAAGGATAAATTGTCCAAGATAGATGAAGACATAAGCCATAGTTTTGCACATTATTCAAAGATAAGATATCTAACAAATCTGCAAGTATAATTATTGAAGGAAGAAGCCAAGATCAGGGCCACACTTGAAAAAAATCCAATTCTTGATTATTCCAAACATGGATGTATTTCAAAGACACATTGCACATGCAAAGACACTCATCCATGATAACAACTTCTCAATGGGTGATCACATGATGGAATTATCAGAAAAAGTTTAGATTGCATTACATGCAAGCAAGGTACTATAGGTTAATTGGGACAAGATAATGATACCTATTCTAAAGGTACATTCTAAATTCTTGTTACATTTTGGTATTAACATATATATATATATATCTATATATATATATATACACCTTTCACATTCATGTCAAAAGGGGGAAGAAGTGAATATTAAGAATGGGCTAGAAGTAATATGTAAACAAGGAGAAATATACTATACTCCATTTGGATGTATATAGGAGACATATATGTATAGGGAAGTAGTATAGGTATGGATAAATATAAAATAACTTTACAAAAGAAATTTTAAAAAATCAAAAAAATAGAGTATGTTATCTAGCCACAATAAATGGAAGTCAAAACAGAGTTGAAGAAAAAATAATGGCAAAGAAAGTTTTGACTTATAGTTTTGAATGATCAAATTTTTCTTTTAATACGTATTTTTTTCACTAATTTCAAAGGGAGAGATTGTTGACATAAAGGTCAATTTTGTTAGGATAAACCATAGACAGAAATAAAAACTATATGCAAATATAATCAATAATAGAAAATAATAGATCACACAGAAATGAACACAAGGCACCAAGATTTAACGTGGTTCACCAAATTCCTAGGCTACGTCTACCAAACAACAAGTCTGATCTTATTACAATCCAATGATTACAACCTCATTACAATCTGTAATCCCTTACAGCTCAATACCACTGCAAGAACCAATTTTGCATCACAACATAATGAAAAATACCTAACCCTAAACCCTTTTATACAAGGATTTTATTCATTTTAGGGTTAGAACATGTCAGCCATATGTCGACTACCATGTCGACCATGACCCAAAATTTTTTTTGGGGTGATGCTCTGAACCCCACTATTTATGAAGTATGTACAGTACTTTCCTGATCAGTCACCATAATCTAACAAATTTCTCTATCAGTGACTCAACACTAAGTCAATTGGTTACATTAATACCGAGTTCTATAGTTGCTACCAAGCTTATCATTCAATTTGCAATGTTGACCAAGTGATTCAGTTTGCTTGAGCCAAGTAGTCAGAATATAGTGTCTACCAAGAACCTCAGTTAGCTCGTAGTGTTTGTTGAGCTATACAGTGTTTATCGAGATTCAGAAACAAAGTTTAGTGCAAACCAAGTGTAGCAAAGAATACCAAGCTATTCAATAGAAGTAACAAAGATCATAGTGTTAATAAAACTTTTTAATATTAACCAAGTCCAACTGTGTTTATTAAGATCATAGGGTTAATGAAGTAGTGTTGACCAAGTCATGTACTGTTAACTAAGTGATCTAGTTGGTACTTAGTTTCTTAGTATTCACCAAGTCATATAGTGTTGACTGAGTTCGAGCTACTTGGAAGTGATTAGTATGGACTGAGCTTCAAGTTTAATTGAGTACCAAAGATTGCCAAGTGTTGATAGTGTTTTCTATGTATCAGAACATCACTAAATTTTTCTTCTAAACCCAAGATCCAACAATTGGGTTGACTTTGTCTATTGTGATGAAATTTGTATTGTAGCCAATTCTAGTAAGTTGTGATTTAGATTGGTATATATGTAATGCATTGTCTCATATCCAAGAATGATATGTGAAGAGTATATGATGAGAAAAAGTGCAAATTAAAGAAGGCTACAAGAAGTATAAGGGACAACAAAGATTTATCTATCACAGTCAAGCGATTATTGCAATACAAGGAATCTCAACCACCAAATTAGAGTAGCAGATTAGAGATCAACCACTGATTCATCCTAACAGGTGCATTAGTCAAATCATTTAGTAGGGTAGACTTAATAGTCTTTGCTAAGTTCTCCTAACCAAGTGCATACTTCATCATTTGTTTGTAAATTCTTTAACAAGGTGAACCTCATAGTCCTTATTGCTCCTAATAGAGTAGATCACTAGAAGTGGTCAATTGTAAGCCTTAATAGGTTAACTTTATACTACAATAGTAAAGCTTGTGGATGTCATCCCCACACTAGTTTTACTTTCTAATTGGAAGGTTTTTGGGTTACCATATCTTGTGTTAAAGTGTTATGAATTTTTATCTTCTTTCATTCTTTCATGCATGCAATTAGATCAAAATATTATATGAAGGATTAATTGGTGAAGTAAAGTTTAATTGGTTCCTGATTCACCCCTTCCCTCTCGATAACCTTTCCTACCTTATATTTCCGACAATGTTTACTTTTTTATTGATTGCATACACTTGTTAATATGCTTTCAGTATTAAGTAGTATAAAATAATTTTAGCCTTTAATAATTATAAAATAATTATACTATAGTTTAACCTTTAATAACCATGTTTCACAAACTAAATGATGCAGGAGCATCCAGAGGTGTAAAGGCAATTCTGTGTCAACAAAAAAAAAAGTACTTAGAGTTAGTTTTTGTTTCATGTGTTTTCATTTCTGGATACCCATTTCAGTCAAATAAGGTTTCCAACTCTCACAGTTCCACTATCAGTGTTCTAGGATAGAGTATTTAAACACCTTGGGATACATGTAAATGCCAAAAAAAAAGAGTATGTAATTGAGCCATCATTTTGCAGACTTGTTTTTTAGAGAGGTGGTAGACTACATGGTCTTCCAAGGAGTATAGTTTTTGACAGAGATACTAAATTTGTGGGGTATTTCTGGAGAACATTGTGGAAAAAGTTGAGAATAGACTTGAAATTCAATTCCACACATCACCGGCAGACTGATGACCAAACAGAAGTGGTAAACAGAAGTCTGGGCAATTTGCTGAGATGTTTAGTTGGGGATAAGCCCAAGGGATGGGATTTCATTCTACCATAGGCAGAGTTTTCTTACAATAACTCTATAAATAGGAGTACTGGTAGATCACCATTCCAAATTGTATATGGAAGTAGCCGAAGGACTGCACCAGAATTGAGGAAGATAGAGCAAGGGGAGAGGACAAGTGTTGAAGCTGAAGAATTTGCTGAACATATTAAGTGTCTACACGAGGAGGTTCAGGCACACATTACCAAGATGAATCAAGAGTATAAAGCTAGGGCTGATCAAAGGAGAAGACATAAGGAGTTCCAAGTATGGGATCTAGACATGGTACACTTACGAAAAGAAAGATTTCTAGTCGATACATACAACAAGCTAAAAATGAAGAAATTTGGCCCCTACAAAATTCTAAAGAAACATGACTCAGGAAATGCATATGAGGTGGAGTTATCAGATGAAATTCACATTTCTCCTATTTTCAACATTGCAGACTTGACAGAGTATCATGATGATGGTGCAGAAGAGGATCTGATGTTAGAGCCATGTACAATTCTTGCTTCTAAGAAGGAGGAGATAGAAGACATTCTAGATCATCGTGTGGGTAGGAGTACCAGAAATAGGCAGTATGAAGAGTATCTAGTCAAGTGAAAAGGACGATCGATAGAGGATTCAACTTGGATTTCAACAGCTGAGGTTTCCCATTTGGGATTTCCTCTACCATTCATAAAGTGACAGGGTCACTTTTCAATCTACCTTGGGTGTCTGATGCAAGAGCATCTAGAGGTGTAAGGGCAATGCTGTGTCAACCAAAAAAAAATGTACTTAGATTTAGTTTTTGTTTCATGTGTTTTCATTTCTGGATACCCATTTGGGTCAAATAAAGGTTCCAACTCTCACAGTTCCACAATCAGTGTTCTAGGATAGAGTATTTGAACACCTTAGGATACGTGTAAATGCCAAAAAAATAGAAGTATGTAATTGAGCCATCATTTTGGTGAACTAGAATGTGTAAATTGATTGGATGAATGTAATTGTAATTTAGAGCATTCCAGAGAAAGAATCAGGTGAAAAGGCCCCATGGTTTGGAAGTTATTGCAGTTTTTCAATTTTTGGAGACCTCCTAAGAATGCTCCAAAGTCAGGTTAGAGGCATTAAATGACCTCAAACTAGGCCGAAAATGGGGGACGAGCAGAGCTGGTCCATAGGGCTATAGAGCACTTCCAAAGCTTTTCAGAAATGTAAGTGGGTTGTCAACTGGAGCTACGATTCAAAAGTTATGCCTCCTCGAAAGTTTGGTTACCATTTTTGGATTCTTCTAGATTTGCACCAACTTCTAACACAGCTTCTGGAGCCTTCTACTTGGTCGGTGGATGCCTACTAGCACTTTCTAGAATGTATTCCTAATCCTTAACCCTCTAGGGTCTATTTAAGAACATTTCTAGCATTGTAAAAGGCAGTTCGGAGTGGAGTTTGAGAGGAGGTACTGAAAGGAGAAATTATCTCCAAATTTATGCTATTGTAAGCCCATAGGGCATGTTTTGAAGTCTATTTTCTCTGTAGTGAATGTATTAGGTTATTTACAAAGTTAATAAAATTTCCCTTTCGTGTTGTGTTAATTCTGTGTTTGGGTTGTGTCATCATCACTAAAGTATTACAAAAGTTAATATGATGAAACTAAAATAAATATTTAGAAACCCAAAAATCTCCATTTCCATATAATCCTATTATTTATCATTCATAAAATATCAAGTAGTGCTTCCTAAAAGATTGCTCGTATTAGATCCCAAACATATGAGAGAATCAAATTTAAGTAACTTTTTAAAATAGTTTTAGAAATTAAAATTTTCACATTTTAACACTACAAAAATCAAAACTAAAACTTAAAATGTGAAATATTTACACCTAATTGGTTGAGACAGAAAAGATTAATCACTAGTTATGGACAAGTGAGTACAATAGTATATTGTCTAAGACAAATACAATAAGAAGTGGATAAAATATATTTTTTAAAAATATAATTAGGGTTGTCCTATTGTGAGATTATGGTTATTCAAGACCTTATCAAAGGTAGGAAACATACAAATAACTCTAGTCCTATGCACTAATTAGGAATGGAAATGGGAATTTTCTAGAAATGTCATACAGTTCTATTCTACCAAAATTCCTCATCTAGAATGAGTTATTTTCAAGCTAAGAGCTATGTGTGATGTTTTATTTCTTTAGAAATATTTAGATGTCTTAAATATGCATGTTAACATTTACATTTATAACAAGAGGATATAGTTTCATAGCAATTTCTAAATCATTTATTACTTCACTTGATTCTAATTAAGAAATTTAGATAC
Source organism: Cupressus sempervirens (assembly GCA_028749045.1). Taxonomy (NCBI): domain Eukaryota; kingdom Viridiplantae; phylum Streptophyta; class Pinopsida; order Cupressales; family Cupressaceae; genus Cupressus; species Cupressus sempervirens. The sequence goes on from CM053785.1 coordinate 1,103,834,665, forward strand.
ATATATATATATCAATTACCTCATGCCTATTCTACACCACAACTTGAAAAAATAGTTCAAGTAAATAAAACTATAGCTCTAATTTGCAAGATAGAGTACTAATTCTAGAATTAAAACACCTCTTGAGGTAAGAGAGTATTTTCTTTTCATGCTAATTTCTAAATAGATAATAAATTCCTAGAACCATGCTAAGGTAATAAATGGACATTTGCAGATTTGACAATATGTGGAAAGTTTTAAACAAATCATTCGACATACAAAAGCTTGTAAAGATGCCTTAGAATTTCTATCTTGATCTAGACAGAGGATGCTTATACAAAGACTATAGATTAGTTATGACAAAACATAAAATCAAGAATCATAATATTGAACATAAAAATATATAAATAAGCATAAAAAATGGAGCTTGAATCAAAAAAACAAAATTAGGGTCATTGTTTGTTATGGATCATAGAATATATTATAAGGATTGACCTTTATATTACTACCATTTATAGAATTAAAATTGCAAAGTATGCAAGTGCCAACACTACAATGGAGAATCTAACTAGCTCATATAATATCTCTTTGAATAAATAGTTAATACCCCTAGAGATATTCTCTACTCTTTTGTAATCACTTTTCAATAACTAAAATTTTGGGAGAATAAAATAAGACTATACTTTAACTAATCATGTATTTTAATAAACTTTCACTAATATTGTGCAAGACATATTTTGAAATTCATTTTTGTAGTAATAGGATTTTCAACTACAACATATGAGCAAACTAGAACAATAATTATGAATATCACACAATGTTGAAAATGCAGTTCAAGAATATATCACTATTCTATTACAATCTATAAAGTAATATCTACATTATTCATTATTAGATAGCTTAACCATCACAATATTGAAATAAGAGGGTCCTAATAGTGATGGTGAGATAAATGGCTAGATATATCAGTTGTATACAAGTGTATTGATTGTTGCAATAATTGAAATATTAAACACAAAATGAGAAGACACCTACTAATGAAAAAGTGTGGTAAATGGTAAAGATGGATTAGCCATATATGCATTTTAATTGTTAAAATATTTTCAATGTTTCTAAATTGAAATAAGCATCTTCATAATAAATAAGTATAACAAATAATTAAGAAATATAGATAAACTCCGTGTGTACAATGATATATTAAAATAATTGAAATATTTTTAAGATAGAATGAAAGAAACCTGATAATATACAAATAAAGATGTATAAAAAATAAAACACACATTTTTTAATAAAATTTAAATACGTCGTCTATTTAACATTTTTCACAAAATCAGTATGATGAAGAAAGGATTACCGAAGAAAAAACTCCTCAAAAAAACTGAGGCTCTGTTTGGTTGAGGAAGATGAATTTTTGACATAACCAGATTATCTTATAACCAGGTTTTCGAAAACCTGGTTTTGTGGTTTGGAAAGCCAACGGTCCGTTTGGTTGACACGGAAGATGAATATACTGTGGACCCCACAATATTATTAAAAAAACTGTCATAAAATTCAAAACCTGGTTTTAATTTCGAATTCCACCTTTTTATTGGAAGAAACTTCTTCCAATTTTTGACCAAAATTGGAAGATGAAATTGAAAACCGGGTTATAATTTTAACCAACCAAACACCAAATTGTTTTTGCAAAACCTGGTTTTGCCCCTGATAACCGGGTTTTCATGCTCATCTTCCAGCAACCAAACAGGACCTGAAGGAATCATAGAAAAATATTTCGTGAGTAAAAGAGTTTTATGCGTTAAACTTCTGATAGCAGTGCAGCTTAAACTTGAAACTGTAAATAAACGCCCAAATGGCCTTGTATAGCGGTTTACCCAAGTTTTGGCAGAGACGGTCTCGGTTTTTGAATGCTGGCTTCCATGAGCAGAGACGCGAGAACATGATCTTGTGGATCTCAGAAAGTATAAGATATACAGACAATGGAATTACGTTAACAACACTAGGGATACAAGTATTCGGTAAAGGTTGGGCGTTTTGGATAGACATTTCTCTTTTCCCCTTTCCATGTAAAAAAGTTCCGAAATGTCTGACGTTTCTTTTCTATCAATGGACGATTTCTATATGCACAAACTGAATTAAAATGCAAAGCGGGGTACCTTCTCAACAATATACAGGAATCCTAGTTAGTAAGGTGTTTTTCCTAAAATCGGAAATTGTATTCAGAGATGGGAAGGATTGCTTCGTATCCCAGTTCATCACAGTTCCCATCTGTATATGTAAAGCAAGCTCCATTTGATGTTAATACACATCATTAGTGTTGTTATGAGTGACCGCCTGTGCCCCTGCCTGTGCCAGTGCCCTTCCTAACCCTGAAATCCTTCCCTTACCAGCAGCTCCAGATCCGTACTGATTCCTCTGCTGAAGATTAAACCAGGCGTTCCATGACTCCAATTGGGTACTGGTGCGCTTGTGCGAGGACAGCCACTTGGCTTCAAGATAACGTTTTTTCCTCCACGGCGGAAGATGCAATCCCCTCGCTTTCAGCGACCTACTCGCGGCGTCGCACATAATCCAGATGATGTCACGCATCTTATCCGCGCTCCCCACCACCAATTCAGGAAGCGCCTCCGCTAGAGCGGCGTATTCTGCCGTTGGCCGAGCGATCTCAAATTGCGCCCTGAAATCCATGTCCACAAACACCCGATCACTTTTACCCCTCGCCCCCACGTTAACCACGTCAATGAACTCGTAATCGCCTGCAGAGATCATGAAGAACACGTTAAGATCAGAATCACAAGGTACTGGACTAGATTTCAGACTTTAAAAATCCTGCAGAGGGACTAACCTAACCTAACCTAATCTAACCTGCGGGGTATCCGTTCGTTTGCTCCCAACGTGTTTTGCAGATTCCTGCATTGTACCCTGCGCATCGTAGATTCTTTACTACGAATCGTCGCAGATCGGCGCTGTTGTTTCTGTGGGGGGCAGAAGGGCCTATTATCCGCATGGCTTCCCTCGCGTCTCTAAGAAGCTTCACCTCCAGTTGTGTTCTGGAGGAGCACACATCCTGCACTTTCATACATAGTATACCTATTACGGCACACAATATAGAAGAATAGATTAGGGTTTCTCTGAAGTCGGATGCTAGCTAGTTTTTGAGCTGTTTACCTGTAAAATGCGGCATATCTGATCTTGAGGAAATAGAAGAGGCTGTTGATCAGGAGAAGACAACTCTGTGTCACTTCCGCTATCTGCATCTAACCATTCTTTTCCACTGTCCTTTTCTTCTTCTACATGATCATCATCATCTTCCTCTTGAAGAAAGCACAAGTCGGTGTGAGAGGAAGCGGAGATTCCCTTATTATTTCCCCTATTTGCAGTTGCGGTCGCGGGCGGGGGATCCATTGTTGGAGCAGCATGATTATGAATGTGGGTGCTGCCCTTTTTTGGGTGTGGGGACGGGTGGAATTGAAGGAGATGAAGGTCGGCCTTACTGTTTGGGGGGTTCCGCGATGGCACCTTCACTGGCACGGAGTGGTAGCGGCACATTTCGATAATTGTGGCTGTCAAACCCGTTCTTTTTTTCGTGCAGCGGTCTCAAAGCACGGGAATGGAGATATCCATGGCATATGCGAGCGAGGAAGAGTCATTTGAAAGTGGTTGAGGATGGTATCCATGGCATATGCGGACTTTAGACGACATAAGTTGCTCATTATGACATCATTGCACCCGCGTTTGCCTTGCGCTTTACCCGTCTGAAAGGTGGCATGTTTATTCACAAAAGAAACTGATAATAATTCACGTGTAGACCACCCACGAAGCCAGCGTTGCAGAGGAATATAGCATTACTACATGGAGACCGCACCCCCGAAAGCGTGCAAGGCACGGAGGATGAGGTTAATGTTTTCAGATTTCGACATGCAATACAGTGAAAAAGTTGTGGGGTTGTCGTCGTACGTATCTATTCACGTTGCATTGTGTTCTGTTTTTGGTGCTGTAATATATCAAAAGCTAGGGCATAGTTTAGAACTAAAGTAAACTCTCTCTCTCTATATATATATATAAAGAGATATCAAGATTTCAATTTTTAAATGTGAAACATTTTTCAATAGTATATTAAAGATTCGATATCTATAGACTTTTCGTATATATATATTATATAATTTATAGACTTTGTGTATATATATTATGTAATATATAATATATATAGTTAGTAGCATTTAGATTGGTGAGGCTCAAGAATTAAAATTATAATTCATTTATTACATAATATTATTTTATTTTATTAAATAGTACTAGTCTCTATCAATTAAAATTTATTTTCGTGTTATGATAAGATTTGGTCTATGATTAGGGTGTAAAAGGATTTTTTAAATGTTTTATTTTATGTGATGGTTAGGTTTATATTATGGTTTGTCTTAATATTCAATTGTGAAAAGAGTATAGTATATTTACATTTTTATGTTCATATTTTGATAAGATTTACCATTATGGTACAATGTGATATTTTTGTAATGCTATTTTTGGGTTGATGGTTAGATTTAGGTTATAACTTGGCTTATTATTGAATTATGTTCAAACAAATATAATTTATTTTCATTTACAATTATGATTTTAAGTCAAAGTTTATGTACGACTATGTTGAATTAAGTTCAAAATTAGAGTAAGATAGGGTTTAGGGATAGATTTCATGTTTATTTAATATTAGGGACTCTTAATGGATTTATTCTAGTTCATTTGTTGCCCTTTATTTACCTTCTGACCCCAGGTCATGTGTTTCACTATCTCCCCCTTTTCCCACTCCTTTATAGATGTCCCCTACCTACTCTCACCATATCTTCCTCCAATTTACCATCTATTTGTACCTCACGCCTCTCTCACACACTCTCTCTCATTTCCTTTAGCTTGTTCCTATTTTACTTGGGCATCTTGCATTTAATTAAAAATTTCACGTAATTTTTAATATGGTTTACCATTTAAAAAAATATTTTGTTGGGTATATATGATATAAGGTAAGTTAGTTTAGTGTAAATTTAATGTTAACACACACACACACAAATATATATTGTAGGCACCCTAAAATGGTTGCCTAGACTATGGGCCCCCATTATTTAATTTATCAATTTATCAAATTTTCTCAATCAATGGTTTGCAATATTTTATTAAATCAATTTTCTTGATCAAATTTGATTACTTATTTTTCTAAGATTGATCATTTTATCTTAAGTCTTGTTTAATTAAAAGAAAATCTCTCTTTTAATTAAATAAAATAAGTCCCCGTTTAATTAAAAGAAAACCTCTCTTTTAATTAAATTCATCCACATTTAATTAATTAAGAGAAAAAAAGCCTCTTTTAATTTAATTAAATATTTCTTATTTAAGTAAAAGAACTTGCTCCCTTTTAATTAAATAAATCTCACATGAAAAATGAAATAAAATAAATAAAAATTAAATAAATTCATTTGTCCTTCCCTCATTTAATTCTTCTCATATTTTCTCATTGATGGAATTTTGTCACACATGGATCAAACTCTATTATCCCTATTGGTTGTGAGAAACTTCCCCCTTCCACATTTTTCTTTATAAGGGAGAGTCCTCTCCTCATTTTTGACATCCATTATTATGCTATTGTTATGCTATAGGTTTGGAGAGCGATTTTTGAAGGAGTTTGAATACTAAAGCTTTTTGTGGAGAACTTCTATCTTCTTGTCTTCTTCTCTCATGCATCCATGACTTCTATCATGAGGTTTCATCATTGCATTTGCATATTAGCTTAGATCTGTATTTGTGTTCATAGGTTAGTATTGCATTGTTATTACATTTCCTTTCTTACATTACTTTGCATTGTTGTCATATAGATTAGTTTTTATCTCCATTTGCATTCATATTTTTATCCTTGAATCTCTTGTTTCATGGTGTACTTGCATGGGCACAAACTAAGTCAAACTAAGGGCCTCCATTACAAACCCTTGCACTCCATGAATAGAGAGCTATGAGCCACCATTGAAGAACTTATTCTTGAGCAATCTTGCCTATAATGACTCATAGCAGTGTGCCCACATTTTAGGTATACATTTTTGGCACCCACCATGGGGCTACCCACCTTTACTTGTTGGTTTTGGATTTTTTGGAACTAACCCCCTTGTGCAAATTTGTTTGGAGACAACAAACTCTAGATCTAAAAGATTTGATCATATCTCTTAAATGGCTAGGTATTTTGATCCAAGTTTTTTTTCCAAGGTGGCGACATATCAGACAAACTTCAATCGAATTTTTAGAGTTTTCCAAGGTATTTTCAATTTTTTATAATTTTTTCTTTATTTTAATGAAAAATCATTTTAAGAAGCAAATTAGCAATGTTTTTGGAAAAGTCTACATTTTTGGAAAGCTCTCTACATTCTAATTAGAGTTGGTTCTTCATGTTTTTATTGTAGAGATCATATTAGGGCTGAATAATTCAATTTGAAAAAAATTGGTGTATTTTGACAAAATGGCTCCCTAAGGCACAAACGAAAAGAAATTTTCAAAATTTTGAAACTTTTGGAAAGCTTTGATTTTTTATAGGGGTCACTTTTTTGCATTTAGGATTTTGGATATGAATTCATATCATATAGGTCCAATCTTGATGAGTAGGTCAAAAATCAATTAAAAAAAAGGGCATTTAATGAATAGCTTGCATTTAATTTTTACAATGGATCAATGTATGATGCGAACTTTCATTTGGGCTATTTACTAATAATTATCACTCTTAAAAATCAAATTTTTAGATTTAACCCTAGTTTTTCATAAGTTGGATATATATTGCATATCTTGTGTTTGCTTGTTTTACTTGTTGCTTTGTTTGTTACGAGCGAGAGTTCAAGCATAAATGAAAGGTACAATAGATAAAAGATGCATTGCAAGGATTATCAGGTATTTTATTGGATCTCTATAATATTTGGATTTGGAACTAAAATGAACATCTCATGTGTTTGGCTTGAGTGCTTTTATATGCTTTAATAAATTCACACTTCATTTGGTGCTCTAAAATTAGATCTAGATTTTCTTTCACGCATTTGTATTTCACATAGTAATTAGGTCCTATGAACACTATTTGGGAAATCTTGAGAGACTGAGCTTCATTCGCTTTCTTTACATGTGAAGCTCCTCTTAATGATGGATCCCCTTGTAGGTAGGGAAGGATATTTGCTATTATCTCACTATTTTACTTGGATTTGTCCTCAACATCCATTAGTCCTTTGTCTTTTGAGATTGGTGGTGTTTGTTGTTAGATTTTTCAAATAGTTGGCGAGGTGATTTCAAATTAGTGTGTCAAAGAATCTCATTTACTATGTTTCGGTAAGGTGAAGAGGCTAGAGGAGTATGCTCTATTCCCTTTTGGGCACATTAGAAACTTAGAACCCTTGAATCCAAACCAAGTCCCCGTGTGGTACAACTTTGGGAGTCTTCCTTGATTAGAGAGGGTTAAACCATAATGGACATCCCCTTTATTGGCTCAACCATGTAGATGAAACCTCAAGCGTTAATAGTCATTTTTGAAATGGTAGTAGCAACCACTATATAAATGTCCTTTCGGGGAAAATCCTCACAAGTGTAGTCTTTTGTTGGGCTATCAAATCTCCTCAGTATCTTTGATTGATTAAATTCTTAGAATATGCCAAAGCCCTGGTGTGTCGAGATTGGATTTCACCCACTCTAGAGTGCAAAAGCTGTAGAGTTGAACATTACTAAGAACCATAGTGCTACCAAATTTTCCTTTTTAAGACTCTGTGTCTAATTGGAAAATATTTTGAGAACATACACAGTAGTGGTTCTAGGGATTAGATTGATACTATGACACTATTCTTGTTCATGTGCAAGGTTGCTTTGTTCCTTGCTCATTGCTTAAAGACATTTTCTTGAAAACCCTAATCACTATCTTGCATGCCTAGTTCATAATTAAAAATCTATTAATACATCTAGTTAGACATTTAAAAAGAACAAAATTTGAGTTCTTGAGTTGAGACTTTATGATCAAACTGCTTTGTTGTCATATTATTTCCAATCTCTCTAGGTTGATCCAGTTCAAATTAGGCTACTTACCCCATTGTTAGAAGCTTTTTTGCACCTTGGGTTATTGTGTTTTTACCTCTTGAATTAGTAATCATTGATTTCACAAGACAGCTTATTTAGAGTTGGTGAGTTAGAGACTGCCCTTATTGAGAAAGATATACTTTGGATTCTTTGATATTGCACTTGGATAATCTCAGTAATCTCTTGTCCACTCACTTTCATCAAAATTCAATTTTAATTAATTAAAATTTGGGCAAATCATCCTTTTGGTCTGTATGTGCTAGGGTATTCACCCAAAGTTGTGAGCACCTCTGTGGCAGTGTTGGTTTATGCCTGTTGCAATATTTTATCTTATCATCTCTTTCTTGAACAAGTGAGTGTTCTTACTACCCTAGTTTGATACCAATGTTTCTTAGGGTTATCCTATCAACTAGTACCTTTTCTTTCATGTTGGTTACAAGTGCTATTATATGTTGTTCAACATTCAAATGAACTCAAATGATATCAAATTTCACAAAATGACTCTTGGTCTTCTTTTTTCTTCATCTTTCATGTCTTTCAAGTCTCCCATTTCCATTCTTCCTCTTCTTCATGTCTTTTTTATTCTTTTCCTCCTATTATCATATAGTCTACCTTCTTCTATTCATCCTTTATCTTCTTCCATTCTTGATTCTTCTTCTTCTTGAACCATGGATCTTGAATATCTTCTTAGGGACCATTGTTTGAGCATAGATGAACTCGACTTGCTTATTGAATTTGAAAAGTGTTGTTACTCCAATAGATATATGGATCCCAACCTTGTGACAAAAATGATGGAAAAGGGGAAGAAATCAAACATTCTTGCTCAGATCATACACAATATCCCTCTTCCAAATATTCCTTATCTTCCAAGCCTTATCATTATTCTTATAAATATCATTCAGATTCTTCATCTTCAATGTCTTATCATGATTTTTATAAATATCATTCAGATTCTTAATCTTCTAAGTCTTATTATGATTCTTCTAAATATCATTCAGATTCTTAATCTTCTAAGTCTTATTATGATTCTTCTAAATATCATTTACATTCCTCATCTTCTAAGTTTTATCATGATTCTTCTAACTATCATTCAAATTCTTCATCTTCTATGTCTTATCATGATTCTTCTAAATATCATTCACATTTTTCATATTCCAAGTCTTACCATGATTCTTCTAGATATCATTCGTGTAGGTCTTCACCTACCTCTTCTTCATGATATCATTCTTCCTCTACTTCTAACAAGAGTCTTATTCCTTTTATTGAGACATACCATAATGAACAACAGGAAAAGTCTTGTGATATGCCTATCTATAATGCCTATAGTGACAATGATTATGATGACAATAACTATTATATTCCTACAAGTCCTAAAAGTCCTCCTAGTCCTATGCTTGTGCTTAAAGGTGATGAGTCATAGATAGATATTGATGGTAATTGATATCACTCGAATCTTGAAAACAACATTGTTAAATTTTGTGAACAATACCTAAATGATAAATCTACATTTTTTGAGGAAGAGAAAGCATTTTTTTTCCGCTGAAATAAAACATCAATGCCATAAGAGTTCCTCTTCTAAGAACCCTCATGCTCAAAATAAATATTACACTCTTGAGAAAGATCATGTTAATGTTGAACCTTTGTCTTATAATGATCCCCTTCCATCTTCTACTTCCTTGACTATCCATACATCCCCTAAAGATTTTGAGTCTCTCAAATCTTCTACCAATCCTTCATTCAACAAAGATCCTAATACTTTTCATGCAGTTCCCTATAGTTATTCTCAAAGGCTACCTCTTAAAGAAACTCAAGCTAACCTTCGCTTGGCTACAAATACTTTTGATAATGCTAAACCTAAAGAGCCTAAGCCTTCATGTGCTATAATGCCTACTTTAGCTAGTCCTTCATCATCTATTCCAAAGTCTTCGATACAATTCCAACATGCTTCCTTTTCCTTAGGAGTGGCTTCATGTCAAGAGGACTCTAAAAATTATAAAGAAAAGAATATAAAGAAATATCAAGATCAAGAGCCCTCCATGTCATTCAATTATTTTCATGATGTCTCTAGTCTATTTCATGGTTCTTTTGATCCTCTGTTCCCTTCCTCATTCGTTCCACCATGTCTTAAGTCTTCTCCTAAGGAAGATCAAGCTACTACTTACACTGCTAAGCTTATTGACAATCAAAGTGACCTTAGTACAACTACACCTTCCTAAGATGATACTTCTATTAAGGTTATTACAAATAGTGTTGTTACTTCCAATGTTGAGCCTATTGAAAATCAAGAGAAAAACTCTACACTTATGCTATCCAAAGATCCTTGTTAAGATCAAAATCTTCCATCTTATTGTTCTACCACTCCATGTTCCCTTCCACTTTCTACTCTTCCTAAGCTTTCTAAAGCTTCAAGTACTCCTATCAAATAAGTTGTTCCTATTCAAAATGTTCATGATCCTATTGAAAATCCTAATGCTCACTCTAAAGATGTTGATATCCTTGATTGTCATATAGATGTTGATGAATTTAGTGATTACCCTTTTTCATCTTCCACATCCATCCTTTGACCTCCTCCACCAATACTAAATATTTCACATATTCCTTCCATCTTGGGTCCTTATGTCCCTCCCTCTCCTATCTTTCCTCAAGATCAATGTGGATGCATATTCTTGAATCCTTTTCATCGACTCACTCACCTAAACCAATCATATCTTCCTTCTTCCAAAAGTCCCAAGTCTTTTGGAAGTAATCTGAATGTTCAATACAAGAAAACAAAAAAACAATACAAGAATCCATATAAAAAAGGAAGACTACCATGTCTCCTCTTATCAACATGGGGGCATAAAGTCAAAAGAGATATCGAAGAAAAAAATTATAAGACAAATATGGGTTCCAAAATCCATCATTGAAGATATTATCTCTAAATCATCAAAAAGAAATGAAAAGAGGCCTACAGTTATATGGATTCCAAAGTCTATCTTGAGAGAGTCTAATATTGAACAACAATTGAAGTTGACATTCAAGCTTCAAAAGAATTTGACTTCATCTTCTTCCAAAAGCATTCTTCCATTCCATGTGCCTAAACTACAACCTCTTCTATCCACTCACCATATTTTGTTAGGAACCTGTGTGTTCCTTATGTTTACTTTGTTAGAGTAGTGTTGTTGGACGCATATGCTTTGTAAGTCGTTCCGTAAGTATATTTTATTATCCCACATGCATAGGTAGTATTACTTTTCTAGATCGTACTCAGTATATAAGAATAGGTTGAGGCCCTTGATGGGCACGGACGAATTTATTGTATTGAGCTTGCTCAAAGGAGGTTACCCCCTCGAAGTGGCCTGCGATCAGTAGATTCATTCTGAGTTCTGCTATCACTTTGTATTCTGTTATTTCGAGCATTCTCACGATATTGCTAGAAGGAGGTTCTTCACATCTGGTATCAGAGCACTCTCTTGGGCTTGCTGGGTGGAAATTACATCAAATTTTTTTTTTTTTTTTTTTCTGTCGTGGCCTTCAGGTTCCTCTCACTTCTAATATCTCTTGTTAGTGCAATAACTCTTTTCAGTTGTTCTGTCTGTGAGTGAATTTTTCTAAGTCGACTGTTCACTATTTTTTAGTCGTAGCTTCCTTGTTTGCTTTCTGTTTCTGCTCATACTTCCGCAGAACGTCTGCAATATCATTTCGCATACTTCCTTCCTTGGCGACCCAACCCCAAATTTTACATATCAAAGCCCTAAACCCCTCATTTATCTAATTTTAGGGTTTGCCCTATCTTTTTCACCTCTCATCCAATCGCCACCAAACTGAGCCACAAGATTCAATTCCTCATTTTGCTCCCTTATCCCTCTTGGACTGTTCGCCTCATTTCACCTCCCTACCCTTGAAACCCTCATTTTTTTCCTTTGTCCCCAGATAGTCTTCCACCACCCGTCGAACACCCATTTCCTATATGAGTTTTACCCAAATCCAAGTTTGCCGTAACTAAAAAAGTTTTTGTTTCTCATCTTCTACCCATTCCAAAAAAAAAAAAAAAAAAAAAAAAAACCTTGCTTTATGGTTGTTACGCGTACAGGAGCAAAAATCATGGAAGAGGAAATTGCATCCCTCAAAACCAAACTTCAAGATCTGGATGACAAAATTCTGGGTCTTAACTTTCAGCAGTCAGCCATGAGCCGAAACCATTCAGGAGATACTGGGTCCTCTTCTGGCAATTTCTGTGGACCAAAGCTTGATTTTCCACGCTTCGATGGTTCTGATCCGACTGGATGGATCTATAGGGCAGAGCAGTATTTCAGCTTGCATAATACTTTGGATAACCACAAAGTCCCCCTTGCATCTTTTCATTTGGAACATGAAGCTCTTCAATGGTTCCGTTGGTACATCAAGGCTAATGTAGGCCCAACGTGGAGAGAATTGTGCACCCTCATTTTGGAGTGCTTTGGCCCTAGTTCCTTTGATGATTTCACAGGAGCACTCACTAAACTGCGTCAAACAGGCACTGTAAGAGAATACCAGACAGAGTTTGAAAAATTAGCTAATTACACAGAGGGCTTGTCTGATGAATTCTTCCGTAGTTGTTTTGTCAGTGGTCTGAAGGATGCACTTCGCTCAGAAGTCAAAATGTTTCGACCTACTACAATGATGGAAGCCCTTGGGTTGGCTAAGTTAGCGGAAGACAAGATTAGTGCTCTACAACACTCCAGATCTAATTTTGTTCCATTCAGAAATACAGGTTCTCACAACCCTCCAGTCATACCAGCTCCCAGAACTACTCCGATCAAGCACTTGTCTGAAACAGAGATGCGAGTCAGGCGAGACAAAGGGCTTTGTTATAATTGTGATGAGAAATGGTCTCGGGGCCATAGATGTGTTTAGCAAAAGCTCTATCTCTTGGATGTGGATTCTCCACCGGAACTGGAAGAATATGTAGATGCTCAGGAAATAGTGGATGATGAGGTTGAGCCTCACCAGCCTGAACCTCCTTCACCAGAAGCTCCACCAGAGATATCTGTCCATGCTTTGGCAGGAGTCACTACTCCACAAACCATGCGGGTCCAGGGTTTCTTCAAGAAGATCCCTCTTACTATACTCATTGATTCTGGTAGCACTCATAACTTCATTGATCCACGAATAGCCAAACAGGCTGATTGCTTTATCCATCCCTGCTCTAGCTTTGAAGTCATGATTGCCAATGGGGGCACTTTACCTTGTAAAGGGAAATGTCGCAATGTGCGTCTCTCTATTGGAGATTATAACATGCGCTCTGACATGTTTGCCTTACCCTTAGGTGGCTGTGATGTGGTTTTGGGTGCCCAATGGTTACACACTCTTGGCCCCATTCTCTGGGATTTTGCTGAACTTTGGATGCAGTTTTCAGCCGAGGGGCACCAACACACTTTGAAAGGCTTACAACCAGGGTCTCTCAGCATCATCAGTTCACACCGTATGGAAAAACTTCTTAAGAAGAATTCACATGGTGTCATCGCTCAGCTCCATTCCATTCAGATGCAGCCATCAGCAGTCTCTAGCACTCCTGCCGATCTCCAACACATTTTGGACAAGTATTCTGGTGTATTTGCTGAACCTGTGGGATTACCTCCTTCTCATCCAGAGGACCACCGTATTCAGCTCCTTCCTAGCAGTGTTCCGCCCAACATCAGGCCCTACCGCTACCCATTTTATCAGAAGACCGAAATCGAGATACTTGTCCGTGACTTACTGAAGCAAGGTATTATTCACCCTAGTACCAGTTCCTTTTCTTCTCCAGTTCTGCTTGTTCGCAAAAAAGATGGGTCATGGCGACTCTGCATTGATTTCCGAGCACTTAATCATCTCACTATAAAGGACAAGTTTCCCATTCCAGTTGTTGATGAACTTCATGGGGCTCATTTTTTCTCCAAGTTAGATCTTCGTTCTGGGTATCATCAAATTCGGGTTAATGAGGAGGATATACCTAAAATTGCCTTCCGCACACATGATGGTCACTATGAATTTTTAGTCATGCCCTTTGGCCTCACGAATGCTCCTTCAACATTTCAGGCAGTGATGAATAACATATTTTGACCATACCTCCGGAAATTCATTCTGGTCTTCTTTGATGATATCCTCATATATAGCAAAACTTGGGCTGAGCATCTCCATCATCTGGAGCTTGTCTTGCAACTTCTCTCTGATCATAAACTCTGTGCAAAACTATCTAAATGTGTGTTTGGCCAGGAGGAAGTGGAGTATCTCGGGCATATTGTTGTACACCATGGAGTGCGGGTGGATCCTACAAAAATAGATGCCATGAAAACTTGGCCGCATCCTAAAACTCTCAAGAGCCTTCGGGGTTTTTTGGGTTTGACTGGCTACTACCGCAAGTTTGTCAAAGATTACAGGAAAATTGCAGCACCATTGACAGCTCTGTTAAAAAAGGATGCCTTCTCCTGGACCCCTGTTGCTGAGACTGCATTTGAACAACTGAAACAGGCTATGTGCAGTACACCTGTTCTCGCGATGCCAGATTTTTCCAAACCCTTCACTATTGAGAGTGATGCTTGCGGCAATGGATTGGGTGTTGTTCTCCTGCAAGATGACCATCCTATTGCGTTCACTAGCAAAGCCCTCTCTGGTAAGAATCTAGCCCTCTCTACTTATGAAAAAGAAATGATGGCTATTTTGCATGCTGTACAGAAGTGGCGGCCATACCTCTTAGGGAGTCATTTTTGCATCAGAACCGATCACCAAAGTCTGAAATACTTCCTGGAACAACTGGTATCCTCTCCTACACAATAGAAATGGGTCAGCAAACTCATGGGGTATGATTATGAGATCACCTACAAGAAGGGTAAGGAGAATATTGTGGCAGATGCTCTTTCTCGCACATTTGATAATCAAGCTTCCCTTTCCGCTATTTCTATGCCCATTCCCAATTGGTTAGCGTCTATTCAGCAGGGCTATGACAGTGACTCTTCTTTATCTCAAATCATTCACCAGCTAGCCAATAATCCTTCTGCTATACCACATTACTCTTGGGATGGTTCTTCTCTTCGATATAAGGGTCGGCTAGTGCTTCCTCAGAACCCAGCTCTACATCAGGCTATTTTTTATGAACTCCATGCTTCTCCTTCAGCAGGGCACTCAGGCTTCCTCAAAACTTATGAGTGAGCAAGGAGAAACTTCTTTTGGAAAGGGATGAAACAGACGATTCAACAGATGGTGGCTGAATGTGATACTTGCCAACACCACAAGGGTGAAACGACCCTCCTTCCTGGCTTGCTCGAACCATTGCCCATCCCTACACGGATTTGGACTGATATTTCTATGGATTTCATTGAAGGGCTTCCTAAATCTGGTGGCAAGACAGTGATCTTGGTTGTGGTTGATCGTCTCTCGAAATATAGTCATTTTTGTGCCCTCAGCCACCCCTATACTGCCTCCTCTGTTGCACAAATCTTCATGGACTAGATATTTCGTCTTCATGGACTCCCTTCTTCCATTGTCTCTGATCGTGATGCAACTTTTACCAGTCATTTTTGGACTGAACTGTTTCAGAAAACTGGCACCAAACTGAAGATGAGTTCGGGCTATCACCCACAAACTGATGGTCAAACTGAAATTGTCAATAAATGCTTGGAAACTTATCTTCGTTGCTTCACTTCCGAACAGCAACATCAGTGGGCCAAGTGGCTCCCTTTAGCTGAATGGTGGTACAATACCTCTTACCACACTACCTCTAAAATGACTCCATATGAAGCAGTCTATGGTCAGGCACCTCCAGTGCTCCTTCCCTACACTCCCAACAGCTCACCAGTCCAGGCAGTTGACATAGTTCTCCGCAGCAGGGATCAGATTCTTCATACCTTACAGGATAATCTTCACATGGCCCGTAATCGGATGAAACAGCAAGCAGATCAACACCGTTCTGAGCGCTCATTTCAAGTTGGGGATATGGTTTTTCTTCGTCTACAGCCATACAAACAATCCTCCCTAAAGCTGAAAGGGCGTCATAAGCTGGCCCCAAAATTTTATGGGCCTTATAAGGTTCTGCAGAAGATTGGTTCAGTTGCTTATAAACTGGAACTTCCTCCTTCTTCCCGCATTCATCCAGTCTTTCATGTTTCTTGTCTAAAGAAAGTTCTGGGTACCACTGTCAGAGCACAAACTACTCTCCCTGAAATGGATACGGAAGGATCCATTATCCTGGAGCTGGTGGCAATCATTGACCAGCGCACTCGCCAGCTTCGCTCTCACTCCATCTCTGAGGTCTTGATTCAGTGGCATGGCATGCAACCAGAGGATTCTACCTGGGAACCCCTTCTTCAGATTCAACAACAATTTCCACACCTTAAGCTTTGAGGACAAAGCTTTTTTCTAAGGGAGAGGGGATGTTAGGAACCTGTGTGTTCCTTCTGTTTATTTTGTTAGAGTAGTGTTGTTGGACGCATATGCTTTGTAAGTCGTTCCGTAAGTATATTTTATTATCCCACATGCATAGGTAGTATTACTTTTCTAGATCGTACTCAGTATATAAGAATAGGTTGAGGCCCTTGATGGGCACGGACGAATTTATTGTATTGAGCTTGCTCAAAGGAGGTTACCCCCTCGAAGTGGCCTGCGATCAGTAGATTCATTCTGAGTTCTGCTATCACTTTGTATTCTGTTATTTCGAGCATTCTCACGATATTGCTAGAAGGAGGTTCTTCACATATTTCTTCACAAATTTCTTCATTCACATTTTCTCCATCCTCTCACCACCCTTCTAGGTGTGTATTGATATTGATCTTGTCTTTATTTCCATCTTCCAATCTTACTCACTTTGCATAAAGCCATATCTTCCATTTTTGTCTTCTATCTTCCTTTCCCTATCAACATCTTTGAGCTTATCATTTCAATTACTTTTCATTTCATGGTTTAAAATATCAAGGAGAATTATCTTAAAAGCTTGAATTCTTCCAAAAAATTCAAAAAAAAAATGAAAAGGTGCCTTGGTGAAAACCTGGTAATTAGGCACCTTGGTAGCAAAAGTAAATAGAAATAAATTCATCCTATGGTGAAAACCACTCCCTTGTGGTGCCTTGGATAAGTACCATGATGAAAACCTGACAATTAGGTATCATGCATAGTTATTCTATATCTTTCATCCATTTTGTCTTCTCTCTTTGATCTTGACAATGTTGACCTATACACAAACATTTGGCTATCTTGTGAGCTATCTTATAATGATCTTGTTTTCATCCCTTTAATGTTTAGTGTTCATATATATTTTCCTCCATTCATTCTAGTATTTCACTATCCTTTTCCCATTTACCCTTTGGTCTTGATCTAATAGAAAAGAGTAAAATATGATGCTATGAAGCCTCTTGACATGTCTACTCCTTTGAACTGCATCTTTCCCATGTTTAGATTATGCTTTCATAAATTATCCTATGCTGGCCTTTTATTTCTTGTCCAAATGTACTTTACATGACAATTTTTCCCTAGCTTGGATACTATTGAGGAGTTCTCCTTCAAGGATTTCTTCCTTTTATTCTCCTTCATTCTCTTGTCTTTCATTTCTTCCACCAGCTTGCTAATCACTCTTGTCCTCCACCTTGCTAAACATTGGGACTACATGATGTTTGATGCCCATTTTGTTTAGGGGTATTGTATACTATTTGTATATATTTATTGATATTGAAAAAATACAAAAAAATGGTATATTTCAAAAATCCAAAAAAATGATATATTGTGAAAATTCCAAAAATTGAAAAATGTCCTGAAAAAATGATCATCTTAGTGAAAACCTAGCAATAGGTGCTTTGATGTATCTCCAAAAAAAATTATATATTCTAAAAATACAAAAAAAATTCAAAAAATTCAAAAATTCAAAAAAAAAAGAAAAAGTGCTTGGGTGTAAACCTAGAAATAGGTGCCTTGGTAACAAAAATACAAAAAATATTATAAAAAGTTCTTAAAAAAAGTAAAGATCCAAGCGGTGAAAACTTGGAAATAGGCATTACTTGAGGCCTTTGCACCCCTATTTTTTAGTGTGTGTCCATGACACTTGGCCTTTCTCCATCATGCCTTGTCGTTGTTGCCTTGGTTTGGAATTGATCTTTATCTAGGTGGCATAACTGTGTTCACTTTGATCTTTTAGATGAGTTAGCTTTTAGGACACCTCACACATGGTGTTTTTCAACACCGCCCCAATTGTATTTTTCAATACCCCTGACATCGAGTGTTTTTCAACACTTATTGGTTTGGTCTTATTCAGTTTCGTCATGTGATCTTCCTTGTTTGCAAGCATTTGATCCTTATCCTTAGAACTCAGTATCAGTTAACACACTTAAATTCTTTTAACACAAACACTTAATGCTTGACTTATATCATGACCTTTTCTTTGTGTGCCGATTGTTATTGATTTTTGTTGAGTGTACTTGTCTGATAAGTCTCTCCGGGATGCATAGCTAGAGGACTTGGGGCATGGGGCATGGGGCATGTTTTTATTTTTAATCTGCTTCTGGGTGTGGTCTTGAAATCTAGAGTGTCCCTTGTTGTCCCCTTGAAACACCTAAGAGATTTGAGGCATCATCCTTGACTATTTTGCACAACCATTCTTCTAGTCATCCTGGCATCTATGCCTTGATGCGAGTATGGTTTTGCTACATTAAATTGGGTAAGCTAACATTGTAGTCATCTTGACCTTTATATCTTTGATGCTTATGTTAGAATCTTTCTATATTCCAATCCGATATAAATTGCATTCATATTTTCATAGTTGCGCTTGTGACTAGTGAT
Organism: Cupressus sempervirens; assembly: GCA_028749045.1. Classification (NCBI taxonomy): domain Eukaryota; kingdom Viridiplantae; phylum Streptophyta; class Pinopsida; order Cupressales; family Cupressaceae; genus Cupressus; species Cupressus sempervirens. The sequence continues at coordinate 1,103,853,475 of CM053785.1, forward strand.
GATTGTGTGATTTTTTAATGTCTGTTAATAATGGCCTAATGATGAAAATAAGCTCCTTTACATTCTCTAATGAATGATGAGCACAAAATCCTATGTTATAGTTTCTCTTTTTCATGTACACCATTGCATTTTCATGTAGCTTGCATTATTAGACTTCATGTTAATTTGCATTTTTAAGCTACATTATGAGTTTGAGAGGATTTTCCCTTCACCTTTCTTGTGAACTTTTAATTAACTATGGTCATGTTTTGATTTTTATTTCTTTATCTTCTCTTGTGATCTTAATCAAAATTTCTATCTTAAATAGTTGATTGATTTTGGGCCATTATATATTCTTCTTTCTGTTTCTTTCCATATCTTCCAAATTTTTACCTTCCATTCACTTTCACCCTAGTTCTTTTCTTATAATTCAACTTTGGGGCATAATATTTCATGCTTGATGATCTACCTTGGTTATGTGATTCTTACATCTTTCATCTTACATCAATAACTTTATCTTTTGTTTGATTTGATCAAATTTATCAATTTGTTGTTTCTCCTCTATCTCATTTTGAATTTTGATCATGAGGAGGTAGTACCTATGAACTTCAATCCTTGATTCAATTTTATCAATTTTATCCTCAACTTTTTAAAGTCAAAATTTATTTGTATTCTTTTTTCTAATGTGTTTCCAAATCAACCACACATCTAGGTTGTTTTGTGATCTCAAATCGATCTTACACTTCAATTTCTTTCTTTGACTACATGTGTTCCCAAATAGATCACACATTAGTCAAAGAGGGGCAAATGTATGCACCCTAAAATGGTCATCTAGACTATGGGCCCCCATTATTCAATTTATCAATTTATCAAATTTCTTGAATCAATGGCTTGCAATATTCTATTAAATCAATTTCTTTCATCAAATTTGATTATTTATTTTTCTAAGGTTGATCATTTATCCTAAGTCTTGTTTAATTAAAAGAAAATCTTTCTTTTAATTAAATAAAATAAGTCTCCATTTAATTGAAAGAAAACCTCTCTTTTAATTATTAAATTCATCCACATTTAATTAATTAAGAGAAAAACCCCTCTTTTAATTTAATTAAATATTTCTTATTTAATTAAAAGAACTTGTTCCCTTTTAATTAAATAAATCCCACGTGAAAAAGAAAATGAAATAAATAAAAATTAAATAAATTCTTTTTTCCTTCCCTCATTTAATTCTTCTCCTCTTTTCTCATTGGTGGAATTTTTTTTCACATGGATCAAACTCTATTATCCCATATTGGTTATGAGAAACTTTCCACTTCCACATTTTTCTTTATAAGGGAGAGCCCTCTTCTAATTTTTGACATCCATTATTATGCTATTGTTATGGTGCAAGTTTGGAGAACGATTTTTGGAGAAAGAGTTTGAATACTAAAGCTTTTTGTGGAGAACTTCTATCTTCTTGTCTTTTTCTCTCATGCGTTCATGGTTTCCATCATGAGGTTTCATCCTTACATTTGCATATTAACTTAGATCCATATTTGTTTTCATAGATTAGTATTGCATTGTTATTACATTTCCTTTCTTGCATTGCTTTGCATTATTATCATATACATTAGTTTTCATCTCCATTTGCATTCATATTTTTATCCTTGATTCTCTTGTTTCATGATGTACTTCCATGGGCACAAACTAGGTCAAACTGAGGGCCTCCATTACAAACCCTTGCACTCCATGAATAGAGAGCTATGAGCTGCCATTCGAGACCTCATGCTTGAGAAATTTTTGATATAATGACTCATAGAAGTGTGTCTACATTTTAGTGTTGTGTGTGTGTGTGTGTGTGTGTGTGTGTGTGTGTTGGTATACATGTATGCATATATGTGCATCTCTCTCTCTCTCACACGCACACACACACACACACACACACACACACACACCACTATATATGCCTATCTTTATCTTTAACTATCCCCTATCTTTAGCGATATGTCATCTGTTTATCACTCCCCATTTTTTCTCTACCCCATCTCTCCCCTCCCACTTTACCCTTTTATCATGAGGTCATGAGAAAAGTGTAAGAGTATGTATAACAACCTCCCTCCCCCCCCCCCCTCCTCTCTCTCTCTCTCTCTCTCTCACACACACACACACACACACACACACACACACACACACACACACACACACACACACGTCCTTTACAATATATTTTCAACATGGTATCTAGTATTCAATTAAAGATAGTATTAGAGATTCATATAAAATATTGTAAGGAATAATATTTTATATAGTTTAAAATAAAAGGTAAACATGCTTAGTGTAGATTTAGTTTAATATGATGGATAAAAGTTGGTATATTGTATTTATTAAATGTACCAATTAATAACCAAATTCAAAATTTTAAATATATTTGTATAATATTTTTTGATATTACATATATTCACATTAAAAAATAGAAATATAAAAATAAAAATAAAAATTTATGTAATAATATTAGATTGTGTTAAATATTTAAAAATAGCTTATCTTATATAATGATATTTTATCTATTGTTTAATGGTTAAACAATATTGGACCTATTTTTAAAGTTTTTTGATTTTAATAATTTAAATTTAAATTTTATATCTATTTATATTTAATAATAATCTACTTTAATGATTTTTATTTTATTTTTTTAAAAATTAATCATATATATGATTCAATATATCTAATTATTTTAATTACTTTAATACTACAAAGTAATATATCTAGTTATTTTAATTCATCTGTCTTTGAATATTTCCAATTGTAATCACATTCATTATTTACATTTCATTTTAAAGGAAAAATCTGTTTATCAATGCACATTTACTATAATATCAATATAAAACAAAATTACCCTAAAACAATCAACTATCAGATATTGAATATCCAATATTTAATATTAAAATTAAAACAAAATTACTATAATAATAAAATATATCATATATCAATATAATACAAAATGACTTTAAAACCATCAAATATGCCCAAAATTGAATGAATGTGAGATTTTAAAGCTTCATCGGCAGTAGTGTTGATGTTCAATCATTCTTCCTTGAGAAAACTTCCTCATTTTGGCATATTTATATGATAGGAAATGTCCGAAGCCTACCATAAGTACATGGCATGTTACACGTGTATCAAAGTCATGGTAGTGAACACAATATTTTATACTGCAAATAGTGGTTCATACAGTCCGATGCCAAATATGTCCAGATTCATTGAACCGTAGCAGTGCATCTGGACGAGGAGACCAAAAAATTGTTTTTAAATTCATTGAATCTATTTACAAGTGACGAGGAGATCTGTTTAAATAAAGACTTGGCCCACTTTAAGTGAAAGTCTCAAAGCACCGCAACACAAATTACCGATATTCTGTATATATATTATGTAATATAATTAGCCGATAGGCTTTCCCTTTGGAGTTCACTCCAATCGGAATTTGTCTCACGTTGACAAATGCTCATTGGTAAACCATTTCTCAATTGTGGTTTCCGGGATGATCCTCACACAATGCTAGGCGTCAAAATCACATCATTCGTTGGAGTCTTCCTCTACACGCTATTTTGCTGCTCCTCCCCACGTTATTTCTATTCAGCACCACACTTATGGTCAAGCAACAGGGTTCTTATGGCTGCTTTGGTTAAGGATTGATATTTACCTGTTGGAAATCCAAAAGCCATAATCTATAATGATAACCACGATCAGAGAAAAATAGAAAACAAAAAGGAAGGGCTGCAAATTTGCTAATCAAATACAACTTGCTGCATTTACTTGTATCCCACATTTCTGAACTCGAAGAGAGCAAAATCAATAGAAGAGGATTTAGAATCCGGGTAATCATAACTCAAACCGAAATGGCAGCAGCTTTCACAGTTACCATGTTGCTTAAATATTGAGGGATTTGCTGTACTAAGACCAGACAAAATCTCATTCGATTGTGATAATTTAATATTGGCATCTGAGAAAGGGTGGGCTTGATTTTTCAAGTCATTTTTGTAGGATTCAAACAACAGTAGCAACACAAAAGAAAATAAAAATGATAATATTCAAAACAAGGAAGGCTCTGTTTTACTGCAGAGAAAAAAAAACTGATATATAATTCCATCTACAAATTGTTGTTCAGCCAATACATTTATTCAAATAAAAATTGTTAAAACTAATCCCTAACACATAGATCAAAATATAGATCAAGAGTTCTCACAGTAGTTTTAGCATTATTCCATTTCTATGATTAAGGATGGGAGAAGAAGTAACTAAGACTAAACTAAAATGCATCCAAAAATATCATCTAATGCATGCCATATGTACAACATGCTTCTTGTTTAAACTGCTCCTAAACTGAAGTATTCTAGAAATTATTCATAGAACGGTGGAAATGGAGCGGTGGAGCTGGAGTTTGAAGTGAAGATCTCAGCATCAATCTTCATACTCCCCCTTGATGCTGAGAGGACTCACAATCTGATCTCTGAGTACCAAAAATTGATCTTTTGTAACTGCCTTTGTGAAGATGTCTGCAATTTGCTCCTTTGTGCTGATGTACTTCAACTCAACTGCTTTATTTTGTACCAAATCTCTGATAAAATGTTGTTTAAGATCAAAGTGTTTGGTCCTGTTGTGATGAACCGGATTCTTGGCCAATTTAATGGCACTTATGTTGTCACAAAAAAACACAGTAGGTTGAACCTGTATCTCTCCAATTTCTTCAAGAAGCTTTCTAAGCCATAAAGCTTGTGTTGCAGCTAAAGTGACCGCAACATATTCTGCTTCTGTAGAAGAGAGAGCAACCATCTTTGCTTCTTTGAACTCCATGTAATTAAATTGGAACCCAAAGAAAAACAATTACCAGATGTAGATTTTCGGTCATCCAAACAACCTCCCCAATCTGAATCACTAAAGCCAACAAGCTCAAACTTATTAGAAGAATAGTGAATGCCAAAATCTATCGTGCTTTTCACATACCTCAAAATTCTTTTGGCTACCTTCATATGTTCCTCTGATGGATTTGTCATATACCTTGAAACCAATGAAACTGAATAAGCAATATCAGGCCTTGTGTGAGTTAAAAACATCAAACTCCCCACAATGCTCATGTATAATGTCTCATCAACAATTTTAGCACCATCATCTCTACATAATGTAACTCCATGAGCAATTGGAGTGGAAAGAGGTTTACAATCAGCCATATCAAATTTTTTCAACATATCTTTTGCATACTTTTCTTGACAAATAAAAATTTCATCTTTACCTTGATAAACCTCCATGCCAAGAAAGTACTTCATGAGACCTAAATCTTTCATCTCAAACTCATTCATCATAGCTTCTTTAAATTCATCTTTCATCTTTGAACTACTACCCATATATAACAAATCATCAACATACAAACTCACAATGAGAATATCATTACCTTCTTGTTTGTAGTAAAGGGTAGGTTCACTCTTACTTCTTTGAAAGCCATTTTGCTGAAAATATCCATCAATTCTTGCATACCATGCATGTGGTGCTTGCTTGAGGCCATACAAAGCCTTCTTCAACTTGTAGACATAATCTTCTTTTCCTTGAATCTCAAAACCTTGTGGCTGTCCCACATATACCTCTTCTTCTAACTACCCATTCAAGAAAGTACTTTTCACATCCATGTGGTGAATACTCCATTCCTTTTGAGCTGCAAGAGAGATTAGCATCCTAATAGTTTCTTGTCCTGCTACTGGTGCAAAAGTTTCTTCATAATCAATGCCATACCTTTGAGTGAAACCTTTACCAACCAATCTTGCCTTGCGTCTTTCAACACTCCCATCACTATTATACTTGGTCTTATAGACCCATTTTGTGCCAATATTCTTCTTCTTATGTGGAAGATCTAAAAGCTCCCATGTTTCATTCCTATTAATGGAATCCATCTCTTCATTCATTGCTTGCATCCAAACCTCATTAGCACATGCATCTTCAAAACATGATGGCTCAAAATCAGTTTTAGCAAGTAATGCAAAATTTACTGTCTCACCTATTGGATCTTCTTCATGTGCTTGATTTTGACACCTCTCATAAATATCACTCAATCTTCTTACCTTCCTTGGAGGACTAGAGGATGGACTTGCTCTTGGTATTGGTGAGGGGTTTCTTGGTGGGCTTGGTGATCTTGAAATAGAACCATTAGCTGGCTGCTGATTATCATTATCAGCAATATCATCATCATCCAAAACTGATTTTGGCTTTCAAACATGTTGTTTTTGATGACCATAAACTCCCCCTTCATCAAAAATCACATCTCTTGAAACAACAATCTTATTAGTAATAGGATTGAATAATCTATAAGCTTTGCTTTCTTCACTATAGCCCACAAAAATACATGATTCACTTTTAGCATCTAGCTTTTGCCTATTCTGATCAGGGATGTGAACATAAGCCAAACAACCAAAAAATTTAAAATGATTTACATTAGGATTTTTCTCATACCATGCTTCATATGGAGTCATCTTGTGTAGGGCACTTGTAGGACTCCTGTTGAGAATATATACGGCTGTAGCAACTGAATCAGCCCAATAAGAATTGTTCAAACCCTTGGTTTGTAACATGCTCCTTGCCATTTCTACCACAGTACGATTCTTCCTTTCAGCCACTCCATTCTGTTGGGGTGTGTATGCAGTTGTGAGTTGTCTTTTGATGCCATTCATCTCACAAAAATTCTGAAAATTCTTTGAGCAAAATTCTCCTCCTCGATCTATTCTCAAACATCTTATTGTGTTCCCTTTCTCATTCTCTACACGAGCTTTAAACTTCTTGAATGTATCAAAGGCTTCATCTTTAGTCTTCAAAAAATATACCCAACACATGCGTGAGTAATCATCAATAAAAGTAATGAAATATGATGACTTACCCAAACTTTGTGTTTGCATTGGACCACAAATATCTGAATGAATAAGTTGAAGTGGGTATTGGGCCCACCATGCATTGGTGCAGGAGCACGTCTGCGATAGGAAGTTTGGTGGCGACAGGAAGACAACTTGCAATATGACTAAAATGCAGGGTACAAGGAAAATATCAGAAAGTTTTGATTTTAAAATCTAAATTTTGAAATGTTTGTGTGTGTGAGTTTAGAGTTTTATGTTTTAAAATAATGTCCTATGATGTGGTGGCATAAATGGAGGAGTGAAATGATAAACTCTCCAAATATAGCCACTTAGGACCATGTGTGTTTGTTTTAGTGGAAGAATCTAATCATATCCAAAAAAGGACAGATAGTTGGTAGCAAGAATATTCATAATTTTTGAAACAGTCTCCTATTCTTGGATAGGGAAATTTCATATTCCTTATTTAGGGAGTCAATTTTTAGAGAGGAAGAGAGGGGAAGAAGACAAGTTTTTATTTTTGGGTTGAATTCGGTATGTTTGCAGAAATCAGTCTCAGTGCATTTGTAATATCTCCCAAATGCACTGTTGGATTTTGATGAGCTTTGGATATGTTGTTATAGGCCTAATTACCCCCATCTTCACTAGAGCGATCAAAGAGTTTTGATCTGGTTCAAAAGTTATTCATGTCTGAGTGCAGGTCTATCTAGAGACAGCAAGAAGCAATATTTTGCAGAAAAATGTACTCTGATGCGTGGTCAATATCTCAAGTTTGAACCGTTAGATTTCTCTAAATTTTTTATATGTTGTTTTAAACCTAGTTATGCCAAATCTCAACGGTTGGATTGAGTAAATATTATTGTTTTGAAATTTATTCATGTCTGAGTTCAGGTCTATCCAGGAGGCAACAAGAATGTATTTTCTGGGCAATTTGTTTTAAAACTTTTGTTTAATGGATTAAGTGGATGGAAAAGTATATAGAATGGATTTAGAGAGTATATGAATTTCTAATGTGTATGAAGAAACTCAATTAATACATTGTGATGTTGGATTTTAGTGTGTGATCCTGAAGGTTGTAGATGCCCCTTGATGCAACTCAGTTGAGTGTCTGATTCCTCCTGAGTTTTCCAAGGTGTGGCTCTGCATCATTTTTGGTATCAGAGCCTTTGTGAAGGTTTCCAGATTGATGAGTTTGAGCCTTTGAAGCAACCCTACAAGTTGAGTATATCCACGATAGGTTTCCAAATTGTAGCTTTGCATCATAATGGAAGAAGAAGAAGCAAAAAGACAAAGCTATAGCCAAAGACATTCTATATTCCGAACAAAGTGCAAGTGCAAGAATAAGGTATGCAAAGTTATAGTTGACAGCGGTTCCTTTGAAAATATAATCTCAGTAGAAATGGTTGAGAAATTGAATCTTCCAAGAGTACCTCATGATTTACCTTACAGAGCTTATGGGTTAGAAGATGAACAATGGATTGATGTCTTTGAAAAGTCATATGTTTCTTTTAATATTGGACCATATTTTGATACCATTGAATGTGATATTATGCCTTTAAAAGATTGTCACTTGATTTTGGGAAGAGCATGGCAATATGACAGGTCAACCATATATGATTGTAGAGAGAACACATAAACCCTCAATAAGGGTGGAAAGAAGATGGTGTTGTTTCCATTGAAGGATGATGAAACATGGAAAGAATCAAGAAGTATAGGTCTTATTTATAGGATAGCATTTCCAATGCATGATGAAGTGAAAGAGGAAGTGAAAGAAGTTTTGGTAGAGGCAAATGAAACTATAGAGAAGGCAACCATAAAGAGTGCAAATGTATGTGAAGTTGGTACAGAAATCTCAACAATGATAGTTGTGAGTTGTCCTTTGGAATGGAAAGAACCTGAAGAGCAGAAAGAAGATAAATTGTAGCAAGTAAATGTTGATGAGAAGAATAAAGAGGAAAGTCCTATGGGATTTGAGTGTGATAAAGTTATGGTTGGAACAATAATGTGTCATTTGAAAATAGAGGTGAGTACAATGCTGAAAGGTACTCCTATGAAAGAGAGTTTGGAGGAAAATAATGAAGCCTTCAAAATGCATGATGTAGTGAAATGTCAAGAGCAATGGCATGAGGATGGAGATAAAGATTGTGTAGCAGCAAGTTCTGAAGAAGAATCTAATTTATGGGAAGAGTTTACAGCCATCATGGGAGAATGGCAAAGCAATGGTGGTAGTATGGAGACTCAGCATGAAGAAGTTTCCAAAGAAGAGGTATCAGATGATGTTATGGACAAAGAAGATGAGGCTGGATATATTTATGACAGGGCAACAAATTATTTTTGGGACATAAATTTCAGAATAAAAATTCAAGTGTATGTAGCAATAATAAAAATTCAGAATGTGATGAAGTTACAAGTGTATGTAGCATCCATACAAATTCAGAATATGATGAAGTGGATGCATAGTGAGCAGCAAATAATTTTTATCTTACCAATGGAAAACAAACCAAAGTTAAAGATGAAAGAGAAAGAGAAAATTCAAATGATACAAGTTCAAGAAAGGCCAAGTTTTCTAATGGAGGAAAAGTACAAACCAAAAGTCAAGATGAAGGGATACATATGTTTTTCTAATGCTTTGTTTAGTAGGTGTTTCCAAGGGACTTGGAAACTTTTGAAATTTGGGAGTATGGTGCAGGAGCACGTCTACGATAGGAAGTTTGGTGGCGACAGGAAGACAACTTGCAATATGACTAAAATGCAGGATACAAAGAAAATATCAGAAAGTTTTGATTTTAAAATCTAAATTTTGAAATGTTTGTGTGTGTGAGTTTAGAGTTTTATGTTTTAAAATAATGTCGTATGATGTGGTGGCATAAATGGAGGAGTGAAATGATAAACTCTCCAAATATAGCCACTTAGGACCATGTGTGTTTGTTTTAGTGGAAGAATCTAATCATATCCAAAAAAAGGACAGATAGTTGGCAGCAAGAATATTCATAATTTTTGAAATAGTCTCCTATTCTTGGATAGGGACATTTCATATTCCTTATTTAGGGAGTCAATTTTTAGAGAGGAAGAGAGGGGAAGAAGACAAGTTTTTATTTTTGGGTTGAATTCAGTATGTTTGCAGAAATCAGTCTCAGTACGTTTGTAATATCTCCCAAATGCACTGTTGGATTTTGATGAGCTTTGGATATGTTGTTATAGGCCTAATTATGCCCATCTTCACTAGAGAAATCAAAGAGTTTTGATCTGGTTCAAAATTTATTCATGTCTGAGTGCAGGTCTATCTAGAGACAACAAGAAGCAATATTTTGCAGAAAAATGTACTCTGATGCGTGGTCAATATCTCAAGTTTGAACTGTTAGATTTCTCTCAAATTTGTATATGTTGTTTGAAACCTAGTTATTCCAAATCTCAATGGTTGGATTGAGTAAATCATTTTTTGTTTGAAAGTTATTCATGTCTGAGTGCAGGTCTATCCAGGAGGTAGCAAGAATGTATTTTCTGGGCAATTTGTTTTAAAACTTTTGTTTAATGGATTAAGTGGATGGAAAAGTATATAGAATGGATTTAGAGAGTATATGAATTTTTGATGTGTATGAAAAAACTCAATTAATACATTGTGATGTTGGATTTTAGTGTGTGATCCTGAAGGTTGTAGATGCCCCTTGATGCAACTCAGTTGAGTGTTTGATTCCTCCTGAGTTTTCCAAGGTGTAGCTCTGCATCATGCATTGCCTTTTGGAAATGATTCCCTTGAATGTTTCCCTTTTGCACACCCTTCACAAATATGTTTATGCTCTTCAAGCTTAGGCAATCCAAGAACTAAGGCATTTGATGTTAGATTCTTCAAACTATTGAAATTTAAATGGCCATACCTGAGATGCCACAACCAACTTTTATCCTCATAAGCCATATTGACAAGCTGATTATCATTTTGACCAAACTACAAAGGAAACATCATATTCTTTGTCATAAGAACAATTGTAATCACTTTTTTTTTTGATTCCTATCATAGATAGTACAATGCATGTTCTCAAATACCACTCTATAATTCTTCTCACATAGCTGCCCAACACTTGATAAATTATGCTTTAACTTGGGAGTATAATAAATATCTTGAACACTTTTCATACATTCCTTTGTCTGAACATCCATGGCTCCTTTGGTCGCAACATCCACAGTATTGTTATTACCAAGGGTAATATTGGATTTGTAACTAACATCAAGCTTTGAAAATATTTCTCTGTTACCAGACATATGGTTAGAGCATCAGGAATCCAAATACCAAACATCATTCACATTACTTTCACCTTTCCCATAACACAAAAATAAATTAACCAAGGAAGGATCCTCATCTTGTTGGGCATAATTTGCACTATTGTTACCTGATTTCAGTCTACACTCTCTCTCAAAATGTCCATACTTATTGCAATGATAGCATTGGATGTTCCTTTTATCAAATCTGCCTCTACCTCTGCCTCCTTGAGCACCTCCTCTTCCTCTAGATCCTCTTGAAAAATTCTGATTTTGGCCCCTTCCCGAGCCTTTGTTGTTGTGACTACTGCTACTAGCACCATCATTCTTTGAAATTTGCAATTGGGAAGCAAAAGCCTTCTCATTAACACTGATAGATGTGTCCCTTATTCTATCCTCATGTGATATAAGAGATCCAACCAATTCATCATACTCCATGGTAGCTAAATTTTTTCTTTCTTCTATGGCGATTACTATAATATTCCATCTTGGCGTTAGAGATCTCAATACCTTTTGTATTATTTGCTCTTGAGAAATAGATTCACCCAAAGTGGCCATTTTATGAGTCACATCTTTCACTCTCACATAGAAAAATCCCACACTCTCTGTCTCCTTCATCTTCAAGTTCTCATATTCTCTTTTCAAGGTTTGTAGCTTCACAACATTGATCTGATCATTGCCATGGTAAGCATCTTTTAGAGCCTTCCACGCCTCTTTTGTTGTCTGTGCATCAGCAATTCGAGGAAACAAGATCTTATCAAGAGCCATCTGAATGTGAAACAATGCCATTGCATTCTTCTTCTCAGCTTCTTTCTTCAATCTCCTGTCATTATGTTGGAGAGTATTCCAATCTGCAGGCTCTTCATATCCAGATTCAACGATCTCCCAAAAATCTTTTCCAATCAAAAAAGTCTTCATCTTGATTGACCAATATTGGTAATCAACTCCATCAAACTCTGGGATTTGCAAATTGTTTGCCATGCTGCTGTCTTCCAAACACCTTCAGCTCTGATACCAAATGTAGGATTCAAACAACAGCAGCAACACAAAAGAAAAAAAAATGATAATATTCAAAACAAGGAAGGCTCTGTTTTACTGCAGAGAAAAAAAAACTGATATATAATTCCATCTACAAATTGTTGTTCAGCCAATACATTTATTCAAATAAAAATTGTTAAAACTAATCCCTAACACATAGATCAAAATATAGATCAAGAGTTCTCACAGTAGTTTTAGCATTATTCCATGCCTATGATTAAGGATGGGAGAAGAAGTAACTAAGACTAAACTAAAATGCATCCAAAAATATTATCTAATGCATGCCATATGTACAACATGCTTCTTGTTTAAACTGCTCCTAAACTGAAGTATTCTAGAAATTATTCATAGAACAGTGGAAATGGAGCGGTGGAGCTGGAGTTTGAAGTGAAAATCTCATTCGACTGTGATAATTTAATATTGGCATCTGAGAAAGGGTGGGCTTGATTTTTCAAGTCATTTTGCGCTCTCAATTGTTTATTCCAATTCTCCCCCAAAAGTTGTTAATCTGTATACAAATAGATTTTAGTAAATATAATATTGTTACACTTAATACTTTTGAGATCAATAAGCAAAAGTCTGAGGCTGTTGAAAAGCATTTGTTAGATAGAACAAGAGCTACTTTCAACGTCTTTTCCCACACAGAACAAGATCATGGAAACTGGCTCTCTTGACCAATCAATTCAAAAAGTATGGAATTAAATCAATAATCATGGCTAGGAGAACTTCTTCTGAAACACACCTTATTCAATGATAGAATCATTACTGCTTCAAACAACTGATGGGCCCAAAGTGCACAAAATAAGTATACCGACATCGACTCATTACTTTCATCTCCTCTATCACAACATTATTCCTTGCCCCTGAAAAGGTACCCAGAAACACAGCATTATAATCTAAAACTGACAATATCGTCTAATACAAATATCTAGCTCATGTGCCTTTGATCTGCACAGATTTGATGGGCCTTGGATCTGTTTTGGCCATTTTTTCTACCCTCAGTTTTACTGTATAACCCTCCTAAAATACCTATGACATTTGGATGTCGGCTCCACTGTAGAGCATGCAAAATGGCATCGCATTAATTTAAAACAAAATCGCTCCATCTGTAATAGCATTAATAGTTTTAATTGTTCGTCTTACATGGTATGTTTATCATAGATGATAGAGGAGGAGAGTGTCGATATTTTTGTTATAAAATTTACTTATTTTGCATCTAGGTATCTACATTGATCATGGATAAAAACATTTCAAAATCGGGTGGGATAAGATGTTTGGGTGCAAATTATGTATGTTTAAATATTTTTCATAAATATTTAAATTGTTATACATCATTACAAAATCTCAAGAGATAAATTTTGATTTAGAAAAACAATGTATTTCTATAGCAATAAATAACAAGGGATAAATAAATAAAAGTATTAGATGGGCTCTTTCCATGATCGATATACTGAGAATATGTATTGGTTATGCTTGCTATTACCACATTAGTATTGTTGTCAAATTCACCCTTTACATAAGTGATCAACACCTCCTTAACAACTTCTTACAGATGCCTTCTAGCCATTGCTGTGAATTTTGTGAAATAATAGAATTATGTTATTGTGAAGAATGTGTATGCCCATAAAAATATATTACTAATACATTGTTATATAAACTAATACATCTAATTTCTTATCTACAATTTTTTTTAACAAATAGCCAACACAACGTGCACACAACTCTCTAAACAAGTTGTCACAATTGCCCGAAATCCCCTATTGGATATAACTATAGTTAAATAATTAATGTTTATCAAATGCTTTCAAGAGTATCTACCTTGAGATATAAGTTTATTTCTTCACAATATTGGATAGTCAACTACCTGGCCAATAAACATATTCTTGAGCTTCTGGACTGGAATTTATCGGATAGGGGTCTAACGTAAAGTGTTATAGTTTCCCGATAATATTGAATGAAAGAGAGAATTATCAAAGGGAGCATAAGTAAAAACCTATTCCAAGCCAACTATTGTTTAAGCAACGACAAATTGAATTGACCAAGGATTTAATGATTTAATATTATGTATATGAATGGAGGAAGTAAATGAATTAATAGTTATATTTAATTAAGCCATCATCACTAAAAGAGTATTGAATTAAATATTAATGGAATAGATATATTAAAAATTAGAATATATTTACAAAATAAAAATATTATTATCTATTAATCTAAATATTCAAATTTTACTCCTTATGTTTCTCATTTATCATTTGTTATTTATTATAGTTTAGAAATCATTTTATGATAACTATAAATATTACCTTACATAATAATAATTATTATTATTTTGAAGGCGAAGACTTATATGGATTCTCTAATATAAGCTTAGTTAATGTTAGCATCTTTTAATGCTAATTCACAGTAAATTTTGACCATTTTAATTGTATAATTAGAAAAAAAATTATTATTTTTCGAATAAACCCATGGCTAATAAAATTGGGTGTGAAGTAGCTTTGGTTTAGTACCAATTTCAAGTCCATTATTTTTTTGACCCTAATTGAGCAAGTAACATCTTGAAGGGTTGTCCACTTTTAGTTAATTTATCTTTTACTAAAATTGGATTCAATTATGTGTCATTTGGTTAAACAAAGTCTTTTTCTATTAGAATGAGGAGAGATTCACTATTAGGTTGGTAAAAAAATTAACGGTCATCTTGTCTTAGATATTTATTTGTGTTTAATATGCAATCTCATCCTTTTGGGAAATGATCAGTTATATTTCAGTCTTTGTGAGATAAATGGGCTAGTGACATGGATGCCCATCTTTGTTTACATCTACACCTCTATTCAAAATAGTAGGGATCACAATGTTCACATCCTATATCAACAAAAAATAATTAATTAGATTTGTCTCCATCTTTCAAGAGTCTATTTCAATAATAAGCATACAATATAGTTTGGGTTTATAATAATTAACCTTGGGGTTGTAGAAAATCAATATCTCTGTGAAATGGACAATTTTAGGTGTAAAAGAATGTATAGACCTTTCTTCTATGAACATTGGTCTAGAACTCACAGTTCCTCTTATGACCCAAATCAACAATTTCAAGAAGTCACATTGTTGGTTTTATAAACCTTTATTAAAGAGCATTATATACAAGACGAAAAGATTTTCTTTTAATTTTGTTTCCTATCTTGAAGGTAGAAGTGATAAAATTTTATCATTTTGCAGTATTCTATTAAGATGTGTATGCCCTTGTTGCATGTCCATCACATTTGTGGTGGAATGTTTCTTGGATTTGATCGAATATCATTTCCATATAATGGAGTGGTTTGCATCACAAATCACTTTCTAAAAAACTAAAACAGTTCAGATTGTTCAACATTCCTTTTTAAAAAGGATTGCATGATAAAATGAAATTAGGAGGTTACACATTGACATATTTGTCATAGAAACTTGTATGTGGATGCAACATATACAAACTTCAAGGCTATTAGAAATACATCAATGCCAATAGTTCATTTTTCTTTTATTATTAGTATTTCTTTTAATAGAATAAATGATATTATCTTTTAACTCTTGAAATCTATTGCACATGGGCTTAGTTTTTATTTGCAACCTTATGTGGTCAATTTTGGTATGCAATTTAACTTGTCTATCCTGGTGTCTTTTCTAGTTTTAATTGGCAGCTAATGTTATGGTACTATTAGTTATTATTCTATAGCTACTATTTTTTAGATAAATATTTTAATAGGTTAAATTTAGTTCTATAACTAAATTATTTGTAAGAATTTTCTAATTGTTGTGTACTATTGAACCAATAAAATTGCACAATTCTTCTTCTTATTATTATTTTCTCATCTACTAGATAGATGAACAAGTCAATATTGACACACTTGATAATAGTATAGTGTCAATTTGATTGGTGAAATTGAATGGATAGACTATTCAACATGCAAAGGAATATCAAATATGAGTCCTTTCCTTATCATTTAAATTTTTTTTATACTTGATCTACAACTTATCATTTGACATTTATCTCCTCTCTTTATCATTACTAACAATAAATCATAAAGCATGATAAAAATTGTTGATGAAATGTAATATAGACATTATCAATGACAATAATAATTCATAAACTATCCATCTAATAATAACAGAATAATGATCTCTTGGTTGAGAAAATCTCATAACAACATTTTTTTCTTGTTTGATTATTATGATGAGAAAAAAAACCTCATAACAAACACTTAAAGATATGAGTGCCTTGAGCATAGATTGGCCTAAGAGTTTCTATCCAATAATAACATAATCATAATGGGCGAGCATTGGAAGCTCAACAAGTTTTGGTCCTTTTTATATCTAAGATTTATAAACTTGAAAATTTGGTTGACAATATTTTTTGTTGTAAATTTATATAATGATTTTTCCACTTTCTCTCTTAAGAATACAAAACCTACTTGTGTCACGTTGGAGCCCTCTATGTGCCCACTTTTGAGGTTGTCACAATCTTTCCTTTTTAGTGTCCTTGTATGCATAAATTTGAAGACAAGAAATCATTTAGCAACTTTTAGAAGAAAAAAAACTAGCTCACAAAATAATGATGGAACTTATATAAAATAATAAGTAGAGGGATAGAAATTAATGTACTATTCATATGTAATATTATAGCATAAGATATCATATTAATAAATATCCTTAACTAGATATCCCAAATAATATTTAATAGGATATCCTATACTATAGTAACTATTAATATCTAATAGAATATAAATAGTTTATTATATTCTATGAATATACTATTAATAATAATATACTAATAACTATGTCCCACTTATAATATTAGCTTAAGAAATATTAAAATGTGGGATACAAGAGAAGATTGTTTCATTATTAATAATATTAATGTTAATAGAATGTTTTACTAATTACATTCACCATTTAATCATATGTACTTTATCTTTTCAAAACCATTTTCCTTTTTTTTGTACGAGTTTTTGTTGGCTGGTCATGAATATGACTCAAATTATGTGTGTATTTAAATGCAAAACAAACTATTTCAACAATTGTACATTTCAAACCAATTCTTCAATTGGAATGTAGTATATTAAATAAAATATTAATGTTGTTCAATTTCTAAATAAGTAAATTGTACATTACTAAATTGAAATCCTTCTTTTATTTTACATCTCTTTAATTTTTCTTTAAAGATAAGATAAGATAAGATAAAATTATTAATGTCCACAAAAAACCAAAATGGCTTATGGGATTGAGCATACAAATAGAAGAGCCAGCCAAGCAAAGGCACCAAACGGTGACTGAAAAGGAAGAAAGCAACAAGAAGAAAGAAAGACAAGGCAAGGACTAAGGGTCCTTCATTATCACAAAGAAATTCGTAATAAAGAGTTACATCCATCGACAATCCATAGTCTTTGGATGCCATGAAGAACCCCTATAAGACTGATGCTGCCTATAGAGACTGGGACAATGTCTAACAGATATGGAATGTGAAGTAGTGGAAGGCCTTTTCAAACCCTACAGAGGAGACAAGGGAGAGAAAAAGGTGGTAATGAGCTAATCAGATGTCTATCTCTGATGAAAGGACTGAAAGGTATTCTCTCGAAGATGGGTGGCCTCCTGAAGATAAAGTGCTAAACATTGCTAATCAATATAACTGAAGAACATTGAGAGAGAAGAACAGTCTCTAAAAAGGCAATAGAATCTCCCTCTAATCTTATAGTAATGAGGACAACGAAATATGAAGTGAGTCTCGATCTCAACCTCCATCAAAGTGCATAACTAGCATAATCGATCAGCCTGATCCATATGGTGATTAGTCCGAGCCCTGAGATGATCAAAACCAACCCTAAAAGAGCCCAAAGAAAAACCTATCAGCGTACCTCTTGCACCTCTTTCTGGTGCAAGCGCTAGTATATATAGCTAGTAGCATTTTGATGGGTGAATCTCAACAATTAAAATTATTATTCATTTATTACATAATATTATTTTATTTCATTAAATAGTACTAGTATCCATCAATTAAAATTTATTTGTGTTATGATAAGATTTGGTTTATGATTAGGGTGTTAAAGGATTTTTTAAATGTTTTATTTGATGTAATGGTTAGGTTTAGATTATAGTTTTTCTTAATATTCAATTTTGAAAAGAGTACAATACATTTACATTTTCATGTTCATATTTTGATAAGATTTGATTTATCATTATGGTACAATGTCATATTTTTGTAATGCTACATTTGGGTTGATGGTTAGGTTTAGGTTATAATTTGGCTTATTATTCAATTACGAAAATAAATATAATTTATTTTCATTTACAATTATGATTTTAAGTCAAAATTTATGTATGAGTATGTTGAATTAAGTTCAAAATTAGGGTAAGATGGTTCATCTATTTCCCTTTATTTACCTTTTGACTCAAGTTCATGCATCTCACTCTCTCCCCCTTATCCCATTCCTTCATAGATGTCCCCTGCCTACTTTCACCATCTCTTCCTCCAATTTACCATCTATTTGTACCTCACTCCTCTCTTACACACTCTCTCATTTCCTTTAGTTTGTTTATGTTTTACTTGGCTCGCTCTCTCTCTCTCTCTCTCTCTCTCTCTCTCTCTCTCTCTCTCTCTCACACACACACACACACACACACACACACACACACACACACACACACACACACACACACACACACACACACACACACATACTTTAGGTTATATTTTCACCATGGCATCTAGTATTCAATTAAATTTATCATTGGAGATTCATATTAAATATTATAAGGATTAATATGTTTTTTTGGTTTAAATAAATGTTAAACATGCTTAGCATAGATTTAGTTTAACATGAGGGATAAAAGTTGGTATATTTTGCTTATTAAAATGTACAAATTAATACCCAAATGTAAATATATGAACATCAAATATTTAGTTTACAAATATATGATAAAATTTGATTTATCATTATGGTACAATGTGATATTTTCATAATGGTATATGAACATCAAATATTTGATTGATGCTTATAGAATATCACATTGTACCATTCAAATATTTTATTGCTTACCATGCATTTTCATGTTTATAATATTTGATATTACATATATTCACATTAAAAACTATAAATATATAAAAAAATTAAAATAATTGATGTACGAATAATCTTGTATTAAATATTTTAAAATAACTTATCTTTTATAATAATATTTATCTAATTCTCAATGGCTAAACAATATTAGACTTATTTTTTGAATTTTTTATTTTAATAATTTAAATTTACTTTTTATATCTATTTATATTTTATAATAATCTAGTTTAATGATTAATTTATTTTTAAAAAATTAATCATATATATGATTCAATATATCCAATTATTTTAATGTTATAATGTAATTTTTTTTGTGGATAGTACTGTAATCTGAAATATTGATGTAAAAATTAGAACACAATCTACCCAAAAAATACAACAAAGAATAATTTTTTTTTTTAAAACATAATGGTTAAATCAATTAATAAATATATTTATATAAAAAATTAATTATAGATCTGATTATGTTAGCAATCATTTTTAGTTAAAAATAATGAATTATAACTAATGAAAGACATATATTAATGAAGAGGCATACAATTTGCAATTGAAAGAATAAGGAAAAAAAATATTTAATGAAACAACATATTGTACTTAATAATATAAAATTCTATAATATTTTATATAATGTGAATATATTTTTTATGCATGAATAAAATCATATCATTTATCAATAATAGCTAATTTGGTTGATGTAAAGACCTTATAAAATCATCACTGATGAGGTAAATATTGCAGCCTTCATTTTCTTCATGATCAACTTTGACTTCTTCCAAAACACTTAGAAAAGTATCTATTCTATTAAATGTCTCCCTTACTTTTTTTATAACATTTTTCATTCTCAAAATTTCAAAATCCAAGACAAAATCAAAATTCCTGATGCTACATTTACAAAATGTAGAAGCACCCTCCATAAATAAAAATAAATAAAAATGTAGATGCAATTTATAACAACTCTCTAATGTAGATTTTTCACAGTTATCGATATCATTTTGATATGATCCATTATAGTCAATTGAGACATTTGGACTTGGCATGATGATTTTAGAATCATTATTAGAGTGGTCCATTATATTAATATCATATCCTAAAAAAAAGATATAAAAGGTTGTAAATTTAAAAAATATTACATGTAATTTATCATGTATGGTGGTTGTGAAAAATATAGAGCATGTATATGAAAGAAAATATGATTCACAATAAAGAAAAAACATTACATTCATTTATAATTTTTTTTTTTTAAAATCATTATAGAAGTGCACCACATCAATATTGTGAATTGTTTCTTATACATTGTAGAGTGTGTTTGGTAATCTAAAAGTATAAATATATTTCACAAAAAATCTAAAGTCTTTAATTTTAAATTGTAAGTTATCAAAAATTATTAATTAAATATGAAATATATTTAATAATTAGAAATAAATAAAAATATTATATATATATATATTCTAATATAAGTTATTGTTGGAATTCTTTAGAATAATTGAGAGGGGGGTGAATCAATTATCCAAAGTCTAGAAGTACAAATAATTTTTTTTTATATAGCTTAGTGAACCCATATCCATAAAACATACTCATCATGCATGCATCCATTAGATCATACAATCACTTAAACTTGTAGGTTATTGTCAAAGAATAAGCAAGAAACATAACATATTCAATAATACATTTGATACAATGATTTTACGTGAAAATCTAATTTGGGAAAAACCATCAATAACATGCTACTCATTCTCACTTTTATGAAGTGATGCCCTATGAAAGGCCGACCTTGTTAAAGATTATAATACACACTTTGAAGTGTGACATAGTTAGAGGATTTTAATCACCCTATTAGGAGTGAGCCTTGTTAGAGAAATTTAGATCATTCACTTGGAATGTCACTTGGTTAAAGGATTTGCAAATGACTATTAGGTCAACCTTAATCCCAAGGATTTATCCTAGATTGGTACAATCATTAGAAAGTAATAGTAATGCTTGATCCGATAACAACTTACAACTCATTTTCAGATTATAGATCTTTGTTTTAGTCCTCCATTTTTCTTGGCTTTAACACACTTAAACTCTAATAGCTTGTTCACCCTTCAAGCATTCATACCCTTAAGCCTTATTTCTTTTCTTGCCAATAGCAGTCTCTTCTATTGGGTCTTTAAATGAAGCAATGTCTTAGACCTCTTATCTAACTTGGGTTCTCCAACATTGATCTTCTTTCTCTTTTGACCATCCATCTCTATAAATAGAAAATTAAGATATTTTATTGTTCATCCTCTATCGTTCATTTTAGGGTTAGGTAGGATTCAATGAATCTATCCATCTTTTCATTTTAGTCCCTTCTAGAATCTTCTCCTTCAATCCTCTTTGAATTTGCCTCAAAATGGTTTACCATGAATTTTGTGCATCATAGTTATCTTCCACACACTTCACAAAATTCAAGGAAACAAAATTGTCAGCTTAGATTCATCAAATGCACGATTTACCATAAATAATGACACTCGACATCAATATGCTATCACTCAACTTCCATACTATTCTTCCATTTATCATCCATTAGATAACTTGGAAAACACTAAAGTTTACTAGTGCTCGGCATCAACTAAACTTTACTTGGCTTACACTGTATCGCTAGGCATACATTAAAATTTGACTTTTCTTAGCTCCAACTAATTTTCTACTCGGCTTGCCCTAAATTTTCTTGGCACCTACTGTCCACTTAGTAAAGCTTGGCAGACTCAATTCTTCTTACTTGTTCTTCTAGACTTTGTCAATGTATCCAACCTTTGCAGCCTTAATTAGATAATCAATGCACTATATCATCACTATCTTAACTAATCTTTGTACTCTTTTTTCATACCATAACTCAACCTTTTCCCTAAGTTCTTTTTTTATTTCATTTGATCAAAACCTCCTTATCAATCAAAAAAATGATAGTACTCAAATCAACTGGGAAGTTGTCTTAGCAAGTTTGACATCAGTGACAAAACAATGATTGAAACACATTGCCATACTTATATTAATTTGTTTTCAATAGTTACAACATATTCAAATGAAAATATGACTGATTTCTTTTTTCATTTGAAATTGTTCGATTGATTATTGAAATCATCATGGAACTATTTTAAATACAATATTGAAATTGATTACAATAGTATCAATAATCAATCATTTGAATATGAATCACTAGATTCATTTTAGTGAATCATGTTTCATCGAAGTAGGTCATTTGTATCAAGATTCAATGCATCAAACCAATATATATGCTTAGAGGTTCTTCATCTCATATATGAAGTACCATTATTTGAATGCCTCAGTACAGAAAATTCACAGATTGATTGCGTCTATGTAAGTATATGTTTTATTACAATTTTTCTTATTCTTTCATGAAATGTGTGATTAAAAAAAGACCCCAATGCCCCCATCTTTCAACCACATGTCGATTCCAAGATGTATCCAAAAATCCAACAAATTGTATATGAAAAATTTGGCCATGATATTGAAATTTCTCTAGACCCTGAGTACTAATTTGGGGATCTTGAATAATTGTTTTCAACTAATGAGAACTATTTTCATCTGAATTTGTGGGGTAAGGAACTTGTTCTAGATAGATTTTTGTAGGAATAAAGTACCATTTGGTGAGATCACACTCCTCACAACAAACCAATTCATCAATAATAGGATCTCTATAGAAATGGTTGAAATTTTGAAGAGCTGGAGGATGAAATCTACGAAAACATGCTTCTAGAAGATTTCAATTTTGAAGATAAATATTTTTCCTTTTCTTCACTATGAATTCTTCTAAGATCAACATACTGGTAGAAATAATTAGTTCTAATTGTTCTTTGCCTTAACATTTTCTTTGAAATATCTGAAAGAAAAGAAAAGAAAAGAGAAATAAATCCAAATAAAATATTTATGAATAAACTAAAAGAGTACTTGTCAAGTGGAATAATTTAACCAAAATAATTCAAAATATGTTCTTTAATTTTATTTTATTTATAATTTTCAATTTAACTTGTTCCAATATCAAAGAATGATAAAATATCTTTTTCTAGTTCTTCCAAGAAAAAGAACATGTATAACCTCTCAGTAAATGATCCACATTATATTTTTATAGAAAAACTATTTACAAATGATTTACTGTTGCACTACAATAAAAAGAAAAATGTACTTATTACAGCTAAAGTTATTGTAATATTAAAGAGAAATGTTTTGTGACATATTTTCTATTTCTTTAAGCCCTTTTTCTTCTTTTCTTTTATTAAAGTTGTTTTTCCTTTATCATTTTCTCATAGTGATCATAGGAAAATGGTCGCATTATCATCAATCCCTGTAATATTACATGACAAATTACAACAAATGTCATTTATGTTCTCTTTGTTGGATCTATATCACTTATTACTTTTTCAAGTGTTAAACCTTGAGATTTGTGTGTTGGCAATGCCCAAGCAAATTGCAATGGTATTTGAGTTGTACAACCTCTTTGTGCAAGATATATCAAAATTCATTTTGGATTTTCTTCATTAAAGTAGGTGTCAAATTTCACCAGTACGTACAAGGGTATTTCTAGTGTCATGGTTCCTGGCTTGTACACAATCTCTTGAACAAAACCTAGAGCACCATTTATAAGTCCTACTTCTATCCATAAATTGGAATTCAACATTACTCTTGCATTCTTTGAGATCAACGATTCCATGTCTAGTTCATATTTAGAATTGTCATATTCTCTAGTAATATTTGATACTTCAGTTGCAATAATGTGTGCAATAGATTGTCTGAGAGAATGCAACATACTTCTTTTATGAATGTGAAAATTATCATTTGTCAAAAATAAATGAATTTTTTTTTATCAGAATCATCATTTATTTCTAGAAAAATATTACTTATTCTCAACATCAATAAATTCCAATCCATAATTGTTGGATTTTCATATTTAAGATTACTAAGTAACTGATGAAACTTTTTTCGTTCCAGGTCTTCTCCATCTTGCCTTAAAATATTTTCTAATGAGACTACATTTTTGAATTCTTCCCATAGTAGCTTTTCTCTTCTAAAACTTGCATATGGCACTTTGTCTTTTACCAGAGGTAGTTATCTAAAGTCTCCAACTAAAATGATTGAAACTTCTAGGAAAAATAACAAATATTTATCAATTGATTAGATTTTAAATTTAATATTTTAAGATATCATGAATAATATTAATCATACTTTAGCAAATAAAAATAGGTGAACACCTCCAAAGTTGAGATTGGATTTATGAGGAAATTCATGAGGAAGCCTTGAGTCAATATTCTCAAGCAGCTTCTCCCCAATAAAGCTCATTTCATCTATCAATATATATTTAATATGACTCATTTCCTCTTAAAAACTTGCCAAGCGTGTTCCTTTTAGTTGCATGAACTCCTTAATTGGAATTTTCAACTTTGAATGTATTGTTGATCCACCAATGTTAAATGCTACTACTCCAGTTGGTGTGACGAGTAGTAGATGGGAGTGATTTGGCATCGCAACTTGTTTTAGATATTAACTAATTCTACTAATCAAATATGGATTTCTAGTACCTACAATTCCTTGAATAATAATATATAATAGATCCACACTCTCACCTACTTAACAATGTGTCATAATAAAGTCAAATGCCTTTTTCTGTCTCTACAAAAAAAAATTGTGTTGATATTTTTCCCTGTGGAAAAATTTGAAACCAATCCATTTTCTCTCATTCTACTAATAAAATGTATTGCCACATTACTTTCTTCATTTGACCTATATGTATTTTACCAATTATACTGTATATATATATCCCTTTATCCCAACGTATCAATTTCAAAAACTTGCATTGCTTGTGAATGATGCAACCATGAAATTTTTTGGTAAACAAATTGTTCTTTTTTCTTACTCTTTGGATGCCCAATATTTGTGAACAACAATTGATTAAAATAGTTGGGAAGTTGTTACTAAGTGACTAACCTCCCTCTGAATTCTTAGGTACAACTCCCTTTTGTATTTGAGATTTGCAATGAATTATGTTTGTTCCTAACCCTAAATACGGTGCGTTCTTAACTTGATAACAAGAAAGGTGAACCAAGTTAGGCATAGATAGGAACTAACTTAGGCTAGGATTTTAGTCTTAGGATTAGTCAAATTTGTGGGTTCACACATCTTATAAACCTACAAAGTTTGAAAATTTAGTAATGAATACTATATACAACTAAACTAATATCAGTAAGATTCAAATTCTAGGAATGGAAAAGACTAACTCAAAAGAAAAACATGGAAAATAATCTCTCTTGAACTTTCAATAACAATACTATTATCTTCAGCTCACTATTTTGGAATAGAGAAATGAAACTTTGTTCATTCCTTGATTCAATTCAGACCAAAAGAGAAAACATAAAACTAATACAAAAAAAAATGAAATATTAAATGATTGACACAAAATACCCTCAAATTGTCTCTGCAACATCAAGTATTTCACCCCAAAAATTAAATGACCTTCTATTAATATTTCATTTCACTATATATATGATTCAGAGATGACTATTACAAAATGGGATTCAAATTCATTCATCTCCTCAAAATTGACAAATGGCAAGGAGCATATTGTTAGTTACAATCATTACATCAAAATGTGAAAGGGCGAGATAAGAATCACTTTATCTTCTTTCCCTTTTTTGATTTCACCCTATAGGCTTTGGCAGGAACAATGATTGGGATCAACTACTCATGTTTATGAACATGAACATTATTGTATTACAAGAGCCACTTGGAATTCTCTCTAGGCTAAATCTTTGATGGCATTCAACTACTCCTGCATCTCCTCCATAGCCATGTGTATACACCCACCAAGTTTCTAGAGCTCAAAAATTCTATTCTAGTGATTGGAAGATTTCTCCATTAAGCTATCTAGATAATTGGAGAAATTCTTTTGCATGACAGGCACTCCAACTATCCCTTTTCCTTGTCCGCTAGCCTAAGAATCTGTATGTAGACCTCTAAATAATTCATAGTCTATGTCTTGATCCTTTTTAACTTTGTCTTTCATCTCCTTCAATCCTTCTTCTACCACTAGGATGATTTCATATTTGAATCGCGTGCTTTGTAGCCTTTCAAATACGGGCTCATCTCCCCTAGGTAGAATCTTTGCATCTATAGCTTCCTTAGCCTTCATATGAATGATCATCTTCAACAAGGAAATACAATCTTCACTCTTGGCTTTCTCTACTACCAGGGTAGCTCAGTTAGATGAGATGTTGTCCTTCTCTATCTTGAGCCTCAATACTACATTTCCAACTTGCTCTATGATTGCAAGTCCCTCAGACTTGAGTTTTCCAATCCAATCTCTATAGATTTGTCTAAAGTTCTTGTCTTCCTATAGCTAGGAGATGGTAGCTTGAATGTTAGTGGCTATAGGATCACTAATGGTTGACATTCCTAAGATGCTTGCCAAGAAGGTGACTAATTACCTGATGAAGCAATTAAGCTCATGAATCTTCACCTTCATTTTGACTTTAGCTAGCTTAAGACTTTCAAGTTTCCCTTCTATCACATCACTTGTTGACTTCCATAAGCCCACCTTAGTGTCATGACTAACTTCTCTAAGATCCATAGAATGTAAGGAAAAATCCTCTGTAGACATGTTTTCAATCATCCCCTCTTTAGTGGGCTTGGCAATCTCCATAGTTAGATGCCCTGTGTTAGGATCTTGCCCAAGAATTGATAGGGTCATTTTCTTCTTGACTTTACTCAATTATGATCTAGAGTGGATAACCAAAGATAATGTCTCTTTGTTGGGAAATCCCTCTTATTTCCTCTTCCTCTTTTTGTCCAAGGTGTCTTCTAGCCATGATTCTATGCCAATCACCTTAGATGCAGTCCTGAGTGTGTCTATATTGAAAATATTTCTTTTGACCAGGGTCAATGTCTTCATAGCTAAAGAGAAAGGATTCTTTGGGGCCTGTGAAATGAGCTTTGAAGACTTGGGACCTTTCTCTACTTTTGTAGTCTTCTTTGCAGCTTCATCAAACTTAGTAGACTCACTTTCACTACTTCCACCATCTCCATGATCAACCACTTGTACTTGGGGACTACTTGGGTGGGAGTAGTGCAACACTCGCAAATGGGATCATACTACTATGGGGGGAGAGAGCCACTGTGACTATGCTATCTTTCAATTCCTCCACCTTCTTGTTCTTAGCTTCTATATTTATTTCAATTACTATTAGAGAATTGTCCTAGTAAGTTTTGTCAAGAGGAATGCTCTTGTTGAGAGATTGGTCACCTCCACTTGATGGTTGTGCAGGCCCTTGAGTAATAGGCAAGGGTGCACTTGATGCACCACTCTAAGGAGAGGAAGTTGCTGCTACTTTTGGGGAAGCTTGAGAAGATGTGCCTTTGCTTTGACTTCTTTGAGTTATGTTCCATTCAACCCATTTTCCAATCCTCTTGTAGATTTGAGCCATCATTACATCATGCTCATCCCCGATGTCTTTTTAAGGCTCTAAGCTTATGGGAGTGCCTCTAATCTTAGTTAGGTATGTGTTGCTATAAATATTTTGGTCATCATTTTCCACCCCTTCTACGTCAATGTTAACTTTTTAGATTCTCACCTCATCAACTATTAGTTTGGTGAAGGCTCAACCATGACTCTTGAACTCATCCTTGCAGTCAGCCTAGTAATCTTCAATGGTGACGATATGTTTTATCACACTTTCTATCTGGAAAACATCCCTGGCATACCCATTTGGGTTGAACATGGGCCTCAAGACTTCATACATGTACAACTTATACTTATTCTCAAATTCCTTCAACATTCTCTTGGCATCAAAGTGAGTGTCATAGCTAAAAGCACCCACCTTCATGGAAAATTCTTACCCTTTCTTCTTCAAGCTCCTACTCAATATGTTCACTTGAAGAGCTTTCCACACAACCTTGATTAGCATAAGCATGTCACTAGGATACCTTGGTAGCTTCAAGGGGAATCCATCAAAGGCTTCAAGACACAAGTAAGACAAAGATGAGAATTTAATGAAATAACTCCCAAATTGGCCGATAGTGGCCATGTCTCTATGACTGAATCTCCTATCTAGGAATCCTTGTATCCCCTTGCAAATCCTCATAGTAAATGCATTATTTACTTTCACATACTCTACATAACTATTTTGTAAATGTAAGCATCGATAAAACTCTCTAGTCTTTGGAGGCCTGACCATAGTTGCAATGAGGCCAACATATAAATAAGGAAATAAGACATATAGAATGTATTGTAAAATTTGGCTGCTTAGAGAGCTTTGGACAAAATTTCCCTTACGTCTTGAGCCTAGTCAATGTATTGAGTGTTATAGAAAATGACTTGTACTAAAAAGAAATACTACTTAACAAAATTCAAAGCTTCTACCTCACCTTTGAAGCTATGTAGGAGAACCAAAATATCAATAATCTCTAGTTTGAGGTTGGTCTAAAACAAGGTTTTAGGAACTTTACTCTTAGCACCCTGTGGTTTTTGGAACCAATTCTACATGATTTCTTTCCTCTAGATCATCTTCTTTTTGGAGAACTCAGAGATGACTCCCGCAAAGGTCTAGTCTAAGAATTCTTCTAGTTCTGGCATGCAAAGAAAATTTAGCATAGTTTGCCTATCAATTGAAATTAACATTGTGTCATCAAGAAACACAATCTATTAGAATTACAATAGGAAAGCTAAACTTCTGAGAGGGGGTGGGGGGGAAGGGTGAATCAACAATTAAAACTTGAACCCATAAAACTTTCACCACACATTGACGCAGGCAAAGAGGATGAATAACTAGGGCCAAAGGCTCACCCAGCTATCTAAACCAACCTGCAAGAGTTAACACAATGGAAGAAAACACAAGTGGACAACAACCAAAGGAGGAGAAGAGGGAGATACTTCTATTGATTCATCAAAATATTTTCATACATGCCCAGCTATAAGCCCTTCTAGGTTACAACCAATTACCATACATTCACATTCAAAGATTCAATAGCAAATTTGCAATTTCAGTTTTGCTCCCTCGAAACTTTTCCTTCTTCTAAAACTTTTCTCTTCTAGGAAAAAAAACTTGGTTAGCTCTAAGCCTAAACTCTCTATTTATACTTGCCAAAATGGCTTACAGATCATTCTAGAATCATTACATAAGAGAAAGGTCGACACAAGATCTTATCATAAATTCATGATTGAAATTAATATGCAGGTTGGCTCCTACTAAGAACCAAAAAAAAACAACTCGACACCCACTGGATAGCTTGGCACCCACTAGGAAACTGACACTCGACATCACTCGGCATCCACTAGAAACTAGCACTCGATATCCATTGGGAACTTGGCACATGAAGGATGCTTGGCACATGAGGAAACGCTCGACACATGAAGGATGCTCAACACATGAAGCATGCTCAACACATGAAGAATCACTTGAAAAATGAAGGATGCTTGGCACATGAAGAAAGTAACTTGGCACCAACTGTAGGATGAATAAAATGAGCAGGATAATAAGGCAACCCAGGATGCTCTTGCATCTGACAACCGAGGTTGGAAGAAATGATTCTCCTAAATCATTGAGATGTCCCAACCTGAGCTAAATCCAACTCAAATTGAGAGATCCATGAAGCATCTTCAATAGGTCTATTCTTCCACTTCACCAAATATTCATAGTAATCTTTTCCTCTTGTACTCTTGCCAACTCTCTGATCCAATATCTGTTCAACTTCCTCAATCTGTTTCTTAGGATAATCATCTAGTATAACAAATTCATCCTCTAACTCATGATACTTATACAAATCAGAAATGTTAAATATAGGAGATATATCCATGTCATCAAGTAACTCAACTTCATAAGCACTACCACTATCAAACTTCTTCACAATCTTACAAGGTCCAAATTTCTTCATCTTCAGCTTGCTATATGTTCCAACTAGGAATCTTCCTTTCTTTAGATGAACCATCACCTCATCACCAACTTGAAAATCATGGTGTCTTCTAGACTGATCAAGATTCTCCTTATAATTCTAATTACTTTGTCCCAAGCTCAACTTCACTTATTTATGCAAGGATTCCATAAAGTTAGCAAATTCTTCTCCTGCAGTGCTTTTCTTTTCTTCACCAACAACATCTCTCAAATCTGATATACCTCTAGGATGCATTCCAGTAACAATCTCAAAAGGTGTCTTCCCTGTACTCCTATTCACAGAATTATTATATGCAAATTTAGCTTGTGCCAATACCATCTCCCAATTACTCAGTTTATTCCCAACTAAACATCTCAGCAAATTACCCAAGCTTCTATTCACAACCTCTGTCTGTCCATCTTTTTGTGGATGGAATGTAGAACTAAACTTCAATTTAGTACCCATCTTCTTCCACAAAGTCTTTCAAAAATAACCAACAAACTTACTATCTCTATTTGAAATAATGTTTCTTGGTAATCCATGCAATCTCACAATCTCTTTAAAGAAAAGTTTAGCAACATGCTCTGCATCTGATGTCTTCTTATATGGTATGAAATGAGCCATCTTAAAAAATCTGTCCACTACAACAAATATGGAATCATACCCTTTCACTGTTTTAGGCAATCCAAGAACAAAATCCATACTAATATCAGTCCAAGGTTTCTCAGGGACTGTAATAGGTGTATACAAACCAATCTTTTGACTCACTCCCTTTGCAACTTGAAAAAGTCCATAGCTCGTTACAAATTTCTGAACATCCTTATACATTTTTGGCCAATAATATTTCTCTTTCAGCAAACTCAATGTCTTATCAATTCCAAAATGTCTAGCTAATCCACCACTATGCTTTTCCTTAATCAAATTCAACCTCATAGGACTTCTAGGAATACACAACTGAATACCTTTGAACAACATACCTTCTTGAATGAAATACTCATCATACTTACTTATGTGATCTATTAGATTTGGTGCTCTGCACTCTCTCCATGCCTCAAAAAAATCAAGATCAGCATCATATAACTCTTTCATCTCATCAAAACCAAGAACTTCAACCTTTATTTCAATCAACAAAGAACGTCTTCTACTCAATGCATCAGCAACTTTTTTAGTAACTCCACTCTTATGCTTGATCAAAAATGTAAAACTCTGCAAATACTCAACCCACTTCATATGTCTTTGATTCAATTTATGTTAACTTCCAAAGTATTGTAAAGCTTTATGATTAGTACACAATACAAACTCCTGAGGCATCAAATAATGTCTCCACTTCTTCAATGCTTGAACAATGGCATAGAATTCTTGATCATACGCAGAATATTTCCTTTTAGCATCATTCAACTTTTCACTAAAGAAAGAAATAGGCTTACCTTCTTGACTTAATATAGCTCCTATTGCATTACCACTTGCATCACATTCAACTTGAAATACTTTATTGAAATTAGGTAAAGCCAATACAGGTAATTCAGTAACCTTTTGTTTCAAAATATGAAAACTTTTATCAGCTTCATGCATCCACTTGAATTCCTTTTTATCTCCCCTCATTGTCTTAGTCATAGCATTACAAATAGCACTAAAAGTATGTATAAACTTTCTATAAAAACTAGCCAAACCATGAAATGATCTTACCTCACTTACATTCTCAGGTGTAGGCCATTCCAAAATTGCTTTAACCTTTTCAGGATCCATCTTCAAACCATCAGCTAAAATCACAAACCCCAAATACACAATCTCTTCTTGCATAAAAGAACACTTTTTCAAATTAATCAATAACTTTTCCTCTTTCAACCTTTGCAATACTTGCCTAATATGCTCAAGATGTTTTTCCTTAGTCTTGCTAAATATAAGAATATCATCCAAATAAACAATCACAAACTTACCCAAGAATCTTTTTAGAACTTCATTCATCAACCTTACGAAAGTACTAGGTGCATTAGTCAAACCAAAAGGCATAACCAACCATGCATACAAACCATCTTTTGTCTTGAAAATAGTCTTCCATTCATCACCTTCTCTAATTCTGATCTAATGATAGCCACTCTTCAAATCAATCTTGGTAAAATACTTTGCTCCACTCAAATGATCCATTATGTCATCCATTCCTGGCATAGGAAACCTATATTTCACTGTTATCTTGTTAATGGCTTTGGAATCAGTACACATTCTCCATTGTCCATTCTTTTAAGGTGCTAATACAACAGGTATAGAACATGGGCTCAAGCTTTCTCTGATCAAACCATTCTACAATAGTTCATGCACTTGTCTATTAATTTCTTCATTCTCTGTAGGTGTCAATCTACATGGTGCTTTGTTTGGAAAACTAGCTCTAGGGATCAGGTCCATACAATGACTTATACTTCTTACTGGAGGTAAACCATCAGGAATATCTTTAGTAATAATGCCTTTATACTCATTCAACAGCTTTGGAATTTCTCCTAGCACTTGGTCAATACTACCATCTATCACTCGGTCATCACTGACTGGCACTTGGTTAACATTTTTTTTCTGGCACTCGGTCTCCATTGAAAAAACTTGGTTTTCTTGGAATTATAGCAAAAAAAAACTTGATTCTTTTTCACTTCTTTTTCAAATTGTTTCCCATTAACCATTCAAATTTTTATAGTAGTACAATTAACCTCATCTGGAACTTCAATCAAAGGCAGCAATGTTTGTTTCTTCCCATTTACCCAAAGAGTATATTGATTCAATCTTCCATAATGTACAACATATCTATCATATTCCCAAGGTCTACCCAACAAAATATGCCAACAATCCATGGGCATAATATCACACAAAACTTCATCATAGTAATGCCCAATTTTGAACTTCACAAGGCATTGCTCACTTACCAATATCTTATGCTCATCTTTGATCCATGAAACATGATAAGGTTTGGGATGTTTCAGCCTCTGCACCTGCAACTTTGTAACTAGCTCTTTTGATGCTAGATTTGTAGAACTTCCACTGTCAATGGTCACTTTACAACATTTTTCATCCATCTTATACCTTGTCTTGAAAAGAATTCTCCTTAAAATAGGTTACTCATCACTTCCCTTATTTCATAAGGTTCTTCTCACCATCAAATTTTCTCCAGCCTCAGGTCCACTTGGTGAACCCTCATTACCTTCTTGAATCACAACATTTCTATTATTCTACCCACCTTCAAAAGATCTACATTCAAAGGATCTATGTCCCTCTTTACTACATCTAAAACAATTACCATGAAATCCACCTCTAGAATAAGAATTACCTCTTCCTCGGTAAGAATTACCACTTTTCCATTCAATCTTTCTTTTGTCATCATTCTTCCATTTAGGTCTACCTTTATGCTACACAGAACTATCATATCTACCACTTTCTCCATAAGATCTACCTTTGCCTCTCTAGAATCTACCACCTCTACCTCTCTGTCTTTGTTCATGCTTCTTTGTCAAGATCTCCTCAGCTTTCAAGGCATATTGATATGCTTCTTCTACACTTTCTAGATTCACAAAACTTATTTCATCTTGTATTCCAGATCCCAATCCATTAATGTACCTTGCAATTTTATCAACATCATCATCCACATGTCTAGATCTGATGTCCAGTCTATAGAATTCCTCAGTATACTCTTTCACAGTCATGTCTTTTTGTTTCAAATTTTGCATCTTTCTCAACAAGCTAACTTGGTAATCAGCAAGAAGGAATTTTTTATTTACCTTGTTCACCATCTTTGGCCAAGTTCTAATCTTCTCCTTTCCTCTCCTTTGTCTATCAGTTTGCAAGTATTCCCACCATAGTGATGCATGACATTTCAACCTAGTGACTGCAATCTTCACCTTTCTATTATCAAGAGTGTTTTCATACTCAAAGAACTTCTCCATATCAGAGATCCAATCTAGCACAACATTGGTGTCCAATTTTCCATCATAAGGAACAATTTCTATAGCAGGCTTTGAACTCACTCTAGACAATACTCTCAACAATCTTGCTTCATCTTGGTCTTCTTCAGGTTCTAGATTATAGTTTGGTGCTACTGCTTCATCATCACTTACATCATCAAGATGTTCCCTTCTCCTCTGGGCTATCTCCACAACATCTAATCTGGCTGCAATTTGTCTCAACTGATCCAATATAGCATTATCAATATTATTTCCTCTACCACGAACCATCTTTAAAGATCAAGTTCGTGCAAGATCGTAACCCTTTGCAAGTTATAGGTCAAATCCACAGATCTGCCACCCTACAACCAAATCCAAATTAGGGCTCTACACGATCCAATCTCAACAAGGATGAACCTCAAGCTCTAATACCAATTGACGCAGGCAAAGAGGATCAATAACTAGGGCCAAAGGCTCACCCAGCTATCCAAACCACCCTGCAAGAGTTAACACAATAGAAGCAAACACAAGTGGACAACAACCAAAGGAGGAGAAGAGGGAGATACTTCTATTGATTCATCAAAATATTTTCATACATGTCCAGTTGTGAGGCCTTCTAGGTTATAGCCAATTACCATACATTCACATTCAAAGATTCAAAAACAAATTCGCACTTTCAGTTCTGCTCCCTCAAAACTTTTCCTTCTTCTGAAACTTTTATCTTCTAAAAAAAAAAACTTGGTTAGCTCTAAGCCTAAACTCTCTATTTATACTTGCCAAAATGGCTTATAGATCATTCTAGAATCATTACATAAGAGAAAGGCTGATACAAGATCTTATCATAAATTCATGATTGAAATTAATGTGCATGTTAGCTCCTACTAAGAACCAAAAACAAACAACTCGACACCTACTGGATAGCTAGGCACCCACTAGGGAACTGACATTCAGCATCCACTAGAAAATGGCACTCGACATCACTCAACATCCATTAGAAACTCAACACATGAAGGATTCTTGGCACATGAAGAAACACTTAGCACATGAAGGACACTTGACACATGAAGGATGCTCGGCACATGAAGAATCACTCAGCACATGAAGGATGCTCAAATCATGAAGAAAGTAACTCGGTACCAACTGTAGGATGAATAAAATGAGCAGGATAATAAGGCAACCTAGGATGCTCCTACATCACACATCCATCTAATGCATTCAATAGATAAACTAAAATAACATGTAAAGTACATACATCTAAATTATGTAAACATGTAAGCAATCATACACATAACACTAGATATGATTACCCAAAAACCCTCCAAGTGAGAAAGTAAAACTGTGGTGGGGATGGTACCCACAAATCTTCACTACTATAGTTGTAAAGTGTATCCAACTAAGGTTACAATGTTTTGATCATGAATCATGATCTACCTTATGAAAGTTCTACCCTGTTAAAGGCTTACAAAGGCTGATAGGTCTCACCTCTTTAGAGGATTTCAACACCATGTTAGAAGTGTGCCTTGTTAGACGACTTCAACTTACAACTAATTGAACACCCTATTAAAGGATTTCATACAACCTGCTAGGACTACTTTGTTAAGAGATTTGACTAAAATCACTTGTTAAAATGTCTCAGCATAGTTCCTACAATTGGTACTTGCTTGCCTAATAAAAGATCACCTCTAAACACTTATCTTCTTGATCCTTCTTGATCAGATGGGTTAATGTTGCATCCTTCTCTCTATCCTCTATTCTTCTCTAATTGATTCTGCAATTCACTCTTTCTTCATAACTTCTATGTCTCCATGAATGCTCTGTTTGTGCATGCAAACTTCTCTATACTCTCCTTCAATCCCATACACACTCACTAGATAGTTTAGGGTTTTGTCCTCCTTAAGAAGACTATGAGACTTAGGGTTAGGTATGAATCTATGACTAAGATTCATCCATATTGCTGCTTAAATCTTCCAATTTTTTGATTGGCTACATGTAATTGCATGGGGAATTTAAATAGAGATTCATCCTTATCTCCAAAAGATCATAATCAGTCCTTAAATTGGCTCAAAAATGGTTTACATAGTTGTTTGTGCCATTACAAAAAAATATGTACAAACTATGTCACTCAACATATGAAATCTCTGATGCTCAGCATGCACTATATTTCTACTATGACTCAGCACTTGCACTTGCTTAGCATCTACTACTTACATAGCTCCTAAATCAATCGACATGGTCTATCTGCTTGGCACATGAGTGGCTCGGTACTCATTGATACTTGGCATGGTCTGATATTTACATGTTGTGCTCAACATGTATTACTAGTTTGGCATGAACTAAGTAAATTCTTAAGTGTGTTGACACTCACTTGTCAAAACCAATCTAAGATCAACAATCTCCCCCTTTGAAATGAGTGTCAAAAACACTTGAATATACATAAAATCAACCTTAATTTCTCGATCATAACATATTAATGACTTCACTTATATACAAAACTTGAAATTTTTAAAATTTTACAATAACATAGATACCTCAAAATCTGATAACTCCCCCAAAGTTAATATGTTTGTTCTGTAGCCAAAAATTGTGCCCCTTTTTGAGTAAATGCATCTCTGCTAATACAATTTGACTTCAATGCACTTATTCTCTTTCATGCTCTTCCTTAGCTAATATCTCTTTAGTTTTCTCTTTTCTCCCCCAATGATGTATCTCCCCCATATTCTCTATCTACCTCATTCTCTATTTACTATCTCCCCCATTCTCTATCTCCCCCTTTTCTGACACTGATGTTAAATGGGCTATACACTTACAATGTTTTTGTCCAAAAAAAAAATTATGGGCATCCATTATGATCTTGAGGGTTGCATCCCAGTTGTCACATACAACATCCAATGACTTGAGTTGGATTGTAAGTTCGGCAGCAAGGTGTACTAGACCATCTAAAGTAGAAAGATTGGGGTCTTTCTTCAGTAGGGTCTCGGAATAGCCTATCTCCTTGTGCAGTATCTCCATATGTGGGTTGAGGGATACTTGTATACATGTCAGTTTGGCTCTTATGCTAGCCTCATCTATTGTCAATACAACTAATTGACTTTGTGTATGAAGAAATGTCTTGAAATTCTTCTCACTCTGAGCTAGATTTGTTGGTAGGCTTGCACCTAATGTAGTAAGTATGCATTCCAAACTTAGAATGTGACTTTTGGTCTCTTGAGTGAAGTGTATAGGATTACATAGTTTTGTGTGTAATGAGAATATATTCTCAAGTACCATCTTCACCTCTTCAACTTTTATTGCCAATGCAACTTGAGTTAGTGCTATCTCTCTATATATTTTCTCATTCACCTTACCTTGAAACTTCTTTTCTGACCATTCTAAAATTTTTACATTTGTATCAAGGTCTTCATTACTGACCTTTTCCACTATATTTATTAGGTGTTCTATTAGTGGCTTGGTCTCTTTAGGAGTCGGTAGACTAAATGCATCTAGAAAGATGTCCTTAATATCTTGAAGTGTTTGCTTCTACCTATGTTCTCTCCTAAGCATTTCTTGATGCTTTTTCCTTTCTAAGGCCTACTATAATATGCCTATTTTTTCCAATGTCATAGTATCATAGTCATACTTTGGAATAAAAATTTATTCATCAAGAATTATATCTCCATAATGAATTACCTTCTCAACCTTTGATGAACTTGGGCTCGGCACTGAGATTTGCAATGGAATAGCTTCTGTGCTCAACTTCTAAAGAGTTTGTGTAGAAGGAGTGCAAGATGTTGGTAAGGCTACTACTGCTTGAATGGCTACTTGTTCCTTCACCTTTCGTGTTAGCTCACTCTCTTTAGGCTTGCCCTAGTCTATTGTTATGACTTGACTAACACCTTGTTCCTATGCTGTAGGTACATATGAATCTATCTATCATATTTCGTATTGTAATGTAGTGGTGTTTTTCTTTTTTTCTTTCTTCTCAACAATATCAATTTTAACAATTGTATCAACCTTAGTAGATGTATCTTTTTGCATTAGAAACAAAGGTTGTACATTAGTCACTGAAGGGATGATAGAAGGTGATTCTTGTGGATTCACCTTTTCCCTTGTGACATTAGTTACTACCTTTTGCAATTCATCTACATTGACCAAAACTAGATTTTCACAGAGTTTAGCTTGCAATGTAGATTGGTATATAATCTTTTTCAAGTCTTTTGCAGTAAGTGGATTGATGTTTTGAGCTGATGGATCAAAAACATCCTTAACAGTTATAGTTTTAGTAGTTACACTTGTGTCATGGGGAGGACTAACACTTGACACTTGTGTGTCATGCACACTGTGTTCTTCTTTCGTTGCTCAGTTGTTGCCATGTCATCTTCTTCCATTTTTGTCTCTCCTCCAACTGTGTTGTCTTTGTAATCATCTTCCTTATCATCATCATCATCATCATCTTTATCATCACCCTTAACCTCTAAAGGGTTAGTTTCTCCTTTCTTAATAGTGGTTAAACTATAAATGAGTTTCCATATTTGTGTTGACTTATTAACCACATCCTCAATATTATTTTGGAGAATGCTAAAGGCTCTATATTTAGGTGTGAACCTAACTGCATATTTCTTAACAACCTTAGCAATATGTCCCTATGTTAACTCTAGCATTACTTGGGCTAGTTTTGTTTCCCTGATTTGTCTTTCCAAATTTAGACAATAATGCCATTCTTTCTCAACTAGATGTCATATAGACTTTTAGATACTAACTTGGAAAATTCTAGTGTAGTTGTCTTAAACTTTGACAGCATAGCATATAATGCCTCTTCCACTTTGCTTTTCTCTTCTTTACCCAATTTATCAAAATCAACATGTGAAAATCCTGATAGATCTGCATTGTTCTTTATATTTTCACATACGGTCTCAAGATCTAAGAGAGGATTGTGAATTAGCACCTTGAATTGGCTATTGTCATCTGATTCAATATTCTCTTCATTAAAATCTAGTTGTGCCGTGTGCTTCCTTCTTTGTTTATTTTGTTCTTGGCCTCCTAGTTCTATTATCTTTGTCTTTTCCTTGGCCTTCTAAGTAGTTGCATGTGTGCTGGCTCTAGTGGTAGGAGAAGTGGGCTTAGCTAGGGTAGGTTTGACAATCTTCTTTGTCCTTGCAACTAGCTATGCCTTAGCTTTCCTCTTCTTTGACTCAACAGAAGTAGGTGCTTCCTTAGCTTCTTCTCCCTTGACACCTTCAGTTTCCTCCTCATCCCTATCTTCTCCCATGCCTTGGGTCAATGTTAGAGGTTCTTGTGCTTGTTTTTCTTCTTCCTCTTTATCCTCTTCTTCTTCTTCTTCCTTTGCACCCTCTCCAAATTTGGCTTTCAGCTTCTTCACTATCTTGTCCTTCTTCTTAATAGCTGATGCAATTTTCAATTCCATTGTAATATTTGACTTTACTATCCCATAATTGCAAAATATCTTTGCACTTTTATCTATTTCCTTTTCTATTAGAACTATGATGGCTATCAAGGCTTCATCTACATTAATTTCATACCCAAGTGGCCTCAACCATCTTACCCTTGGTGTAGAAGCTTGTACAATTGTGTAGACAGTATCAACAAGAAAATAGATATCATTATAATGCTTCTCAACTAAAGAAACTGGTATCCTCATTATTTCTTTCATTAACTTCTTGAAATCTTTAAAGTAACTTGTCATCAATGACTCAAAATTCTCTCCTAGTTGCTCAATGTACTCATTGATCTGCATTACAAATGATCTGTTGGTCTTCAATCCTATAGTACCAAATGAGGAGAATGTGTTTGTTACATAAAAGAATATAAAAAACAATATTGAACCAAACTTGCATTGTGCACTCTTGGTTTTCCTAATTTCTCCAAGGTTCTCCATCAATTGTTGCAACTGTAGCTCTGCCAAATCATATGTATGATCTTTCTTTACAATCTTGTAACCAACATCCATGGCTATACAAGGTACACTATTCAATCTACTAGATTGATAGAATTTATGTGATATTACCCTTACAAAAAAGTCTAGCAATGGATCAATGATTGTGTCTATAGTCATGCCTCTCTTATTCCATTTTGCTCTAGTGTTCTTCTCAATTACTTCCTTGGAATCACTCCTAGGTGTCTTAGGTCAATCTAGGGTTGGGTAACCAGTAACCCTATGAATTATTCTCTTGGATATTTTGATAGGTCCTCCCTCTAGCCATAAGGAACCATCATGAGTTCGGCTTAGTACTATTCTTATCCACTCTATTTTAAACACATAAGAAAAATCTAGGGCTCATGTTAAACCCTTTCTCTCTACGATTTGGAATTCTTCCTTCAAAACACCATTTTCACATAGCCTATTATATGCATCCTTAATTTTGAGGTTTCTTAACTTCATTACTAAGTAGCTAAACATTTAAAACTTCCTTCCCTTCAAAATTTTTCAAACTAAATGCCATTTTGTCAAACTAGGGTTTATGAAAATTGAAATTGTGTAGCTTGGCTCTTGATAAATACCTTGTGAAATATGATGAAATAGCGTGAGATCACTACTAAAATCTCTAAAAATTCTTTAAATAGTTTTCTAAATCACCGTCTACTTTGCTCACTCTTTCTCAAATTTGAAATGATGAATAATGAGCAAAGATTGATCATATACCCTTCAAAAACCTTGCATTTAATGCTGAGTGCTTACACAGTTGTAAGCTTGAAATCAACCAATTTTAGGATAACTCAACATCCATTGATATTTCATCACTTGGTAGCTACTATGAGCTTGGCATCAACTAGCCAGAGTACTATCTCGACATCTTCTTACATTCCACTTGACATACATAGGAAATATTTCATGCTCGGCAACAACATGAAAAACTTAAAGATTTGTCTTGAATTTATAATAACATCTTGAATCTGTATTCATCCTAATGTAGTTCTTTTAGTACTAAATCCTTTGGAAATAATGTATGATAAACCACTTAAATATTAGTCCCACATACCTCTCAATTGCCTAGTTTGATGAGGTGTGATCACTTGACCCATTGGGTGAAGTGATCCCTTCTCCATTTGATGTGCTACAATAATCTTTCTTTTTCCCTGTATTATTCATCTCATCTCTAATATGTTCAACATTTTCCTTGCCTTTGCCTTTATCAAATTCATAACTTGGTGCCTTTGACCTAGTTGAACAATATTTATTAATATGACCAGTCTTCGAACAGCTGAAACATCTAGTTTGACTCAACCACCTTTTGTAGTTACCACTGAAGTGTGTCCTAATATAGTTCTTAGGAACATGTCCATATTCTTGACAATAATGATAGCTATATCTTGTATTATAATCCCAATTATAAGAGTTGTCTTTGGTCCTTACATTTTTTTTTCTTGTTTGATGACCACATGGATTTAGATCTGCATTCAAAATCTCTATGTCCATACTTCTGACAGTTATACAAATAACCTTCAATCTTTGTGTTCATGGTCTTGGTTATGCATTGATGTGCCTAATAAACTTGCTTGTTGCACTTATGGCAGTGAACCATGTTCTTAGGCTTAGCATTCTAATTTACAATCTTGCTCTTGCACACATTAGTAGTATGTCCTTTCTTACCTCAGTTATGCCAAGTAGGTTTGGAGTTATTACCTTTGTTTTTCCTTTCTTTAACACTTTTGGATGATTCTCCTTCTTTAGTGCTTGTGCATCCCAGTCCAGATGTATCATTGTTGGATCTAGGGAATCTCAATAATTGTTCAAAGTATTTGATGGCTTCATTTGGCTTGTTGAAACTTTCAAAAAATTATTTTTCTCTCTTGAGGTCATTCTTTAGTTGCTCATTCTACAAATTCAATGTAGTTATCTCAATGTCTTTGACATTAAGTTCATAGAGTATCCAATTGTATGTTAGAAATCTTGGTTAGTTCTATTGACTTATCTTCCCGTCTATTGGCCAAAACTCTTTTGTCTT
Organism: Cupressus sempervirens; assembly: GCA_028749045.1. Lineage (NCBI taxonomy): Eukaryota > Viridiplantae > Streptophyta > Pinopsida > Cupressales > Cupressaceae > Cupressus > Cupressus sempervirens. The sequence goes on from CM053785.1 coordinate 1,103,895,447, forward strand.
CTTCAATCATGGATTTGTCTTCCATGACTTTCTTCTTTTGTTCAGTCACCTCACATAGTAGTATAGCTTGTGATTCTTGTTCTAACTTGAGATTTTTTATTTCCTCAGCTTGGACTCTATTCTTTTCCATTAGATCTGTAACTACTGCATCAAATTCATTAGAGCCTCCATCTGGATATAGCTTAGTGGTGTCTATCTCTTTGCATTGAGTGTCATTCTTTGCAATAGCAATTTATTTCCTTCTCTTCAAGGAACTCTTTAAAGCTTCTCTTGCTTCATTCAGTTCATGTAGTATAAGATGTATTTCAATCTCCTAGTTCTCAATAGTCTTTTCCAACTTGTAGACTTCCATTTCAAGATCTTTCCTCAAAGGTACAAAGCTTGTCTTTTAGAGAACAAAGCTCAGATACCAATTGTTGGAATTACAATAGGAAAGGTAAATTTATGAAAGGGTTTGGTTGGGGGGCGGGGTGGGGAGTGGTGAATCAATAGTTAAAACTTTCACCACACATCCATCTCATGAATTCAATAGATAAACTGAAATAACATGTAAAACACATACATCTAAATCATGTAAACATGTAAGCAATCACACACACAACACCAGATATGATTACCTAGAAACTCTGTAAGTGAGAAGGTAAAACTAGGGTGGGGATGGCACCCACAAATCTTTACTACTATAGTTGTAAAGTGTATCCAATTAAGGTTACAATTTTTTGACCATGAATCATGATCTACCTTGTCAAAAGCTTAAAAAGACTATTAGGTCTAACCTTGTTAAAGGATTTCAACACCATGTTTGAAGTGTGACTTGTTAGAGGACTTCAACTTACAACTAAGTAAGCACACTGCTAAAGGATTTCATACATCTTGCTAGGACTACTCAGTTAAGATATTTTATTGAAATCACCTATTAAAATGTCTTAGCATAGATCCTATGATTGGCAGTTGGTTGCTTGATAATAGATCACCTCTAAACACGTATCTTCTTGATCCTTCTTGAGAAAATTTTTCAATGATGTATCCTTCTCTCTATCCTTTTTTCTTTTCTAACTAATTTTCCAATTCACTCTTTCTTCATAACTTCTAAGTCTCCATGAATGCTCTATTTGTGCATGCAAAATTCTCTATAATCTCCTTCAATCCCATACACACTCACTAGATAGTTTAGGGTTTCATCTTCCTTAAGAAGAATAGGAGACTTAGGGTTAGGTATGAATCTATGACTGGGATTCATCCATATTGCTACTTAAACCTTCCAATTTTTTTATTGGCTACATGTAATTGCATAGGGAATTCAAATAGAGATTCATCCTTATCTCCAAAAGATCGTAATCAATCATTAAGTCGGCTCAAAAAAGGTTTACATAGTTGTTTGTGCCATTACAAAAAAAATGTCCAAACTATGTCACTTAACATATGAAGTCATTTATGCTTGGCATGCACTATATTTCTACTATGACTTGGCTCCTGAACCACTCAGCATGGTCTATCCAGTTGGCACATGAGTGTATCAACACTCATTGTAACTCAACATAGTCTGATGTTTACATGTTGTGCTTGGCTTGTATTACTAGTTTGGCATGAACTAAGTAAATGCTTAAGTGTGTTTGCACTCACTTGTCAAAACCAATTTGAAATCAACATAATTTTCCTTGTCTCTAGGTTGTAATGATGTATGCACTCATAAATCAACTTTGGGGCTTGAATTGCAACTGGAAAATGAGTGGCTTCTACTAACCCACATCCCCAGAGTTTCTCAGTGATGGGATGAATCCGTCTAGACTTTACCCTCTTTCTAAAGTCCTCCATGTTGTAGAAATTGTTTGTGTTTTGAAATAACATGGTTTCAAATTACCTCGATGAGAACAAGATACATCTAGGGGCAGCTACTTCCCTTCTTCAACATACCCTTTTAGACACTGGGCCAACTATAAGGCTAGACCCTTCTTCTACTTCAAGCTCGGAAAAACCTAGGTGTGTGTACCTTAGATTCACTTATATGGTACTACTGCTAAAGCATATTCTTGAATCTAAACAAGGTAGATAAAAACCCTTAATCTGCTAACACTTATGCAAAGATCTCAGACATGAAATAGCTAAATGACCTTTAAGGACTTGATAAGCTAAGTGAGGGAATCCTTTTTAGTTCTTCAACATTAAAGGGAAAAACATTTGATTAATTATGTTAATTTCAACACAAACCCCAAATACGCAGCAATAAGAACAAGTTGATCATGTAGCTGATTAATGCCTTATCTATTAGGCAATTCCATGAATCAAACACATACATCTGTGATATCAATGGCATATTTCATACACCTAGATATCAGATATATCTTATCACTTTGTGAATCATACATCAATGTTCATAAAGACCTCATTCTTATGAAGTATCCTTCTCAAATAACTAGCAACCCTGTCAAACACATCAAGCATTTACTTGGCCCTTTGTTCCAACAAGAAAATATATCAAACATACAACCTTAAGGGGATGTAAATGGGTCTTAGTTCTTTGTCCCTAAACCACATAAGATTGTAGATTACATAGATAGGAGATGAGAATCATAATGAAACTAAAGGTATTCTGGCTCATTTGTATTCATTTCCTTGAAATTATACATTCAGATGTATGAAATTAAAACATAGAAATGCCTAATAGATCATAACTAGCTATATTATCTTCACTACTATTGTTCATACAAGAGAAACATGCTGAAGAAAGTGGTAGAATCATAGCTCTAGATTCAACAATGTGGTCTCACACTAGAAATTGCCAACCCTTAAAATGAATGAGAAAGAGAAAGATATAGAGGAAGAATGGAATCCCAAATCTGAACTCGAAGTGACATGCGTTCACTTGAATCTCCAATCTTTGTTGTTGTAGAACATCTCTCACCTTTCTACCCATGATATTTGATTTAGTTTTCATCATTTTTTTGTAACAACCTAAAATATCTCTTCCTTAATGATGAAAAACCATTATGTTAGTAAAATATCTAAACTACATCATGAAATGTTGATAAAACCTTGATTTAACTACCTTGGAAGTGATAAATCTCACCCATAACTACCTTCATGTTTCTTTTTAATTCATCATTTCACTAGGAATCATATTTGAACTACCTCAATTGAATGACACTGGAAATTAGGTACCTAGAACAAATCCTTGAATAACTCAAACTAGTGATCTCTTATGCAAAAATGAACACCAAAAATAGAAAGTTCATTCTCTCCTAGTTTCGGCAATATATAATATGCCTATATGGACATACCAAAAACTCCCATGATCTAAAAATGAAAAGAAAGCTCCTCCTAGCCTTTGGAACTACATTTTTTGCAAATACTTGATCATTTTCCAAAGTTTGAACTATATAATATAATTCAAATTTATTTAAAAGGTCTTGCATGCTTAGAAAAGGAGAATAATAAAAAAATACTATTTTATGCCTATTGAATTTTCCCTCCTTTTCATTCTGGGTCAAATGTGGTTGATCGGCCCTCTGACATGTGTCATCGCCTGATTGGGCACATTTTTTCATAGTCACTTGAAACTTGCCACCTGGGTGCCACATGGCATCATCTCATTACTTGCCTATCCCACCATGTCATCAATCTATGTCATCATGCCACATCACCACCACATCATCAATCGCTATATTGTTATCCCAATCAGCATTTTGCCACATCATTGTGACATAGTGACCACATGACATGTGTCACTTTTTTCCATGTCAACACCTTAGGAAGTGTGCCACATCTGAATCCTCTACCACATGTCAAATTTTGACTCATCCAACTCATTGCCAACTTGTGCCAACTCACTGCCATGTGTCAACTACTGGTTGGTCAGTAGGTCCACATTATCGCTGACATCATTGGTCACCATGTCGCCTTGTTATTGACCTTGCACCTTTGGCAACATGGCGACAACCATCTAATCTTCCACATGTTGCCATCATGTGCTTTCTAATCTCAGATTGCCACATCACTACCTCCTCAAAATTTGTGCCATGTGGCACCTTGCTATTTCTTGGATCTTGCCTTATCACTAGTCCACATGGGTGCCTAGATTTATGTGTCTATCCACAAAATATCCCAGGCAACGTGCCAGTTAGCTCTTACTTGGTCGGGCCCCACCTACATTTTCTTTGCCTTTGAAAAGGCTTGTGTCTTTTTAGAAAATAAGAAAAGGTGTAATTTGGTATTTAAGAACATAAGAAGGTCACCATATGAATAATGTGGGATTAAGTTCCTAAAGTCTTAAAATCAAAATCTCCACTTTTACTTCAAATCCCTAGTTTGATTGTCGATTTCATATTTTTTCATTGAAATATTCTATATATATGCTGCAATCTACCATCTAAGAAATTGGATTTGACATATATGGGGCTTTGGATGGGTGGAGGATGGATTTTGAACTGTCGAGCAAGGAAGTAATTATGGGGAAGTCATGCAAAAGAAAAAGAATGATGACACCACCCCTACTTCTTAATGGGACTATACTCTACATGTTGTGAGAGCTCCCCTATCCTTCTCTACACACATTTGCCACTTACCTTCATAACAAAATGCAGATCTGCAGTTCTTTGAGCAAGAATTTTCCTTTATAAACTTGAACTTCCCTTATCAGACTCTTGTTACAACTTGCCCATTGTCCACATCAACTTTTTTATGGAGTTATGCCCTTCTCCATTTGTGTGAAGCTCAAACATCAACTCTCTATACATTTTTTCCTTCCTTCATAGTCTATTGTAGGTTACTTGACTTTAGTTGATTGCTCAAGATTTTTTCTATTGATTCGCTTTCACCATATTTACTCTGTTCTCTGTCCAAGGCTTCTTCTGCCTCTTCCTTCGTAGACACAGACTCCCAATTTCCTTAAATTTGGATAGAGGAGCATGTATAACAATTGTTATACATTTTTATTTGGCTCTTGCTATTCCTATCCATGTTGTCCATCCATCGGATGACATCAACTGTAAATATACTAACAATCGTGCTAAAGTCCAAATTATTTGGTCCATGTAGAGTTTGAAAGAATAAACTCTTGGGAAACTTTGTAGATCCTCAGACCCCAATCCTTCATTGCTGTGATATCCCTAGACAAAGAAAGATAATGCACACTTTGTGGACAATAACAATAGGACTCCATAATACACCTTTCATCTACCATCACCTTGGCTCATACTTTGTAATGACACTCTCAACCCTATTATCTTGTCAACCTTAGAGGAAGTGTCAAGATTGACCTTTACTGACACCATTCCTAATGTGTCTCTTAATATAGGTATAATGTCATCTAAAAAGGGTTTATCTATTGCCATGTGATCATCAGACATATCTCCTATTTCATAATGTATGGGCATTATGCACTTGGTACAATTTAGATGATAATACCTCAAGGTGAATTGGCACAATGAAGCTCCTACATAGGACACATCTCAAATACATCAATGGTAAAAAAAATTCTTGGGGGTGTGAAGCTTAATAAGTCTATTGTTTGGTATATCAGAAATCTTGCATCCATTGATAGAACTTAGCCCCAATTTGGAAACTCTCCTATGGAATTTCAATCTTTAATGCATTTTATGCAAATGATCACCCATTTTTAGTGCAACCTTTCTTGTACTCAACACCACTACCATTTCTTGTCTTTGCATTATAAAATTTTAATAAATCAAATTCATTATAATCTCATTTATCCATATCAAAACCCCATCATGTCTTACAGACCCAGGTGATGGAATTAGTCGAGCCCGAAAGTGGGTATGGCTAAAAAAAATTCATTTCCAAATAATTAAATCATCAGAGTGTCCTACTAAACATCTAAAATTGACTAAAAACCATTCCATCACTATTGATTCAACTTTTAAATTTCAATTCACCTATTTTTTAAAACTTGTCAAGTTTGTTCCAACAAGTCCTTTGACTAGCTTCTAAAACTAACAAAAACACCTGATTGGGCTACGAAATCAAACATATTGATTATTTGTTCCACATATTTGTACCATGTCAAATCTTGTCTCGTGATGAATTCTTAGTCAAAAGATACAGACTGTCAAATTTTCCCTCTCATAATTACCTGCAAGAGAACATGTCAAAAAACCATAGAACGCATCGGATTTGGCTTTGAAAATAGGTCAAATTGACACTTGGGGGCATGAAAATAGGGGCATTGGTTCAATGTCATGAGGAAAACATGAGTTTGTGATTAGGGATCATGATGAATAACTAGACGCATTTGGTGAGTGGTCAAAGTGATCTACTTAGATTTGCAAGACTGGAAACACTCGCAAGAAAGTGGTTTTTGCAAATAGAATGGAACTAGGAAAGTGTGCAGATGGATTCATCAAGATTTGAAAATTGGCATACTTAAAGTATTTTGAGAGTAGAAAATAATGGTAAAATCCATTTTATCTCACCTATCATGGATTCAGAGATATGACATCACGAACAGGGGTACTAACCAATCTACACTTTATGACTAGTAAAAGTTTACAAAGTACTTTTGAAATCATGTTTGAAAACTTATCAAACAGATTGTTCATAAGCTCAAATTTGAAACACAAAAAGTCTTTGATCTATAAAATGCTATGCAAGAGGAATTTTCTCATTTTGGTCAACTGGATCAAAGTTATAACAAGTCAAACAAGGCCTCCTAGAATTCTAAACAATTTGCATTAGCATGACAACATTAAGAAACTGAGTTTGAGGAATTCAAAACTTAGTCAAAACATGTCAAAATGACTCAAAATTAGAAACATAGCCTCTCTCATATGGACACTAAAAATTCCAAAAGCAGCAACTCATGAAACATTAGTTGGTGTGAGATATTCAAATTCAAACAAGAGCTCGTCTTGTTGTTTGACACTTAGGCAAAAATACAGATCTGGACATTGTTCAACATAGAACTTCACAGGATGACTCAAAATGCTAATTTATCTTCATGGGATGAGTGCACATACTGAATTCAAGCTGTTAGAAACATTAAACACCTCTTAGGCCTCGAACAGACAGTTGGGTACACATGTATCAAAAAGCGCTTAAGGGCTTCATTTTTTGAATGGTACTCAAAATCAAGGCTTCAATTTTGAGTCCCAACAGAAGCAAAGAGAAATGTCTATGAAATTTTGAAATTGGGATTTGATTCCAATCAATCCATCAAAACTTGTGAACCTGGTTTTCATGATTTTGAGAGCAAGATTCAAATTGAAGATGGCGCAAGGAATAATGAATGCAATAATTATTGGTTTTCCAAAAAACTATGCGTATTAACAGAATAACAATTCAAAGAAAAAGTTGTAGCTCATTCAACTATTTATGCTTCTATATATGAGAGCCTTAATTCATCCGTTGTTCTTAAAAATTTGCACCACATGGATGGAATTTAAGGAAATACCCATTGAGTAGTAAATGTGAAAGCTCAATGAACCTTTTAGGCATCTTTTCAGTGTTCCATTGAACTCAATGGTAACTTTCCATAAACACGTTTCTTACTTTTTTGTTTCTATTGAGTTTCAAAAAGTTACCATCAGGGTACTGTTGATGTGTGTTTTATGACTCACTAAACAGTAGAACAAAACACCAAAATATCTTATCCTCTCTTGAATAAAGTCTTGTGTATGCTAAGATTGCTAGAAGATCATACAATGACTTCAAGGTTCCTTTAATGCCAGGTCTTGACTGTGGATAAGATCGGTGGTTGATGTGATTTTTTGATGATCACAAGGGGCCTTACATGTTTATTCATATTCATTTCAAGCCATACTGGATGTGGGAGCTATCTTAAGGTTTTGCAATGAAGCGCTTTTTTTTTTGGATTTTTTACAGAATATGCAGAAATTAAATAGGATGGGGTTCAAGAATTCTATTCTAATCCTAAGGGTAGTGATAACAACAAATAGTATTCTAGTGGACAAATTCCTCAATTTACTAAATTTCGCTTCGCCAAGTTATACTACAACTAAGCATGAACCAGTGCAATCTTCAAGGGTTATGCCAAAGATTTTCATATCACTGCATACACCATCATAAAGAACAATGTATACAAATGATAGAATTTGAGCATATGCATGAAAGGGGTTTAGGCTAGCTTTACACAATGAATTAGAATCACTAAAATGTCAAAAGTATGAACCAAAGGAATTCATCAATACACCATCATATTCTCCATTGTAATCACCACACATTGACTATGCTAAACTTAATCTACTTGAAGAAATTTTAGGAGAACAAGCAAGAACTAAGATACGTCAAGTATTCACCAAACTCCAATGAAAACTTTATTATCTTAGTAACTCAAAGCAACAATCAAATAAAAATCTTCCTTTACAAATGAGAAATGAGGCCTTTATATAGGTCCTCAATTACAACAGGTGGCTTGGATGATCACAATAACCGATGGCCGAGATCATGCCACATCAACCCTAATTAAGGTTAGGGCAATGGAAAGGAATCTACATTAATTCCATAAGGAATCCACTACTGTAGTGGGTAATAAATTCCCACCATGCATGCTAATTTAAGAAGGAGTGGGGTGTAATAAATTATCCCTATGCACACCCACTCTGCATTTAATGCATCTATCCTTGATTTCTTCGCTTGAAAGATTGAAATTGATCTAATACTATTTCCAACTCCTCTGTACTGATGCTTGGTGCAGATTCCTGCTTGAATTCTAGAACTGCAATTCCTCTTTCTGCTTTTCCCAAGCTTTCATCCCAATATGGTAGTAAGTCCTTAGTAGTGTGCATTGTATTTGAGAAGATGGAGAAGTTCTCAAAATCATCTCTTCCATATACGTTTAGCTGAAAGAATTCCTCTAACTTGACTTTTAGATTATCAGTTGTCCTTTCCTCTTCCCCTAATCTTTGTGATAGCAAGGATGCAACTACATTTGATATTCCCTTCTTGATGTTATCAACAATCTTTTTCCATCAACTGGATTCCCTGATAAAGCTCTTGAACATTTGCTTAGCCATGATCACTGTACTGTACCACTGAATAAAATATAGAAATCCCCCTCGCTGATAACTCGACCATCAATCAATTCTTGCTTTGAGGTATCCATCAGACTCTGAATGTCAGCAATCACCTCTTCTTGGTAAATATGCTCATCCACCCATGATTCCTCCATGCACTAGATCCTAGAGACTGCAACCAATGCCCTATTGTGCACTTGGACTAATTCTTCTGTACGTTTGAAGGCTACCTCCTGAATTCCTTCGATCCAAATCTTTGCACCCTGAGCAATCCGCTTGATTCTGTAAATATCACCTACCAATTCACTGGAAATACCTATTGGAGGGACAAATGATGGACCTTCCTCTCTTACTAGATGAGGCAAGTTATTGATGTACTGACATACGGCCCAAATTTCTCTTTTCTACTTTTGATACCCTTCTTCTACTTTCTTCAGCCTATCCTTCAAAGCCTGTGTGGAGTCATCAAATTCTTTCAATATTTTCTCTTAGGAGGCCCAACCAAGATTTACTTCTGTAACATGATATTCATATGGAGCAATCTGATTTCCCTTTGTCAACTATGGGAGTCGCAATCTACAAGATTCTGGATCCTGATTCTCCTCTGATGAATTTAGTATATCTTTTTGCTTTCCCTTGTTCTTTTGATCAGTTTGATTGGTCCAAAATTTCTTGTAATTCAATTTTTGGATCAATATCCTTTTGTTGATGCAATTGAATTCATTTCCTCAACCATTCCGGAATGGGTATACTTTGGTCCCCCAGAATTACCAATTGTTCTTTCCTTTGGACTGCTCGAATGTCAATCTCCTCTTCACCTCCTAGACTATCCATTGTAACCTCAGGAACTATAGCTTTGACACTTGGAAGATGTATTTCTACCCCTGGAGTTTCTTCCTATAGTGGACCATCTCCATCATTAATCATTTCTCGCTCTAAGATCATAGCAAGACTTTTTTCTGTAGCAATATCTTGATATCTCCCTCTTTCTTGCTTGGATTTTTCATAAGCATTTATACTCAACCTATCATGAATTGGCCTATCCAAATTCTCTTCTTGGTCGAATCTCCTTATACTTGTCCCTACATCCTGCCTTTCAAAATTTTCTATCTCTTGGACACTTGGAGTTCAACTTGGAGAAGAGGGAGCATCCTAGTGTTTTTGCTTCTTATTTTGAGGTTCCTGAATGACTTCCTCAATCCTACAATGCTTTTCTCGAGGTACCTCCTTCCCTTTCTTGGTTCCCACATCTTCAGATGGAGTTCCCCTTTCTTCAACAGTCTCTTCAGATATTTGTCTTGATCTTTCATCCCTAAGTGGTCTATGGCCAAGAAACCTATATGTGAAACCATTAGCTGGTGCAACTAATTTTTCAAGCTTACGCTTGATCCACCACTTTGTAAAATTGAAAACTAGTTTTGAAAGGGCTTCGAGATCTGTAATTTATTTCTTCTTCCAATAAAATGGTTGAGCTGTCATTTCTGGATTGAATCCTTTTCGCATCACATTTGGGTCCTCCTCCATTTGATTAGGAACCTTGAATATGTTGCATGTTCTAATAATGTTCAACGGTAGTCTTCAATGCAATTTTTTTCTAATCTCGTTCTCGTCTACTGCATTTGCCCAAAAGTCTTCAAGGTGAACCTTGTGTTGGTACTTTGACCCTCCTGCTGATGAGATCTTCTTGAAAGGATCAAAATCATTCCTCTTTGGATAAAGTGAAAGGCGAAAGAAGTGGAGCTCATCTGATGATTTCTCTGTAGCTTTTAGACATGGGCATACCTCAGTTTTCCCTTCTCCTATGGAAATTGGAAACTGCAATCCCAACTTCTTCTTCCATTTCTGAATCTTTTCATAGGCAGTAAGTTGTCAAGTAAGCTCTAACAAGACCATCTTATCCATTGGATACCTGGGAAGTTTGTATGGCTCTGTGGAGAATCCTTGAACTTGGATGTATGAAAAGGTAGGAAACTGAATGAACCAGGTGCCATATTCTTCAACCAACTTCATTGTACCCATTGACATTCTTATATGTGGCCTCTTTTGTAGTGTTCTTACTATGCGCATGGAAAATATATCATTAACCCTCATGTAATCATCCTTTGAATACAAATGCAACTATGAGTAACATTCGTGGACTTTGAGTTGTTGGCTTCCGCTTCCAATTGGTCCTTTGCATCATAGTCCATCATAATTTGTCCTCCGTGCTAGCATGTAGATGACATAGGAGCTCATGTAAAATCTCCTTGTATGCTCTAGATTCATCAACTGCTCATTTAGGTTATCACTTATGAGCCTAGCCCAATTTATTCTGTCACCTTCCTTCATTACCTACTCAACAAAATACCACATCCAAGATTCAAACCTATAAGAATAAGGCATGCCGAATATGTGACTCAATATCATGACCATATCACTATATTCCCTCTGCAAGTCGAGCCATACTATTTCTTTAGGAATCTTGGAATGATGTGGTCTATTCTTTTTCAACCATCTTTTGTTGATTATTTCTTCACAAAAAATGATTCCAGATGTATAGATTCTCAGTGCTTGCTCTTGTGTTTTTGTGACCATCCTTGGATTTGAAGGAATTCCAAATGCTTCAGAAATGGATGTCGGAGAAAAATCTAGCAGAATATTTCGTTCAAAATCTCGGATGGTTCTGTCTCTAGGACTGTAATGCTTGGTACATTCCATGATTACCTTTGGATGCTGAAAAGAAGGAGGGAAACCAGCTGCAGCAAAAATTCCACTTCTCACAATTTGTTTAGCTAGGTGTGTTGGGTGGTAGTCGTTATATTCGAGCATTCTCTTGTTAAAATCTTTCAAATCAAGGCCACCAAGACTTGTATCTCCAATTTTTGTCCACTTTGACACAACTTTGGATTTAGGATAAAATCCTCTCCTTTCATTCTTTATCAATTGTCCTTGCATTTATCATGTTCCCCTGGGCTCTTCCATTTTCCTTTCCTGCAAAATAGAAAACGTACATACATAAGACTATGCAAGGAAAGCATTAAAAACAACAGATATGACTTGTCCATAAGACAAATATTTTGGATTTTCACAAAAATTTCCATACTCCTTTCAAGATTCACTTTTCAACACTTCCGCGAAAAAAATGAAATTCCACAACTCACTATGAAGAAAATTCCTTACTGATAGGATTCAAAATCTTCTGTCATGAATTCCCAAAAAACTCCTCAATAGTTTCAGAAAATTTCTCAAAAAAATTTTGCTTCCTTGAATTTCTCAAATCTTACTCCTATTCTCAATCTGCTCTTCAAATTTCTGTGTGAGCTTGAATGAATGAGAGGGTATCTTATATAAATCATTCTTCAAAAAGATGTCTTTAAAGCTACAGACTACAATTAGGTAGCTGCTTTACTTAACCATTAAGGTTTTCATTTTTTGTGCCACTTGCCGCCTTTTTGCTACTTGATTCAAAAAGTTGCTATCTTTGATGCTCTTAACTTCATGATGAAGCTAAGTATTTCTATTTTGATTTTTTTTTTTTTTGTTTTATTAATTAAATATCAATTTTTAAAAAAATCAATATTTAATTAACTTCCATTTTTGAATGAAAAATCAAATTCATTTGCAACTTTTTCTCCATTTTTATTTTTTGGATTATTATTGAAAAAAAATCAAATTAAATATTAGTAAACTAATATTTAATTTTTTAATGTAAATCCAACAAAATCTTTTGAAGGAAAATCATTTTTTTGCTTTTCCTCTTTGAATCCAAGTTTCACTTCATAAGAAAATTCATTCTTCCTCTAAATTTTTTGATTTTTTTCCTAATTTTTTTTAATATTCCCTCTTTTCACCATTTTTGAACAAATTCTAGTGGTCCAATCAATTTACGGGAGCGGGTTTTCTATGAAATCAAGGATTTTATCTTTTTCAAAATATTCCTTACTCCCTTAAAACTTGCGCTGCACACTTTTATGAAAGTGAAATTTTGATGGAGTGAAGGAATTTATTATTCCTTCATTTCCTTGAAACTACGCTGCACACTTTTATGAAAGTAGAATTTTGATGGAGTGAAGGAATTTATTATTCCTTCATTTCCTTGAAACTGCGCTCCATGATTTTTGGAGTGGGCTTTTTATGAAATGGCAGATTTCTCTTTTGCACAATATTTCCCTACTCCTTCAGATTTGCACTCCATGATTTTCGGAGTAGGCTTTTTATGAAATGGCAGATTTCTCTTTTGCACAATATTTTTCCACTCCTTCATATTTGCGTTCCATGATTTTAGGGAAAGTGGGATTCTTATGGTGTGGAGGATTTTGGTTTTATTCCTTCATTTCCTCATAACTGCGCTCCATAATCTGTTGACATCACAGTTTTCAAGGAGTTGAGGATTTCACCATTCCCTTAGTTCCTCAAAACTCTGCTCCACATTTTTAAGAACAATTGGCATATTTCCTAAATGGGATTCAATCCCTGTCTCCTTCAGTCTTGCACTCTGCAAAAGCTAGCAAAAGATTTAAAAAAAATAAAATAGAAAGGGGGGCCCCTGGCTAGGGTGATGGTGACTGGTGTTCACAACAGGTACCCCATGGTAGAATGTCTGCCAATTGAGATCCTAACTATCATCTATTTTCCATAATGGTTCAACTCACTTTAGTATAGTTTTGATATGTTCTAAATATGACTTGTGAATCCAACTTGATCACTAACTTGATTTTTCTTTGAAATTCAGGAAACTGTCCTCATGGGTTGAAACCTAGCTAAGGAGAAGATAGTTTTTGTTTCTCTTCTAATGTTTCCTTTTTCATTCATATTTTGGACAATCCCCCTTCTTGAAATAAAAAATGTTTAAATAAGGTATGAAGACCTTTCCAAGGACTAGTTAACATCTTTTTTCAGTCCAAGATGCCTTTTCGAAAAACTAACTTCATGGGTAGAAAACCTACCAAGGAGAAGTTAGTTTTTAGTTTTCTACTGAGAATGATTATGTGGACCACAATGAATCTAAACCATCTTCAGGAGTCATAATCATAAATGAAAAATTGATTTTTTGCATGATGTTTTGCTACTTGCATGGTTTTTATGGGTGTGCATCATTTAATGTCCTTTGCAAGAAATCCTCCTCATGGGTACGAATCTTGCTTAGGAGAAGATGATTTCCAAATTTTTTCCAGCATGAAATTTTCAAACAATGATAGGCCATTAATAGATATAGAATGTAGTTTATTTTTGAATGAGTAAAATTAATCTCCATCGGATTAGGCACTAACCTACCCATGAGATTACTCAAAAAAATATAAACCCACCCAGCTATGAATGAGGAGAGGGAGAAGACAAAAATCTGATAGAGACTCGCATAACTTAAAGAGACTTAGACCTAGACTCAAATGAGATTGAAACTATGCTCTTTTCACTTATGTACAAGAACTCACTTTTGCCAATCGGTTAGAAAACAAAAAGTGGGGCAACAAAATTAGTTCCCATTCATGTGCTCTGTAGTAATAACCTGACCAATGATATTGTCTTCACTTTCTGAATTACTTACACTCTCACTATTCTTTTTTTTCGTTACTCATTTTACATACCATGAAATATAGTTAAATGACTCCCAATTTGAAATTATGGTGTTACTATCTTCGCCAATATAAATTGTAATTTTTTTGAATAGTTTGTAGAAAAGAAACTCTAAGAAATAAAATTCAACATTTTTTTCAGAATGACATGTCAAAATAGTTACAAATCTTGGATATACCCTAACAATTCCATTCTTTGGTTTTCTTTTCCATTTGTTTTCTTTTTTTCTATCCTTTTAAATATCCATGATATTGAGGCATCAATCAATTACAATTTTTCCATAGAGCTGGGTCTCTTTCTATATGCTTTAGTACAGGATTTTGTTGGCTCCTCACTTTCACCTTCATTTTTTTTTGTTACTGGTTTGAAATTTTTGTGTGAAACATTTAGATTAACAAATGTTCTATAACATTCAACCAATAGATGTTCTAGTAGCATATGACATGTCTTTGCTACAACATCTCTTTCAACTATAGTTTTAGTTAAAAGTTTCCTATACACATTTGAGGCAAAGTCACCAGGATTCTCTATATTGGCCAAACATATTAATATTTGATGGCAGGTATTTGAGTTTCTCTCTGCCTTCTCTTCATATTTTGTAATGTGCCTAATAACTGCATGCTCTAACAGAACTAGTTTCCAATCAATGTTGGCTCTCCAAAACTAGAGTATGTAACAATTGTGGGAGTTAACTCTGTCGTCATTTCTAGCAAGCTCAAACTTTTTCTAACTAGTTTCAATGCTCTCATATAACTTTGAACCATTTAGATTTATAGGCCAAGGGGCATTATACCTATACATTTGAAAATAGATAAATTATATTACGTTAAATGGTCAATAAATTTATTTTCTATATGAAATAAACCATTGAAATAATTTCTACCTACAAGACAAATTTTCACTTTTTTTTCCCCTAAGACATGAACTCTCCTTAAACATTGTATTCCTTTCAATAGTATTTATAATTTCTTCATAGTCTCGATCAAAATCTTCATCCACAAGTTCTCTTGTATCTCTTAAGCATGGATGTTGTGAAAAAAATTTAAATTCCTTAATCAAATCACTTCAAATTTAAAAATTATTCAACATAAAAATAAAAAATTCTATATTAAAGCCAAAAGAAATTGTAAACTTATTACAGATATACCTACATGTTATGTCGGTGAACACTAGGTTTTGGATTTTGCACATGAACAATCTTGTGAAAATAATTTATAGCTTCATTTACCTGCTCTTCGTTATGCCAATCTATTAAATCCATATATGGAGTGCCATGAAGCCATAAAAAACCATGTACATGTGGAGACGCCCTATGTTTCCATTCATATCTAGAGCAAAAGTCTTTAACATACAATCCCTTTTATAATATCTCCTTTCAAAGCATAGTATGGTTGAGGTGCATGTGGTGAGTGAAAATGTGAGGGTAGTAGATAAAATCTTGGGCTTCTCTTTGGTTAGTTGGTGGAGATTCTAGCATTAGCACATGTAGATCAAGTCAATACATATCAGTTGTACTTAATGTAAAGAAAATTGTAGCCATCCCTAACTGCCTAAGCATGTTAAATTTAATTCTCCTCGACTCTTAGTCCAATATAAACTTGTGCCTCTCAAATTTGTGCCAAATTGCATCAATTTATTAGCAAGATGAGAATTTAGCGTGTGTTCTATTTGCTCTCTCAATTCATCTAGAATTATTGGCAATTCCTAGACATGTCTTTTTGTAAATATAGTGCTAGAATTTTGTGCTCAATGTCTCATTATCATGTTCATCATGTAATACTGCAATATAGGATGTTTCCCAACTCTATTGTCTCTAAATTGAATTAGATGTTTCACATATTCATGTAGATGCACTTGTCTCACTCATGGCTCTAGCCAATCCCATTCTCCTTTAGGAAACAATGTAGAAAAAGTGATGTCCAATAATTTTGGTGCTACATATTCATTCAGTGAGATGCACCAATTGATGGCCAATCAATCAACCTAAAAGGATCAATATTTGGGTCTTTAACCCATGCCTAGATAAATTCCATTTCTCTTTGAAGATTTGGTGGTTGTGTTGCCATAGATGTCATGTGGTTTCTATTATCAACATCTTCCTTTATTTAAGGTTCTACTAACAACATATCATTTGATCCTGAGTCAAATTCAACATGGATTGTCTTTATCTTACTGAAAATACTGCAGTATCTATCTCATTCAATATCATACAAAGAATGATTATCTACTTTGACTTTAGAATAAAATTTATCATGTTATTAATCTTATACATTAGTGCCTTATATACCAAATTTCTGCTGGCTATAAAGTTATAATTTGTACCTTGTTGATCCTTTTTCTGGACAATTATTATTGGCAACTCTTTAATTGGATGTGGAATTTTCCTTTGTATTGACATTGTCCCCCTATTTCATGTGTCAAGGTCTACAATATTGGACTTACACATGAAATAAACATCTCTTCTACTTGAGTTAAATTCACATGTTCCTCTAGTTGCAAGCCTGGATCCATTGTGTTTAATGAAGATAATTTGATGTTTCCTTTTTCCTATTGACATCTTTAAAACATCAGACCTTCTCTTAAACATCTTACTTTTATGCCAAGATAGCATTCTTGACACATATAACACATTTCTGGGTGTACCAAACTATCAAGTTGATGCTAAAAAAGTATTTGAAGGTTATGAAAACTCTTTCCAAATAATTCATGATATTTCTCATTCATTTTTCACATTACAACTATGAATTTTTTCATTATTGTTTCGAACTTGCAGTCCTTGTACTATATTGTTTTCCCTTCTTCTAATACTTATTTGTCTTTCTTGTTGGTTCATGTTCATCCTTTGACTTTCCCTTTCTATAGCATTTCTTTTTCCATGGTGTCGCTTTCTATATGCCCTTTAATAATTGCTTTCTATATTCTCTTCCCTCTATGGTAGATTAAATATTTGCATTTTTAGTACAATTCTGTTGGTCAATTTCCATTTGAGGAATTGTGTATTGTTGTAGAATTATTGTAGGGTCCATTTCATTCACATTTCTATCTACTGAACTATCATTAAGAATCTCTAGGCAATTGAATTTAGTTTCTAAACTACTAGGCTTTATGTAAGAAAAATAAAAATTGATTGGTCAAAATTTTGAATTTTAATGCAATAGTACAAAAAATTTAGGAAAAATAAGAAGTAGACATATGTATGACCACATTAATCAAGAATGAGTGCTAATATTTTTTAATAATATTCTAGATATAAGTAGACTCATGCCTAGATGTGACACATATTTTTGGGTATTTTTATTCTAAATTATAAATAATTAGTTATTAGTTTTCCACTTTAGTAATTTTGGAATAAAAAAACTCTCGTGCCTAACCACCTTAACTAATTCAAAAGTTTGAAAAATTAAATTTTATTTTATTTTCCATATAGTAGAAGAAACATAGAATGTGATTCATTTTTTGGATTTCAAAAATGTTGTAGCATTCGATATTTATAATTGTTTTTCAAGTAGTGTGTTAGTTGGTAATTTATATGTAACTCCATTAGAAAATAAATAATAATTACTTATTAAACTCATAATTTGACAAACCTTATATTTACGGAAAGCTAAGAACATTATTAAGAAACCCTTTTCACTTCATCAAATTTTGGTGAAAAAGAGTCATTAGCTATATGTTAGAAGTAAAAAACACACTAGAACAGGCCAAAAGCATATTTTTAGGATGTTTTTAATGTTGACCATATAGGGTTCGTATCAAAAGATATAGTAGGCCTTATAAAGGTATTACATTTTTTGATTTAATATCAGGATGGGTGGGAAAAAAATTTAAATAGATTTTGAAATGCTTTGAGGCATTTCATAACAACATATTTTTCAGATCGCCATTTTTTGGCACACCATGATCTTGCACATACCCTATACATTCACTTTCATGTCTAGTAGAATAAGAGTCATAACTTATTGTTTTCAGATGATTCCCATTTTCTTCTTCGATGGAAACCAATTTTTGTGGATAGATATTATAAGGCATAGTATCTATATTTCCTTGGATAATGTTTGTATCATGTAATTCTTCATGTAGTGTTGTTGTTCGTCTTCTAGCATATCTTTCCTTGTCTTCTTCATTATGAATAAGACCTTAGTTTTCTCTTTCTATAGCACTGATTTGTTCTTGTTTTCTTCATCTATACTCTCTTTAATAGTCACTTGTATGGTGTCTTCGTTCTTCATTAGTTTTAAAGTTCAAAGCTCCATGTATCATTACTATGAACATCAAATAATTAAATGAGAATATTTCTAGTATAACATTAAATAATGTGTTATTTAATATAGATTATTTGAATAAATATATATTTTTTTAAATACTATTAGATAACTGTAGACAAATTTAGAACTTAGATATTATCAACAACAACTAATATAAAATAAGAACATAAACTCAAATTTGATATATAATTTATATTTTATCGAAATATACATTACAAGATACTACTAAGTTTTCTAACCCTCATCTTATAAATCATTTTAAAAGTTTGTATTCTATTAGTCATGCAATTAATAAATAATAGTAATTTATTAACACCAAAAAAATTTATTGAAAAAAAATATCAGCGTATAAAATTTAACATACAAAACATGTTTCATTTATTCATGTGATATACAAAATTGACATATAGACATATATAATGTACATAAAACATAATTATTTTCTTTAAACAAAAGAAATCATTACACTATAAACGACATGTTTTGAAGGAAATGTATTGTATAAAAATATCTTTCCAAGATAGTGTATATGAATAATGTGCCTCAATCAAAGCATTTAAAGAAATAAAAATCATATAATATCACTGCCTCTATTTAATTTTAGCAAAATTTCTACAAGAATTATATTCTATGTTTTTTATGTCATTTTTGCCTTATATGTCCTAATGACTTTCATCATTTCATCTTCTTCCGGTCCTAGCTGATACTTCATCTTCACCTGTATAAATGCAATAACTCTTTTCATTTTTTTGGTTGTTTCTTGTATTTGTATGCAATATTTTTGAAATTGACAAATAGTAAACTTCTTTTCCATAAAATTGTCAATGTCCTCTTTACATGACAACTTTTAAAAAAGAGGTTGAAAATTATTGAAAACTGTGTTCTTCAGATTGAACATTCAATTGACATTCTCAAAAAGGACACCTGCAATCTTCTCCAAACATCAGAGTCAATGAAAAACTATTTTTCAAGATATCCTAAAATATATCCATTTTCTTGTTATTGGTTAAAAGTATCCTCTTCTCATGTTAAGTTGTATAAGCCACTCTGAAATAATATCTTTTCTATGTAAAATACCCAAATCTTCTAGCTGGACATGGAAGGATCTTATCAATGCTCTTAAAATTAGAATTTTGGTGTACAAACAAATAAATCTTTTCTATTTTTTTCATCTATATCCACACCATCATTTGTGATCTGCATAATATTCTCATGGCATTTCAGCGTCCTATTTATGAACTGACTACCCAAACAGTGAAGTGTATATTTCCATTTTTGTAAATGGATAACATATTGCTTCTGTATATGAATTCTGAGGCAATGACAAGGAATGTGAAGGAGGAGAGATAGCACAACAAACAACTTCAACTGAGTTACAACTTAGAAACTATTTAGGTGATTTTGGGATGAGGATTATAAGTAAAATTTATAAAAGGTGATCCATGAGAAGTTGACTCTTGTAATGTTGTCACAGTAACACATTATTCCTGTAATCTTTTCCTTTTCAATATATCTACACAATCACTGTCATTTCCATGTATACCATGTAGACACCTATCCTTTGAAGAAACTAGATCAACCTCTTTTGATATCCCTAGATTGATACATTTATCATTGTTGATCATAATTACATTAACTCGATCAGAAACCTCTAGAATATGTGGTGCAAATTGATAACTTGGCATAGGTGTTTAATTTAAAGGATACGGCCTTTGTAACCACTTTGTGGACATAAGAATGACACCCATAGTATGATTTTCAATTGATGTATTTTAGGTAAAGTACCAATTAACTCTGACAATAGCTTTTTTTGAAATGTTTTCTGTAGGAAATAGTGGACTTAATCTATTCCCGTCCTCTTTCATGTCTTCATTGACATTCTTAAATTTTCATGTTCTCATCAAATCAATTCTTAATCTTCATTTTTATCGAATCTAGATTTCTAAATCATTCTAACAGTTTTCTCAATGGTCTTCCAAACATGGTAAATGTTTGTAATTATTACCTAAAGATAGACTGAATGTACCTATTGGGTCAAAATTACATCTTCCATTTCCAAATTTATAGATATGAAAAGATGATAGATATATTTTTGTTGTTTCAAGAACAACTTTATCTGTGTATGAATAACCACCAATTATAATTGGAAAATAAAAAATATTTGGTTACCTATTCACCATAATTTTTTATGACATCCACAATTTGCTAACACAATTCAAGTAACCAGATTCTATCTAAAGGATACCTCGGTCATTTGAATGGAATGCTATGATAACCAAAAACTCTTATGCTTGAAAATGTTTGAAATTAAACATACCAATTTCCAAACTTTGTTATTTCATTGCATGTTTTTGTTGATATCATTTTCCCTACATAATTTTCAAGTCTTGTTACTATGCAATATAAGAATGCATCATTAATGAGCCGCAGAAATAACTTTCACTTTCTATGAGTACTAATTGTGGAAGACATTCATACACCCTTGGCTTTCTAATACTAATAAGTCCAACCCTTGTGAGACATGGGTATTTCCCCTACAAAACTAGCATGTACACCAAATAAGATGCCATGTATAATTTCTTAGTCAATAAAACATTCACTAACTACTTGTTTAGGTTATCATTGATTATTGTAGCCCAGTCTATTTCTTTTCTTTTATTGTTTTCACGATATACAGAAACATCCATGGTTAAAACATTTTGGCCTATTTATGTCCATGGACCCTATGCAAGAGAGTGATGTAATATTTTGCCTCTTCTCTAAAATCAAATTTGTGTTGCACTCTTGCAATCTTCTTAACATTTATATTTTGTTGATGAAAGAATTTTTGCTTAACAAAGCAAATAGCTTTTTTTTTACATTTTTTCACGATAATACTCATTACCTATGTGCAAATCCATGGTCACATATTTAGAATGTTCTTGTATGGAGAATGTTTTTTGTATCATGACAGAGCTAACATTCAAAATAGTTTCTCAATGTGTAGTGAAGATCTTTCTTTTCTATTCATCATAATATCATGAACATTGTAGAACTGCTAGGATGAATGCACAAAGTTGGATCGTAATTCTGCAGAACTCAATTCCATGGAACGAGATCTCTATAGAAATGGGTACACCCATTTTTTTATAATTTGGTACCCATTATGGGTTGGGTTCCTGATCCATATTCAAAAATTGGGAACCTGATATTTGAATATGAAATAGGTACCCAAACTATGATTTTAAAATTGGGTAGCCAATTTTAAAAAAGCATATAACCCATGTTTTTGTGGGTTTTTATTCATTTTCATGCTCATTGTGATGGAAGCCCGATTTATGCTAGGAAATAGGAGCTCATTTTTTGTTTTCTACTAACCCCCGGCTATTGTTTTTCACTGTACCAAGTATATTACTTTGTTTTCTATTATTTTATTTTATTTTTAAATACTTTTGTCAATTTATTAACTTTTTTTTTCTATATTTAATAGTTTTGAATATGTAAAACTCTACATTTCCATTGTTAATAATTTTATATATACATTATTGTATCTGTTCATTTAAATAGTTTTGTATCTGTTCACTTAAATTTTTTTTTGTAGATGTTCATTTATAAATTATTATTTTTAATGTTTCAATGTATTTGTTAAAAGTTAAAGTGATGAATGATTAGATAGATGTTTAGATTGTGTAAACATGTATTACATTGATGTTTTAGATCTATTTCAACTAAATTGTAATTAATTATAAATTAGTTTATTATACATATTAAATACATGTTTATGAAATTTACTTTTCTAAGTCTAATATATTAACTTATTACCCTATTTGTATCCCTAATTCAACTATATAATCCAAATTTTAGGTAACTATAATCCCTAGAATTGAACTATAATCCTAATTTGAATGTTAACCATGTAATCCAATTTCAACTAAAGCCATAATAACATTGACCTTAATTTATGTACATCCTAACTAAACTCTACGTAATGCACATAATCTGAAACCCTTACTTCAATCCTACATCTAACTCTAAACCTTAAATGCCTAGCTCTAGTAAATAAGTTAAGTTTCAATCCTTATATTCATAACCCTACCATATAGATACTAAATTCTAAACATAAATGTAAATGATGATGTTAGATACTCATATCTATACCCTAACACTAAACCTAACCAAGTTAAATGAACTCAAACCCTAAAATGTTATTTCTAAAACTTAACCATGTAATCCTAATCTTTTATTTTAAGGTGATGTATGTATGTTTGAATTTAATGTATGCTTAATATTTTATGTAGATGTATTAAATTTCTAAAAATTGGTAAGTGTTGCAATCTCTCAATTATTCACATATGTTCACATGTATGAATTGATAGTTCACTATATGAAAAAATCAAGTTAGAATTTATTTTAATTTTCAAATAATAAATAATCAATCTTTATGCATTAAAATAAATTCTAAATTCAATATATCAAATAATAGATAATTTAAGTAATTTACCTCTATATCAAATGATCTAGAGCTATGTACATGTATATATGTATATCACAACAACATCTTGGTTCATATTCACTACATTAATCTTAAAAATTTCCTCTATCACCTCAAATAAGCCCTGAGGACTTGGTAAGACAATATGTTAGTGTAGTTTCTTATTTCCTAGTGGGTTATTTATTTTTCCCTATATAGCTAGGTTTTTCCTACACTTTTAATAATCTTTCCTATGTCAATAAAGAATGTCTTATTTAGAAAGTGGTCACGAGGTGTCACCTTCCTACATGTGAGCATCCATTAGCTATCTTAGGAAGATACTTTGCTATCTTTAGTCCAATAGATGGTTGCTCCTCATTGGTTGGTGTTGCCACCTCTTCCCTCTTCCTAATCTATATAAGCATGCTACCTGGCTTGTATTTGAAATTGATTTCTTTTGCATCCTCTTAATGCTATTTTTCTTCTACAATTTGCATTACTCTCTTGGAGACTAACTCTATGTTGCCATTTTGATTTTGTATCAGTTGCATTCATAGTTTATCTATCTATTATTTGCACCAGTTTTTTGGGTTATCAATCTTTTTAGATTCTAACAGAATATAGATCCATGAACCTTTAATTTTTTTGAAGGTTTTTCTAATCTCAAAAATTCGTTTTATTGTTTATATTTTGTGTGTAACATAAAAATGAAAAATTTCTTTTTAGCTTAAATATATACTAAATATCTAACATGAAAAATTTACTCAAAGGTAGAATTAATTTAATTTGGGATAAGATTGGTAGTCTAAACCCTAAACATAAAACTAAGTATAATGTGCTCCCTTAAGGTCAAAACCATAATTTTAACTCTAAACCCTAGATTCATGAATGTAACTATAATCCTAAGAAGAACTCCTATCCTAACATTAACTAAAACCCTAATTCTAAACAATCATAACCAAATCCTTAACACAACCTTAGCCCTAATTATGACATAAACCTAGATTAGATCTTGAATTCTATTTTTGTTTTTCAATAATTCATCTTTCCCTTTCAAATCAAATGTAAAATTAAACATAAATTTGATATTTGTATATGAAAAAAAAGTGATATTGCAATAAATATAATTAATTTAAATAAAAATAAAAATTTAATTTTGATATAAATATCTATTAAATAAAAATAAAGATTTAAAACTTTTATCATAAATAAAAATTAATTAAAATTTAAAATTCAATATTATTGCTATAAATATTAATTAATAAAAAATAAATTCAATACTATTGAAATTGTAAAATATTGATTCATGAATTTAACTCTAATCCTAAGCACAACTCTAATCCTAACATTAACTAAAACCCTAATCCTAAACAATCATAACCAAGTCCTTAACACAACCTTAGCCCTAATTGTGACATAAACGTAGGCCTCTTTTAAATTCTATTTGTGCTTTTCAATAAGTAATGTTTCCCTCCCAAATCAAATGTAAAATTAAATATAAATTTGATATTTATATTTGAAAAAAGTGATATTACAATAAATATAAATATAAATATAATTAATTCAAATTCAAATTTAAATCTAATTTTGATATAAATATCTACTAAATACAAATACAAAATTAAAAGCATTTATTATAAATACAAATGAATTAAAATTTAAAATTTAATATATTTGATAGAAATATTAATCAATAAAAGTAAATTCAATACAATTGAAATTGTAAAATATTGATTCATGAATCTCGCTCTCTCTCCTGCCCCCCCACCCGCCCCCCCCCCCCCCCCCCCCCCCCCCCCCCTCTTATCCCTCTTCTCCCTTTCTACCCACTCTCACCATCTTTTCCCTCTTGATTATTATCTATCTTTACCTAATATCTTTGGGATTATTGTTTTGTTTTGTTTAAAGTTACCAATCATATTTTATGAGATTTTAGTTTGGTTTGTAGTAATGATTCAATTTAATTTATCGTTTACTTATTTTTAGAATTCACATTTAAGTTGATTTATTAATAGTTTTTTGGATGATTATTTTATGATTAGTCTTAACTTTGGTATAATGTTCAATTAGCGTTAAGATTAAAATTTACTTAAGCGTTTAACTTTATTTTAGTGTTAGTGCTATGATTCTATTTGGTGTAGATTAAGATTAAATTAAATTTATTATTAGAGTTTTCTTTTAGATTATTGTTTTATTGGATTAAATTAGATTCTAACAAAGAACATTTAGCTCATTCACTTGTATTTAGTTTTCATTTTCAATATTATTTAAGATGATATTTAATCTCATATAATTTCTTAAAGTAGGTTATGGTTACTATACTTTGTACAGTTTTGTATGTTTATGATGTCCACAATGTTTCTTTCATCCAAATATATTCTCTCCTCTTTTTGTTATTATTGAAGCAGTTAAAGATGAATTAGATGTAAATTAATATGGTTTTAAAGATGTACATTTATATAATTGTATTTTAGATTTATTTTATTAAATACTAATTTTGTAAATTTTTATGTTGTTTACATTGTTAGTGAATAGATTGTTTTCCAAAGAAATAAATACAAATTAACTCTAAAACACCTAGATAGGAAGACTACATCAACGCTAATAGTTGGGTCACTTCACTATTGAAGAGCATAAGTGCCTTCTGAATTTATCTAGGTACAGTGCTCCATGTATGATTTAAAATGAATTTTCATTTAGATAAGATACATATATGCATACTTTTACCAGAAAGTACTCAATATTCTCTGAACATACTCTTAGATATGGAGGAATGCTTTTAGTGATTATAATATAAACTAAGGCGAATCAAGAAACACAAAGTTTTCCGGGTTCTTCAGACTTGCAGTAGAAAGAAATTAGGGGAACTAAAGTAAATAATGAGAAAGAATGTTAATCTGAAATCAATAATTGACGTAACACTCCATAAAGTGAAAATTACACTGAAGTTTAAACACGTAGTTTTAAACTATCCAATGTATTGATGTATAGATGTCTTTTCCATCTAGCTCAAAGTCAAAAATGAGAAACAGAGATTACAAAATTTCTCTCTTTCTTATAACTTTTCCCCCTTCCAAAATGAACTCCCTCACATTACAATCAGAATAAAAACAAAGCAGAAACTTTCCCTCTCTTAGCACAAAGTCTATGGAAAAGAGAAGCTTCCCCTAACCACTGGAACACTCCTTTCTTTGTTCTAAAAGTTTATATAATTTATGATGAGGTTAATCATGTGAGAAATATTAAAACAAAAGATTAAACTCACAACCCTAAAAATCTACTTGGCACAAACTATTACCGAGTACCCAAAAATTGCTTGGCACTTAATAAACTGAGTGGCAGGAGAGTTTACCGAGTGAGCTCGATAAATGAAGAACACACAACTTGGTAACCAAAGTGATTACCGAGTGAACTCGGTAGAAGAGTGATTACCGAGTGAACTCAATAGACAAAGTGATTACTCGGTAGCCACAGGAGAATGGAGCTCAGTAGAAGAAGGCATTGAGTGTACTCAGTAGCCACTGTAGAGAATGACTTCTACCAAAGACAATACCGAGTGCAAAATTATAACGTGAATATTTCCACCATTAAAACTAGAGACCCAAAGCTTCAAACTATCAAATAAACTTTCCAAAATGCAATGAATAGAAGAAGGACAATAATGGATTCAAGTATGCCTGCTTACTTTCTATTCAACTCCGATTCAAACTATTACAAATTTGGGAGCATTTTGCTTCAACTAGAAAACCCTAAAATAACCCTAAAACTATAAAACTGATAAAACTTCAAACTTGCAGCTCTAATGGCTGCATACAATAACACCTGGAGCAATCATTGCTTCAACAGGACGAAGGAAAGCAATAAACTATACAACTTATAGAATGACACAAACAGAGCACGTGCAACTGCACGCACAAATAACACTTTCCTATCTCTGCACCAATGGATCTATATTGCTTTTCCTTCTTTCTTCTCTACAACTTTTGAGCTCTTTCTCTCCTTCTCTGTCTACTAGAATGAATGAATGTAAAACATTCCTTTTGACTTTAGAAAAATATTTTCCCCCCATTTCTGAATTTGAAAACTCACCCACTGCATTTATGTTTTATGTCTTTTCTACTAATCGTCAGGTGGTAGGTGGGCATTTGGCTCCAGGGAGAAACAACAATTGCATTAAATATTCCAACACTCCCCCTTTGTCCCAAGCCAAAAAAACAAGGATCACTGCTGATCCACATCAACTAAACCAAGACACTCTCTTAGGTGTAAAAAAGTTCCAATGCCTAATGGCTTTGTAAAAATATCTGCTAGCTGCTGCTCAGACTTGCAATATTCAATTTTGATATCCCCATTCTCCACCAACTCTGTGATGAAGTGATATCTGATCTCTATATGTTTTCTTCTCCCATGGAAGACTGGATTCTTGGACAATGCAATTGATGATATGTTGTCCCAATAAATTGTGGTTCCATCCTCTTGCCTTTCATTCAAATCTATCAAGATCCTCCTTAGCCAAATTGCTTGACATGTTGCTGCATTTGCTTCTATGTATTCAGCTTCTACTGTAGATTGAGCAACAATAGGTTGCTTCTTGGATGCCCATGAAATTGCACCCGATCCCATATGAAACATGTATCCATAAGTGCTCTTCCTATCATCTAAACTTCCAACCCAATCACTATCAGTGTAATCAACCAACTTGAATTCATTATTTGCAGTATACAAAATTTCAAATCCCTTGGTACCTTTCACATACCTTAGGATCTTTTTTCCCGCTTTCCAATGGGAATCCTTGGTGTTTCCATAAATCTGGAAATCAAACTAACTGCATGCATTAGGTCTAGCTGAGTTGCAGTCAAATACATCAGACTTCCAACCATACTCTTGTATAGTGTTGGATCCACTCTCTTGCTAGAGTCTTCCTTGCTTAACTTCAGACCTACTACTGTTGGTGTGGGGGCTGCCTTACTGTTCTTAATTTTGAATCTCTCCAAGATCTACCCTGCATATTTTTACTTTTCATGGCCTCTTTGAATTCACCAATTAGAGCCTTATCATTACCAGTAAAAATTAAATCATCTACATATAAGACAATAATCAACACATTACCATTTGCTATCTTGATGTAGAGAGTAGGCTCACCATTGCTTTTGCTAAAGCCATTGCTCATCAAATATGAGTCAATCCTGTTGTACCATGCCCATGGAGCTCGCTTGAGCCCATAAAGAGCTCTCTTCAATCTATATACTTTGTTCTCTTCACCTGCAATTTTATAACCAGGTGGCTGCTCCACATATACTTCTTCTTTCAATACACCATTTAGGAAGGCAGACTTCACATCCATTTGGTATATCTTCCATTTGCGCTAAGCTACAATTTCTATGATAGCACACACGATTTCCATTATTGCAACCGAAGCATAGGTCTCATCATAGTCTCTTCCATATTTCTGTTTGTAGCCCTTGACTACCAACCTTGCCTTATGCCTATCAATCTTGCCTTTAGCATTGCATTTGAACTTGTAGACCCATTTCACTCCAATCACTTGCTTCTTGGGAGGCAATTCAGTTAGCTCTCATGTCCCATTCCTTTCTATAGCATCTATTTCCTCATCCATGGCCTTACACCATTTCTTCTCTTTAATAGCTTCTTCAAAATAAATTGGATCACTATGAAAAATAATGCAAAATTAACACTCTTATCATAAGCTTCATACCTTTCATCTTGGTATATCTCCCTAAGAATCTTGGTCTTTCTTGGTAATAGGGAGGAGAGTGTGGGATTAGAATCTTCACTGCTGCTGCTTAGTATTGACACTCGGTCATACCTAGAGGAGCTCAGTAATGACTAAGGCTACTTGCATTTTCTTCTATCTGCTCCTTCTTGTTGTTCATCAACATCCTCTTCACTCATAATTGGAACTTTACTTGATGTGCTTGGTGACTCATCAATTGAACTATACCAAGATTTATTTTTAAGAAATTCCACATCTCTTGAAAGAATCATTTTGTTGTTCAATGGGTCATACAATCTGTATGCCTTTGATTCTGGGTTGTACCCTGTGAAAATGCATTTCACACCTTTGTCATCAAATTTTTTCCTTTTCTCTTTAGGCACATGTGCATATGCTACACATCCAAACACCCTTAAGTGTTCAACTGTCCATCTTCTTTGTGACCATGCTTCCATTGGAATTTTTTCATGGACTACCTTTGTAGGACACCTATTAATTAGGTAAATTGATGTTGCCACAATCTCTCCCCAAAATTTAGTTGGGAGACCTTTCTCTTTCATCATGCTCCTTGCAATTTCAACAATGGTCCTATTCTTTCTTTCAGCCACTGCATTCTGCTATGGTGTATAGCTGGCTGTGAGCTCTTTCTTTATGCCATGTTTCCTATAAAAATTTACAAAAGCATTAGAGGTATACTCCCCTCCTCTATCTGATCTTAGTACCTTGATATAGTGTCCACATTCTCTTTTAGCCTGGGCTTTAAATTCTACAAATTTATCAAATGCTTCAGATTTTTTCTTTAAGAAATACACCCATGTCCTATGACTGAAATCATCAATAAATGTCATGAAGTATGTACTCCCCCCAATGGAAGTAACTTGCATAGGATGAAATGTCCCTTTTCTGATTTTACATGATATTTCAAGCCTCAAATCAGATCTTTAAAATCAAACAGCTAATATCCCAAAGATCCACCAAATTCCTCAAGAAACCCCAAATCGGGTATGCTGAAAATAGTGCTAAAAGCTTCACAACTTCACAAATTATTAATAAATCTGAAAATGGAAATTTTTACAGAACTTTCAGCAGCATAACAGCCTACAAATTGAAATTTCCAGATCCATATAGCCTTTACACAACAGCTCGAAAATGTAGGACCAAAACTATGCTCATCGGGCTCCCGAAATAGCACAAAATATGCCCGGAAACACCACAAAAATACTAATAATCTATCTCAGAAGTTTAATCACATCCCAATATATATATTCAGCTCTATTTTAACATTTAAAAGTCTGATATACAGCAGCAACCCAAACTGATATGAAATACTCAACTGTAAACACCAAACTCCTACAAAAACACACTCGAAAACTCACAAATCTGCACTGTTCAGCACAAAGGCAAATTCTGTATGAGCATGCACATGGAATGGCTTCAAACTCCCGTCCTTAGCCTTCCTGGAAACCTACAAACTCTCGTTCTTGGGTCTTCCTGGAAACCTACAAACTCCCGTTCTTGGGTCTCCTTCTCCACAGGTTTGGCAGCCTCTGAAGAATAACAAAGAATGAGCAAAAATCAAGTTCTGGAATGAGCCCAAAATGCCTCCAAACCCCTTAAAAGAGGGCATAACTATAACTCACGTCCAAGAGAGGTTAATGAAACTTATTTTAATAATAATTTTCATTTATTAGTCCAACGGTTTCCAAAGATTAACCCCCTTTTTCCGAAACTTCACTTTCTTGGGCCTGCCTGCCTTAGCAAAGATTTTCTTTTTTAATTATTTGAAAAGGGGACATGACAAGTCCTCCCCTCCCAATCATTGCTTGTCCTCAAGCAATGGCTGAACAATAAACCAATCAATCCACCTGGATCCCAAATGTAGTCATGAACTATACTACTACCAATTAACACAGGCTCCTGCAATATCCTCATCAACGCATCCCACTGGCCTATATGGAATGTACAATCCAACTCTGCAACAATGGTGAACCCTCTCGAATGAAACTGTACAAAGTATGGAGAATCCACACACTGTACAACTCCTGCAATCAACACAACTCTGCAAATCATCGACCACTATCTCATAACCATAACTCCCATACACTGTTGATGGTGAAAAGACATTACAAGATAAAGAGTAAGAAATGGAATCCAAACCAAATTTGTCTGCCATCAACTCCTCAGCACAAGGATCAAATGCTAACTGATTTACATACCCTGTAATATAATGTTGATAAAAGGAACCAACCTCAGTCAACAGCTCACCATGAAGAAGTGATACAACCCACTGTGACTGATCACCAGCTAAGTCAAGAGATGTCATAGCCAAAGGAGTAGAATCAATAACAACACCTGCTAAAGCATCACTCCAAAACTCCTTCTCTAAGTCATGTATTATCAACCTGTCAATTGCAAGACCTATCACCATTTCATGCCCATCACAACTCTCATCCCGAGGCATCAAACTATCCCATAACTGATGATAAGCACTAGGAACCAAAGTACATCTCTGTATCATCATCTCATCAACATGGTCATCAAAGGTAGATAGATGAGCATACCTCACAGTGTAATGCTGATAGAATGCACCAATCTCAGTCAGTGGCTCAGACTGCAATCCAGATGTAACTAACTGCAATCGATCATTAACCAAGTTGGAACTGACTACTACCTCTGAAGACATTGCGAAGGGAGTAGTATTACTAGTAGGAACCATGCCAACTATCAGCTCACCAACATCACACATGGTCTTTGATACAACATCTCTAGTCTTCATGCCATTAGTACTAGAGGTCACCACCATGTCAGGCACACCACAAAAATCTGCTATAGCACCCAACTCAATTGAACCTGACTCTAGTGGGAATGAACCTGATATGCCAATGTTAGTATCAAGGATGGATGCATCCCCATCTCCACTGTCTCTAACAATCTCGACAATGGACATCCTCGGATCACCAAACACCACAGCTTGTGACTGTATAGAATCAGGTAAAGACTGTAGTCGCTCTAACTCCATGGTCACCTTAGCCAAATGAAACTGTGACTCCTTGAGAGCCAACTGTGTACTCTCAAGAATCTCAGAAGTCACCTCAAGCTGCTCAGTAAGCTCACTCACCTCATCTTCCTTGGCCAACAATGCATCATATGCTGTAATGCCCCACTCCATAAGATAATCTCTATCGCCTACCAACTGCATATAATTCTGTCTCAAAATCCGAATAGCCTCCCATAAAGAGTGGATCTCTGTCAAGGAAAGATAACTTCCTCCCTGCTCATCACTAGTAGGAGAACTCCATCCATAAACTGCTAACAACTGACGAGCAGCATTGAAATGTTGGCAAGTGATAGCAATGTCTTGGTTACTAACTCTCAACTGATTAGACACATGATGGCACTGGCTTGACTGTCTCCTACAAACCTCCTCTGATGCACTGCCTAAAGGAGTGTCCTCAAAGTTACTAGTCTCTAGAGTATTACCATCCATATCCTGTGAATCAAATCTAAAGCTCATATCAACATACGGAGTATCAAAAACATTAGCATTGCTGTCCAACTCCTCTGTACCCAAGGAAACTAAGTCTTCAAAACTGCCCACTACATCCTTCTGGATGTCATCAATGCCAATATGATCCTGGGACTCATCTATACACACTTCCAAATATGAAATATCATCAACACATTCCAGCAAGTATGGTCGACTGGATATATGAACAAAGCCCAACATTGGTGTATAAAAACTAATACCAACATCAAACAAGATACTGGCACAAGAAAAGACAACACCGTGTAATCTGCTAATCAAATCCATGATAGCACCCAAACAAACACTGCTACCAAAAAGTGTTAAAGATCTCCAATCAACTGAATCCCAAATGCCAATATAACAATCTCGAGTCCATATCCGTAAACTAGAATCAACTGATAACTCAAGCAAACTCCTTACCTGAGTAATATGACCAATACCAACTAACTCCACATACCTGTCATGATGAGATAATGAAGTCACAATACTATCTTGGTTCACCTTCAGCTGGCTAGACAAATCATGTGAAGTACTACCAGCCTCAACCTCATGTGATGAAGCATCTAACTGTGCCTGGTACTCTTTCTTAGCAAAGTCATGAATGCTCAATGTCTGCTCATCTCTACCAGGTATCTCACCATCCTGCACAACAACATCCTCATAATCATCATCTGAACCCACTACACTGTAGTCACTGCCTGTTGTAACTATATCATCTTGAATACCTGTGGCATCACCCTTTGACGACCTGTAAACAATTGTCTCAATTTGAGTATCAAGTTGACTGTTACTATCAATCTGTGTGATATCCTTTCCCACCACCTCCTGTGGCAGAGTAGAATCTGAGACCTCTACCTGGCTATCAGCTAGTTTCTCAAACTCCTCATGCAAGTTCTTGGGAATTGTGTCATCTATCCTGTGAGAAAATCTGCCAAATAGAAATCCAGTCAACTTATCCACCTTAGCTGGGTCAGATAACATGTCATTTATACGGTGGTGCTCAACCAACTGTTTAGACATGTCATGGCTTATTTTCATAAGTTTATCTCGAATGTCTAAATAACCATCCTTTCTACTATTTTGACTCTGGTTGTCAATTGTCCAAGATCGTTCCCTCTGAGACTCTGTACTATACCTGTCCATTCTGGATAAAGTAGAGTGTAACCCCAATAGGATATAACTTCTTCAAGCACCAAGAACTAACATGCAAATGATTAGAAGTAGCATGCAACCATAGATTTGGACATGCAACTGATTAGAAGCAACATGCAACCACCAAATTATGACATGCAAGATCTGGTTAGTTGTCAAAACTGACATGCAAGATCTGGTTAGTTGTCAAAACTGACATGCAAGATCTGGGTAGTTGTCAAAACTGACATGCAAACTTCTACAACCACCAAATTCACCAAGAACTAACATGCAAATGATTAGAAGTAGCATGCAACCATATATTTTGACATGCAACTGATTAGAAGCAACATGCAACCACCAAGTTATGACACACAAGATCTGGGTAGTTGACAAAACTGACATGCAAGATCTGGGTAGTTGTCAAAACTGAAATGCAAACTTCTACAACCACCAAATTCACCAAGAACTAACATGAAAATGATTAGAAATAGAATGTAACAATAAATTTTAACATGCATCTGATTAGAAGAAACATGCAACCATAAATTATGACATGCAAAATCTGGGTAGTTGTCAAAACTGACATGCAAGATCTGGGTAGTTGTCAAAACTGACCTGCAACTTCTACAAACCCTCAGGCTGGCAAGATCATGGCTCTGATACCACTGAAATGTCCCTTTTCTGATTTTACATGATATTTCAAGCCTCAAATCAGATCTTTAAAATCAAACAGCTAATATCCCAAAGATCCACCAAATTCCTCAAGAAACCCCAAATCGGGTATGCTGAAAATAGTGCTAAAAGCTTCACAACTTCACAAATTATTAATAAATCTGAAAATGGAAATTTTTACAGAACTTTCAGCAGCATAACAGCCTACAAATTGACATTTCCAGATCCATATAGCCTTTACACAACAGCTCGAAAATGTAGGACCAAAACTATGCTCATCGGGCTCCCGAAATAGCACAAAATATGCCCGGAAACACCACAAAAATACTAATAATCTATCTCAGAAGTTTAATCACATCCCAATATATATATTCAGCTCTATTTTAACATTTAAAAGTCTGATATACAGCAGCAACCCAAACTGATATGAAATACTCAACTGTAAACACCAAACTCCTACAAAAACACACTCGAAAACTCACAAATCTGCACTGTTCAGCACAAAGGCAAACTCTGTATGAGCATGCACATGGAATGGCTTCAAACTCCCATCCTTAGCCTTCCTGGAAACCTGCAAACTCCCATTCTTGGGTCTCCCTGGAAACCTACAAACTCCCGTTCTTGGGTCTCCTTCTCCACAGGTTTGGCAGCCTCTGAAGAATAACAAAGAATGAGCAAAAATCAAGTTCTGGAATGAGCCCAAAATGCCTCCAAACCCCTTAAAAGAGGGAATAACTATAACTCACGTCCAAGAGAGGTTAATGAAACTTATTTTAATAATAATTTTCATTTATTAGTCCAACGGTTTCCAAAGATTAACCCCCTTTTTCCGAAACTTCACTTTCTTGGGCCTGCCTGCCTTAGCAAAGATTTTCTTTTTTAATTATTTGAAAAGGGGACATGACATAGGACCGACTAGGTCAGTATGCACTAACTCTAATGGATATCTAGCCCTCCTAAAATTTTCAAAATTATAGGGAAGCCTATGTTGCTTACTCAAAATACAAGCTTCACACTGGTCACATGAATTTCCTATACGTGGAAAACCTTCTACCATTCTTTTATTTGATAACAAATTTAAACCAGCATAGCCAAGATGACCATATCTGAGGTGCCATAGCCATGAGGGGTCTTCAATCATACTCCTTAGAGCTGATTGTGTGGTAGGTACAACACGAACTTGAGATGAGAAACATGTCTCTATCCTCAACGGAAACATTCTATTCTTGATCATTTGAACTGCTACAAGTAAATTTTTGCTCCCATCCTTTTCTTGAATAACACACATGTCATTCTCCATCAACACTTTGTATCCATTTTGAATGAGCTAACCAATGCTCATCAAATTGTGCTTCATACCAGGGGTGAAATACACATTTTGTATTTCCTTCTTCTCACCTTTCTTGGTGCGGACCATAATAGATCCTTTGCCCACTATTGGTAGGGTTCCATTGTTACCCATCTTAATTTTTTATTTGAAACTCTTGTAAATTAATGAAAACAAGGTTTCATTACCATTCATGTGGTTGCTACATCCACTGTCGAGGTACCAAACCTTAGGACTTCCTTCTTCACCACTATTACACATGATGAAGGCAACAACATTGGGTCCACTTTCCATGTTCACATCAGCCACATTTGCTTGTCCTGACTGATCATTCTGCTTCTTCCAACATTCACTTGCATAATTCCCATATTTATGATAGTAGTAGCATTCTAAATTACTCTTATTTGAGTTTTAGTTATTCTTACCTCCTCTTGAAGTATTTTGTGAGCTACTTGCTCCATCTTCTCTTCCTGAGCTTTTTGCTGCAGCATTCCTTTGTCCTCCATTACCTCGACCTCTGCCTCTGGAGTTTCTGCTTGAGCCATTTCTTCCTCTCCCCCTTCCTCTTGGATTTGACTGAGCCTTGAAAGCTTGCTCTTGGGAAGAAGAAGATGTGGATCTATTGATCCTATGCTCATGAGTTTGAAGAGTACCCATCAATTCATCCATTGTCAAAACGGTGAGGTCTTTTGCCTCTTCTATGGTCATGACCAAATTGTCATATTTATGAGGTAAACTCTTCAATATCTTTTCCACTATCCTTTGCTCTTGATAGTCTTCTCCATTTGACTTCAACTGGTTAATCACATTGGAGGTCCTTAAACTGAAGTTTGCAACTGATTCATTTTTCTTCATCTAAAGGTTCTCAAACTTCCTCCTTATATTCTGCAACTTTACTATACAGACTTTATCAGTCCCCTTGAAGTTCGTCTTAAGGATATCCCATGCTTCCTTTGCATAATTTGCTGCTACAATCTTGGGAAAAATAGTTTCTGTCATTGCTGCTTCAATCAAACTTAATGCCTTAGCATCCTTCCTCCTTGACTCTTTCAAATGAGTCTTCTGTGCATTTGTGAGGGCAACATACTAAACTGAGTCTGTCACATCATTGAATCCATTAACTATAAACTCCCACAAATCATTTGCAACCATTATGGTTTTCATCTTCTTTGCAAATGTATCATAATTATGTCCATTAAATGATGGTGG
Organism: Cupressus sempervirens; assembly: GCA_028749045.1. NCBI lineage: Eukaryota > Viridiplantae > Streptophyta > Pinopsida > Cupressales > Cupressaceae > Cupressus > Cupressus sempervirens. The sequence goes on from CM053785.1 coordinate 1,103,932,304, forward strand.
CTCCTGCCATATCTTTCCTGCATCTCCTGCCATGATAAATATCCCAAGGAAACAAATGCCCCAACTCACTTTGGATGTGGGGCCTCAAAGATCTAATACCATGTGAGAAATATTAAAACAAAAGATTAAACTCACAACCCTAAAAATCTACTCGGCACAAACTATTACTGAGTACCCAAAAATTGCTCGGCAATTAATAAACCGAGTGGCAGGAGAGTTTACCAAGTGAGTTCAGTAAATGAAGAACACACAACTTGGTAACCAAAGTGATTACTGAGTGAACTCGGTAGAAGAGTGATTACCGAGTGAACTCGGTAGGCAAAGTGATTACCAAGTGAACTCGATAGAAGAAGGCACCAAGTGTACTTGGTAGCCATAGGAGAATGGAGCTCAGTAGAAGAAGGCACCGAGTGTACTCGGTAGCCACTGCAGAGAATGACTTCTACCAAAGACAATACCGAGTGCAAACTTATAACGTGAATATTTCCACCATTAAAACCAGAGACCCAAAGCTTCAAACTTTCAAATAAACTTTCCAAAATGCAATGAATAGAAGAAGGACAATAATGGATTCAAGTATGCCTTCTTTCTTTCTATTCAACTCTTCAAACTATTACAAATCTGGGAGCATTCGGCTTCAACTAGAAAATTCTAAAATAACCCTAAAACTTTAAAACTGATAAAACTTCAAACTTGCAGCTCTAATGGCTGCATACAATAATGCCTAGAGAAATCACTGCTTCAATAGGACGAATGAAAACAATAAACTATTCAACTTATAGAATGACACAAAAGGAGCATGTGCAACTGTAGGCACGAATAACACTTCCTCCTATCTCTGCACCAATGGATCTGTTGATCACTTTTCCTTCTTTCTTCTCTACAACTTCTGAGCTCTTTCTCTCCTTCTCTGTCTACTAGAATGAATGAATGTAAAACATTCCTTTTGACTTTGGCAAAATATTTTCTCCCCATTTCTGAATTTGAAAACTCACCCACTGCATTTATGTTTTATGTCTTTTCTGCTGATCGTCAGGTGGTAGGTAGACGTTTGGCTCCAAGGAGAAACAACAACTACATTAAATATTCCAACAAATCAGTTATGATAACTACTTCTTGGAGATTCTTTCCCATAAAATCTCTTTCAACTTTTAATAGTGCTCTCTTGGTGATGAATATCTATCTATGAATGTTTGTGAAGTCTATTTTATACCATCATAAAGATGTATATATAATGCAATAGTTTTTTCCTTTAAATCAAACATTATTAGAATTCTCGAAACCCCGTGTATAAAATGTGCTTCCACATCATAAGTGAGGAATGTATATATTCTGGCATGTGGAGGTCTTCATTTCTTTGATATAATCTGGAGATATGGTTGGTATGCTATTCTTTCCATCAGTAGGCCGATCGATACCACTCTCCCCAACAGTTCATTTGATGATGAATAAAGATGAAGTGCAAACTGAATATGTTGTATGAAATGACCAGTTTAAGTAATGGTGTGATGCACGAAGGCATTCTGTCAAACAGTTTACGTGGACATGTCTATATTGTGGATGAGTTCATTCTTTCATATGGTATGCGTGGACTGGGTTCAAACACTCGATCACAGTTGCAGTCGATCCTGAGATCTTTGGTTTCTCATGCCAAATGGGAGCTCATTTGGAAGGCTCTGGTTCAAGGACAGCTCTCGTGTCTCATCGATGAAACAGTCGCGGTGAGAATGACCGACATCATCCCATTCTTCTTGAGTTTGGTTTCAATTTTCTGCAGCTCTCTATAAATAGCCGATGTCTAATTTAGAAGTTTGATTCTATGATTGGACCCGACAATCACACCAGCCATGCTATCAAAAGGCATCGTTATTTGGTTGAGAATATCATGCACCCCTTTCGCTGTCAAAGAGTTCTGTCAGACTGTTCACAACCTGTCTCTCCACATAACCTATGATCTGGTCCATCATATACAAGCTGATTCCAATGAGGGGCACGACGAATACGTTGTGTATTCTCGATTCACCGCATTTGCATCACTATTCCGTAGCTTGGGCTCTTAAACCATGCATATGTCGGATGTATCTACGTAGTGCAGGATCAATTATCTCATGGGACCCCATAAATAAACTGACAAGCGCACTATGGTGTCTTCGGGGTGATATGTCGAGATGACATCTCTCATCAATATTGTGGGTTGTAACTAGCTCATTTGTGCTCCAACATATCGTTTTTGATGACAATCAACCCTCGTCCCATCGTCTCTTGCATTCAATCACCAGTTTCAAAGCTTCCTCGATGAAATTATGAGATTTGACGACTACGTTAGTATTCTCACTTGATATTTTCTCATTTTCTTCACTTTGGAATTTCTTTTTAAACCATTCTAATAGTTTAGCATTTATGTCAAGGTCTACATCACTAACCTTTTCCACTATAGTTGTCAGTTATTCAATGAGTGGCTTGGTTTCATCTAGAGTTGGTAGACTGAATGCATCTAGAAAGATGTCTTTAATTTCCAACAATGCCTGCTTCTAACTATGCTCCCTTCTGAGCAGTTCTTGATGCTTCTTTCTTGCTAGGGCTTCTTGCAATATACCCATCTACTCAATTATCATTGTCTCAAAGTCATACTTTGGTAACATAATCTCTTCATCAAGGCTTACATCTCCATATTGTATTACTTCTTTAGCCTTTGATGAGCTTGGACTCACCACTAAGATCTGCAATGGTGTTGCATCTGTGCTTGGCTTCTAAAGAGTGTTACTAGAAGGAGTGCTAGATACTGGTAAGATTTCCAGGGCTTGAATTGCTACTTGCTCCTTCACCTTTGGTGTCAACTCTGTCTCTTCAGGCTTGTCCTGTTCTACCACCATGCCTTATGATACACGTTGTACTTGTGCTAGAGGTGCAGATAAGTCTATCTAACCTATTTGACTATGTTCTTCCATAGTGGCCTAAGTTTCCACTATATTATTCTCAATTATATCAACCTTATCTAATGTAGCTTCAGGTGTTTTATCTTAAGGTTGTATAATAGTGACTTGAAGGCTAATGGTAGGTAGTTCTTGTGTATTCACCTTTTCCCTTGGAGTTTCAGTCACTAATTTCTTTAGTTCATCTACACTCACCAAAATAGGATTACCACATAATTTGGCCTATAGTGTAGACTAATCAAGTATCTTTTTGAGATCTTCTTCTATAAGGGGATTGATGTTTTGAGCTGTGACATCAAAAAAATCCTTAACTATTACTATTTTAGTATTTACACTTGTTACATGTTGAGGGCTGACATTGGGAAATTGTGTATCTTGTACACAATGTTCTTCTTGTTGCTCTACCTTAGTTGTTGCCTTGTCATCTATGTTCATTTTTTTTTCTCCCCCAATTATCTCTTCATTGTCATTATCTTCTTCATCATCCTTGACCTCAATGGGTTGTTGTTCACCTTCCTTCACTGTAGCAAGCCAATATGTTACTTTCCACATTTTTGTGAACTTCTTAACTACATCTTCAATATTGTTTTGCAAAATGTTGAAGGCTCTATACTTAGGTACAAACCTAATTGCATATTTCTTCATAGCTTTAGCAATTTTTTCCTTACTCAATTTAGGAATCATTTGTGCAAGTGATGTCTCCTTTATGTGTCTTTCCAAGTTTAAATAATAGTGTCATTTCTACTCAACTCTCTCATATAAGCTTTAAGGCATTGAGTTGGAAATCTCTAGTGGGCTTTCTTAAAGTTTTCCATCATGACATATATAGCTTCCTCCACTTGATTCTTTTCTACACTACCAAGATTATCAAATTCAACATGAGAAAATCTTGATAACTCGGCACTATTATTGACACTTTCATGTAAATTTTCTAAATTAGATAATGGGGTTTGATTCACAACCTTGAATTGGGTATTGTCATCTGATTTAGCTTGTGCAATGTACTTCCTTCTTGGCCTTTTCTACACACCTCCTTCCTACTTGGCTAGTTTGGCTTTCTCCTTTGCCTTTTGTGTAGTGACACATGTACTAGCCCTTGTAGTAGATGTAGCTAGTTTGGGATGGATTGGTTTTGTAGTTTTCTTATCTCTTGTCATAGGTTGTGCCTTGGTAGTAGGTGTAAGTGCTTCCTTGGTTTTTTCTTCCTCGACACCCTCAACAACTTATGTCTCCTCTTGATGATCTTCACCTTTTTCTTGAGTTAATGCATGTGGTGCTTGTACCTGGATGTCTTCTTCCTCTTCATCCTCTTCTTCTTCATCTTCTTCATGCTCAACACCTTCACCTAATTTAGCTTTTAATTTCTTCACCAACTTTTCCTTCTTCTTTATAATCTTGGATTTTTCCATTTCATAGTTTCCAAATGCCTTGGCATTTTTATCTACCTATTTTGCAAGTAAAGCAATAATAGCTACAGAGGCTTCATCTACATTTATTTCATATCCTAAGGGTCTTAGCAATCTTACCCTTGGTGCTGTTGGTTGGACAAAAGTATAATCAACACCTACTAGAAAGAAAACATCACAATAATGTTTCTCCACTAAATATACTAGTATAATCAATCTTTTCTTCATTGACTGCTTAAAGTCCTCAAAGTAGTTGACCATAATTGATTCAAAATTCTATCCCAACTATTCAATGAACTCACCAATCTATACTACCACTGACCTGTTTGTTTTCCATGCAATTGTGCTAAATGTCAAAAATGTGTTTTGAACATAAAAGAATATACATATTAGGATAGAAACAAATTTGCATTGTGCACTCTTTGTCTTTCTTATTGCTCCTAGATTCTCAACTAGTTGTTGTAGTTGTAACTCTACAAGATCATATGTGTGATCTTTCTTGACAATTTTATAACCAACATCTACTGCTATATAAGACACACTATTTAATCTGTTGGATTTGTAAAACTTGTTTGAAATAACCTTGACTACAAAGTCTAACAAATGATCTATAATTGTGTCAATTTTCATGCTTCTCTTGTTCCACACAACTCCTGTATTCTTTTCAAACACCTCTTTTGAATCACTCGTTAGGGTCTTAGGCCAATCTAGGTTTGGATGTCTAGTAACCCTATGGATTATCCTTTTGGTTATTATGATAGGTCCATTATCTAACCAAAGTGAACTATCATGAATTTTTGTCAGCACAATCCTAATCCATTCTGTTGTGAACACATTTAAGAAACCTAGGGCTCATGTTAACTCTTTCTTTTCTACAATTTTATATTCTTCCTTCAACACACTATTCTAACATAATTTTTCATATGCTTGCCTAATCTCCATATCAGCAATGCTACCAATTTTGTACTAATAGCATTTCCTAACATCTTGAACCATTAAAACATTTGGTGGTATCATGGATAACACACTAGAGGGGTCTTACTTGTATGCAAGATCAGGTATGGCCTTGAATATCCATTGCTTAACCTCATTACTAATCAATTCAACATTCAAAACCTCCTTACCCTCTACATTCTTTGAACTAGATGCCATTCTATGAAACTAGGGTTTACAAAAATATAAACAACGTAACTCGACACTTGATAAATACCTTGCAAGATTTGATGAAATGGTGTTGAATCATTGCTCAAATCTTTTGCAATCACTTTGGGTGGATTTCTAGATCACCTCTTTCTCTCCTTGCTCTTTCTCAATTTTGAAATAATGAAAAATGAGTTGAAATTGATCAAATACCCTTATGAAACACTGTAATTTTAATGTTGAGTGCAGACATAGCTGTAAGCTTGATATCAACAAATTTTAGGTTTACTTGGTATCCATTAACATTTCATTTGCTCGGAAACCATTATGAGCTCAACATCAACTAGCTAGGCTATTAGCTAGGGATCCTCTTGCATTTCACTTCACACATACAAGAAACTTTTCATGCTCAACAACAACATGAAAAACTTAAAGATTTTTCCTTTTATTCCTAATAACATCTTGCATCTTTGTTCCTGCTAAGGTAATCTTTTCATTACTAAATCCTTTGAAACTGATGTATGATATAACTTATGAATATTAGTCCCACATACCTCTTGATTGCTTAGTTTGATGAGGTGTGATCACCTAACCCATTGGGTGAATAGATTGCTTATCCATTTGATGTTTTGCAATCATCTTTCTTCTTCCATGTCTTGCTTATTTTGCTTCAAACATTTTCAACATCTGTCTTGCCTTTACATTTATTAAATTCACAACTAGGTTCCTTTGACCTTGTTGGACAATATCGACTGATGTGACCAATCTTTAAACAACTAAAACATGTGGTTTGACTCAACCACCTTTTTTAGTCACTTCTAAAGTGTGTTATAATACAAATTTTAGGAACATGTCCATATTCTTGACAATAATGATAGCTATACCTTGTATTATAATCCTAGTTATAAGAGTTGTCATTGTTCTTTAGCTTTATTTTCCTCTTTGATGACAATATGGGTTTGGATTTGCACTCAAAAGCTCTATGTCCATACTTTTGATAGTTGTAGCAATATCTTTCAAATCTTTGTGTGTGCATGGTCTTGGTTCTGCATTCATGTGCCTGATGTCCTTGTATGTTTTACTTAAGATAGTGAACCATGTTCTTATTGTTGACATTTTGATTTGTAGTCTCGCTTCTTCACACATTGGAAGTATCTCCTTTCTTACCACAATTATGACAAGTAGGTTTGGAGTTCTTACCTTTGTTGCTCCTTTCTTAAGCACTTTTGGATGACTTTCCTTCTTCAGTTCTTGTGTATCCTAGTCTAGATGTATCATTATTTGATCTAGGTGATCTCAATAATTGCTTAGAGTATTTGATGGCTTAATTTAGTTTGTTGAAACTTTCAAAAAATTCCTTTTCCCTTTTTAAGTCACTTTGAAATTGCTCATTCTACAACTTCAATTTTTTTTATCTCAACACCCTTAACATTCAATTCATATTTTCCATTCATTATTTGACTTAGAGTATCCAATTGCATTTTGGAAATCTTAGTTAGCTCTAATGATTTCTTTTCTAGTTTGTTGGCCAAAAATATTTTGTCTTGTTCAATCATGGCTTTGTCTTCCATAGCTTTCTTCTTCTATTTAGTCATCTCACATAGAGGTATGGCTTATTATTCTTTCTCTAACTTGAGACTTTTGATTTCTTCTACTTGGGCTCTATTCTTTTTCATTAGATATGCAATTGCTGCATCAAATTCATTGGATTCTCCATTAGAAAATAGCTTAGTAGTGTCAATCTCTTTGTATTGTGGGTCATTTTTTCCAATAGCAATTTCCTTCCTTCTCTTCAAAGATATTTTTAATTCTTCTCTTGCTTCATCTAGTTGATGTAGTATTAGTGGTATTTCAATTCCCTGATTCTCAATAATCTTTCCCAACATGTAGACTTCCATTTCTAAGATGTTTACTCATAGCAGCAAAGCTTCTCTTTCAAAGAATAAGCCTCTGACACCAATTGTTGGAATCAGAATATGGAAGGTAAACTAATGAGAAGGGGGGGGGGGGGAATTAGTGGTTTAAACTGTGACCCATAAAAACATTCACCACACATCCATCTCATACTATAATGACCCCATCTTTATAGCCTTCACATTCTCTAGAGTCTAAGTGGAGCATAAGAGGAAATTAAATTAATTTCTTATAAATTCATTAAATAAATTAAAATAAAAAATAAAAAAGTGACTTTATATTTAGTGAATTTAATTAATTATTGTATTACAAGGGATAAGCTTCTAGAGTGTGTATTAATTATTGGAAAGGCAAAAGGTTCTAGTAATTTAATTTTTTAGAAGCACAATTAATTATTGTATTGCAAGGGAGGAGTTTCTAGAGAGTGCATTAATTATTGGAAGGGGGAAGCTTCTAGCACTTGCAATTAATTAATATTTTAGTTCCTTCTAGAAGGGTGAAGGAAAAGGATAAATAGGGGTGAGAGTCTCATTGCTAAGCATCGAATTTTTCTGAATGACATATGATAAGAGCTTGGATGTGTGAATCACATATCTTTCTTGACAATAGGGGATGTTCATCCTCTCTTGTAACATTATAGATGTCATTACCTTGGGGTTTGGCCTTTGGAATACATTGCTTGTACTTTATTTCATCATTTTGAGAATTAATATAATTTCAGCATCCGTTCCATCTTCAGTTTGCATTAAAAATCTATTTTGGCAATTGGTTTAGTTTTTGGGCATTCTAGGGTGCCCATTACAGTGGTATTAGAGCTACAAGTTTTTCCATCATGTGGAGGTCTTATAGGGAATTTTGGATAGCTAAATAGAGAAAAAAGTGTTTGACAAAATGTATAGCAGTTAGTTTCATCTAGATTATAGTCTAAGCCACTGACTGAGATTGGTGAATTCTATCGGCATTACACTATGAGGTACGCTCATGAATTTACCTTTGATGACCATGTTGATGAGATGATGATACAGAGATGTACTTTGGTTCCTAGTGCTTATCATCAGTTATGGGATAGTTTGATGCCGTAAGATGAGATTTGTGATGGGCATGACATTGTGATAGGTTCTGCAGTTGACAGCTTGATAATATGTGACTTAGAGCAGGAGTTTGGGAGTGATGCTTCAGTGGGTGTTGTTATTGATTCTACTCCTTTGGCTATGACATCTCCTGACTTAGCTAGTGATCAGTCATAGTGGGTTGTATCACTTGTTCATGGTGAGTTGTTGACTGAGATTGGTTTTTTTAATCAACATTATATTGCAGGGTATGTACATCAGTTAGCATTTGATCCTTGTTTTGAGGAGTTGATGGCAGGAAAATTTGGTTTGGATTCTATTTCTTACTCTTTATCTTGTAATGTCTTTTCACCATCAGTAGTGCATGGGAGTTATGGTTATGAGATAGTGGCCGGTGATTTGCAAAGTTGTGTTGACTGTAGGAGTTATAGAGTGTGTGGATTCTCCATACTTGGTACAGTTTCATTCGAGAGTGTTCACCATTGTTGCAGAGTTGGATTGTACATTCTGTAAAGGCCAGTGGGATGCGTTGATGGTATTTACTGTGTTGGTAGTTTGATTTGTCCACTTTACTTGGGTTCTGATGTTTTAAGAGTTTGTGTCTCATGGGTTTTTGACTGTGGTAGTAGTGATTTTGGATTTTGGTTGACCTATAATTGTCAGTTTGATTATGGATTCCTCTTGGTCATATTGTAGAGGATATGTAGTAGTATAGTTCATGACTACATTTGGGATCTAGGTGGAATGATTGGTTTATTGTTCAGCCATTGCTTGAGGACAAGCAATGTTTGGGAGGGGAGGACTTTTCATGTCCCCTTTTCAAATAATTAAAAAAATAATAATCTTTGCTAAGGCAGGCAGGCCCAAGAAAGTGAAGTTTCGAAAAAAGGGGGGTTAATCTTTGGAAACCGTTGGACTAATAAATGAAAATTATTATTAAAATATGTTTCATTACCCTCTCTTGAACATGAGTTATGGTTATGCCCTATTTTAAGGGGTTTGGAGGCATTTTGGGCGGATTCCAAAACTTGATTTTTGCTTATTCTTTGTTATTCTTCAGAGGCTGCCAAACCTGTGGAGAAGGAGACCCAAGAACGGGAGTTTGCAGGTTTCCAAGGAGACTCAAGAATGGGAGTTTTCAGGTTTCCAAGAAGGCTAAGGATAGGATTTTGAAGCCATTCCATGTGCATGTTCATACAGAGTTTTCCTTTGTGCTAAACAGTGCAGATTTGTGGGTTTTCAGGTGTGTGTTTTGTATGAGTTTGGTGTTTATAGTTGAGTATTTCATATCAGTTTGTGTTTCTGTTGTATTTAAAAATTTAAGGTGTTAAAATAGAGCTGAATATATGTATTGGGATGTGATTAAACTTCTGAGATAGATTATTAGTGTTATTGTGGTGTTTCTGGGCATTTTTGTGTTAATTTCGGGAGCTCGATGAGCATAGTTTTTGTCCTACATTTGTGAACTGTTGTGTAAAGGCTATATAGATCTGGAAATTTCATTTTGTAGGCTATTATTCTGCTGAAATTTCTGTAAAAATTTCCATTTTCATATTTATTAATAATTTGTGAAGTTGTGAAGCTTTTGGCACTATTTTCAGCATACCCGATTTGGGGTTTCTTGAGAAATTTGGTGGATCTTTGTGATATTAGTTGTTTGATCTTAAAGATCTGATTAGAGCTTGGAAATATCATAAAAAATCAGAAAAGGGACATTTCAAGCATCAGGTTGCCCTTAATTATGTGGGTGGAGGTTGTCGATACTACTATATATTTGATTAATAGAAGTCCCTCTACTCTTTTGGGCTGTGGTATTCCAGAGGAAGCATGGAATGGTAGGAAGGTGAGTTATTTTTTTCTCAAGTCTTTCAGTTGTGAAGAATTTTATCTTATAGATTCTAAAATAGAAGCAAGCTTGAAGCTAAGTCGAAAAAATGTGTATTTTTTAGATATGGCATTAATGAATTTGGTTATAGGCTTTGGGATTTTGAAAATCATAAAATTGTAAAAAGAAAAGATGTCATATTCAATGAGAAAGTGTTGTACAAAGATCTATTATAGAAACATGAGAAGAAAGAAGATGATTATGTAGTGTTAGATGATACTCCAAAAGATGATATTCTAGCAATTTCTCATGATGTGCAACAACTACAACAAAAAATACCACACACACCAGTAAATGTTAGATGGTCAACAAGGCTACATAGACGTCCAAAAAGATTTTCTCCTTCTTTGTGCTCTATTTTACTAATAGATGTTGTTGGTGAACCTAAATGTTATGATGAAGTTGTGTAGGTAGATACTAAGATTCAGTGAAATTCTACAATAAAAGATGAAATGGACTCTTTTCTAAAAATTAAGACTTGGGATTTATGCAAGTTGCATGTAGGTAGAAAGGTTTTATAGAATAAATGGGTTTATAGGTTGAAAGAAGAGGATGGAGGTAAAAAAATATTTAAAGCTAGGTTAGTGGTAAAAGGACTTGCACAAGAAAAAGGCATTAATTTTGATGAGATATTCTCTCCTATTCTTAAAATGACTTCTATCCATATTATTTTAAGTCTTGTGGCTACTAAAGATTTGCATTTGGAGCAGCTTGATGTTAAAATAACTTTCCTCCATGGTGATTTAGATAAAGAGATATATATGGCTTAGCCATAGGGATTTGAGGTCAAAGGTAAGGAGAGCTAGTGTGCAAATTGAAGAAAAGTTTATATGGCTTGAAGCAAGCACCTCAACAATGCTATCTAAAAATTGAAAGTTTTATGCATGACCATGGATATAGTAGGTGTCATTTAGATCATTGTGTTTATTTTGAGAGGTTGGATGATGCTAGTTACATTATTTTATGTTTATATGTTGATGATAAGGTTGTATTTGGGTTTAACATGGATCACATTAAGGGGTTGAAACACCGGTTAGCACATGCATTTTTTATAAAAGATTTGGGGGCAGCAAAACATATCCTTGGTATAAAGATTTGTAGAGATAGAAAGAAAAAAAATTGATAGCATCTCAGGCTGATTATATTGTGAAGGTGTTGTAACCTTTCTCTATGGAGAATGCAAGAGCTGTCAGCACACTTTTGCCTGGTCATTTTTAGTTGACTAAGGAGATGTCTCCAAAGATACAAGAAGAGGAGGATAAGATGTCCAAGGTACCTTATGCTTTAGCTGTAGAAAGCTTGATGTATACTATGGTATGTAATAGGCTAGATATTGCACATGTAGTGGGAGTCATTAGTAGCTATATGAGACATCAAAGAATTGAGCATTGAAATGTAGTTAAATGGATTCTCAAATATTTGAGACGAACATCCAGTAAGTGTTTACACTTTGGGGGCTCTACTATTGATTTATATGGCTATGTCGACCTAGATTTGGTAGGAGATATTAATACCAGGAAGAGTACTATAGGTTATGTATTTACTACTGGCAAGGCAACAATGAGTTGGGTTTCTAGATTATAGAAGCTGAATGATTTATCCACTATAGTGGTAGAGTATGTCGCTATTATAGAGGTAGCCAAGGAGATGATATGGCTTCGGTTCTTCTCAAAAAAATTGGGACACCCTCATAAAGATAATTATTTGTTTACAGATAGCTAGAGTGCCATTCATCTTGTGAAGAACTTTTCTCTACATTAAAAGACAAAACACATACGATTGTAGTACCATTTCATTCAGTTAGTTTTGGATGATGGACAACTAAAGCTGGATAAGATACATATAGATGAAAATTGAGAAAATATGTTTATAAAGGTAGTAAAAAGGGAGAATTTGAACTCATCTTCAACTTTTGTTGGTATTCTAAACTAAACAAGAATAAAAGAACAACAAAGTCTAGGGTGTTTTGATCTAGTAGGAGCCTCATGGAGTAGCGACAGAGCTATAAGATCAGCCTCCAAGTGGGAGATTGTTGTTTAGTGTGGAGCCTAATTAGTCCCAAAATGTGAGATTGTTAGATTATGGTGATTGATCAGGGAAGTACTATACATACTCCATAATTCCTTGGCAGGGTTTGAGGTCAGGCCAGGTCTCGAGTGGGGGTTTGGGGATGGAGCCCCTGAGAATTTTTTTTTGGGGCTACTATATTGGCATTTTATGTTTGAAATGTTGTAACTAATTTTTGACCCTAAAGTGGAAAAAATACTTGTATAAAATGGCTTAGGGTCAGGGTTTGTTTCACAAGGTGTGATGTAAAAATTACTTCTTGTGGCAGTATTGAGTTATTAGGGATCATAGATTGTAATCAAGTTGTAATCACTAGATTCTAATAACATTGGCCTTGCTATTTGGTGGATGTAGCTTGAGGATTGGGTCAACCACATTAAATCTTGGTGTCTTGTGTTCTCTTCTATGCAATCTATTATTTTTGTGTATTGTTTATATTTGCATGTAATTCTTATTTCTGTCTAAGGTTTAATTCTAACAAAGGGAAGGATTTAGTGGAAATATGGGTGAATCACAATTATTGATTCATACCTAACCTTAAGTCACCCTAGTATTTTTAAGGAGGGAAAACCCTAAACATTTTATGAATGTAGAAGGTGAAAAGAGAGAAGTTTGCATGTGCAAATAGAGCATTCATGGTAACTAAGGTATTGTGAATTGAGATACATTGCAAAATTTGTTACAGGAGAATAGAGGAAAGGTATTAATGGGTAGAAGAGATACATCAGATAAGTGAGGATCAAGTACACATCAAGAAAGAGGTTATATATTATCTAGTAGTAGAGTGATAACCGCAAGATCATTGCTAAGACATTAGAATAGGTGAATCAATTAAATGTCTTAACATAGTAGTCTTAATAGGTTTTTGTAAATCCTTTAATAGGGTGCTTACTTCATTATAAGTTAAAGTCATTTTACTAGGAAAACTTCTAACAAGGTGTTGAAATCCTTTAATAGGGTAAGATCTAAAAATCTTGTAAGCCTTTAATAGGGCATACCTTTGATAGGGTAGATCACATTTCATGATCAAATATTGTAACCTTCATTGGATATAATTTATTACTACAGTAGTTGAGATTTGTGGGTGTTATCTGCACCTCAGTTTTACCTTCTCATTGGAGGTTTTTTGGGTAACCAAATATCTTGTATCATACATGTGTTGAATGTTATTTTCTTTCATAGTGCGAATGAATATATTTAGCTAGCTATTTTATTTTACATGCAAATTTTAAGATGGATGTGTGGTGAATGAATTTATGGTTAATGTTTTGAAGGACTAATTCAGCCCCCCTCCCCCCCTTCTCAGAGTTTACTTTCCCTATTGTATTTTCAAAAATTGATATCGAAGCTTAGTTCTCTAGAAAGGAAGGCTTTGTAGCTTTGAGGAAAGATCTTTAAGATGGAAGTCTACAAGTGGGGAAAGACTATTGAGAACAAGAAGATTGAAATATAGCTTTCCCTATATAAACTAAATGAAGAAAGACATGAGTTGAAGAGATCATTGAAAAGAAGGGAAGAGATAGCTATTGAAGAGAATGACACACATTACCAAGAGATTGACACTAATGGATTATTTGTAGATGGAAATACAAGAGAATTTGATGCAACAATTGCAAATCTGATCGAAAAGAATGGAACCTTAACTGAAGAGGTTAGAAATCTAAAGATAGAACAAGAAGTCCAATTAGTGTTGCTATGTGAGGTCACTAAGTAGAAAAATAAAGTTGAAGAAGACAAATTCATAAATTGAATGGAAAATATATTAGATCACAACATTGAAGTTGTGGAATGAACAACTGAGAAATGATCTAAAAAGAGAGAAAGAATTTGTTGAAAGTTTCAATAGACCTTGTGAAGGCATCAAAATTTTGAGCAACTGACAAGATCTCCTAGATCCAATAGTGATATTACTAGATTGGGCTACACTAGTGCTGAAGAAGGAGAATCATCTAAAAGTGGTGAACAAAGGGATGCCAATGGTAAGAACTCCAAACCTATTTGTCATAATTGCGGTAAGATACATCAAACTGGTAATGTTTACAGGAGCAAGACTACAAATTAGAATTTTACACAAAAATTCATGGGTCACTATGACTAGTTTATATGTTAGAAATAGGGATTACGGGGGGGGGGGGGGGGGGGGTGTTGTTGGGGTGAATAAATAATCTACAAACTTTAGTCGCCAACTGGATATTATTACTTACTTTAAACTATGCATAGCAAAGCAACAAAGTAATGTTGAATAGTAAAAATAGCAATGCACAAAGATAACTCATAACACTATATTTTGTTAACTAGGAAAACTTTGGCCAAGGGAAAACCCCGATGGGGATGATACCCACTAGACAATATACTAATATATATGTTCCTTGTTAGAGGATGGACCTTTTTAGGAGTCAATGAGAAAATTCAGTATAACTAGTCCCTCTTAGGAGACTTTGAATCCCTATTAGGATATTTCCACCATGTTAGGAGTTGTAGTATAATATATGGGTATGTGTAGGATCATGGTGTGCCAAAAAGAGGTGATCTGAAAAATTTGTAGTTCTGAAATATCTCAATCCATTTCAAAATCTATTCCAACATTTTCCCCACCCACCCTAATACTAAATGAAAACAATTAATATTTTTATAAGGTCTAATATATCTTTTGACACCAAACCTATATGCTCAACTTTAAAAACATACAAAAAATGTGCTTTTGGCCTGTTTTAATGTTATTTTCACTTCAAACATGTAGCTAATGACTTTTTTTTCACCAAAATTTGATGAACTGAAAAGGGTTTCTCAAGAATGTTCTTATCTTTTCATAAATGTAAGGTTTGTCAAATTATGAGTTTAATAAGTAATTATTACTTATTTTCTAATGGAGTTACGTATAAAGTGTTGATTGACACACTACTTGAAAAATAACTATAACTTTCAAATGGTACAACATTTTTCAAATCCAAAAGATGCATCACATTCTATATTTCTTCTACTATAACGGGGAAAAAATAAAAAATAAATTTTGTAGAGTTTTGAATTAGTTAAGGTGGTTAGACACAAGAGTTTTTTATTCTAAAAATACTAAAGTCAAAAATTAATTATTTATTATTTATTTAGAATAAAAATACCAAAAAATATGTGTCACATCCAGGCATGAGTCTACTACTTATATCTAGAATATTATTGAAAAATATTATCATTTGATTTTGATTAAGGTGGTTAGACATATGTCTACTTCTTATTTTTGTTCTGAAATTTTTGTAATATTGCATTAAAATTCAAAATTTTGACCAATCAATTTATATTATTTTGAGATAAGTTCTAGTAGTTTAGAAACTAGATTCAATTTTCTAGAGATTCTTTTCTCTCAACTTTTTGATATAAAGTTAATAACAAGTAGATAATTGCATGTCAAGTTGACATAACCCTAATTTTTTGATTTTTTATTGCCACTTAAGAGCATAGTTTGGTTGACCATGATCCTGCACATACCCATATGCAAAATGAGCCCACTGCCGAAACATGCAATTTTAATTACAAGAAGATCTCACTGCTCAAACAATAATATACTATTATTTTCCTTCCCTATTTGTTCTCTGACTTTTAGCTCAATCTTGGATCATGAGATATTCATACAAAACTTCGCATATATCACTTTCACAAAACTTCACTCACTTCATAATAAGATAAACTCACAAGTTTGCACACTTGATACACTCCTCTTATTGCAAGAAGTCCTTTGCATAAATAACATGCCTTTATATAAAATACTATTGGGTTGGCTAAGACCATAATTAATTTTTCCAAGTTAGAGTAAACATCTAGGATGTTGGCCCTAATTGGGCAAGTAATTCTTTTGCAACCAGAACAATTCTTTCCTGCTATTTCACTGTCCTCCTTCATCAAAACATAATTAAATCTATTCCATACAGTTTGTACAAACTTCTAAGGTTATACACATCATCACCAACATGTAAACTATCTTCATGTAAATTCACTTGTAATAATATGATATCTGTAACATGTTATAAACAAAACAATATATTGTTGTAAACCAAATTCTATACTTAGACAAGTTTCTAGTAACCAAACACTAAGTATCTTTATTTCTAAGGTTTCATGTCAACATGTACGTCATGTTTTCCATTAATGACAACAATTACATATCACAATTAGCCAATTGTCAATAGTAAAAAGAAAGGAAATAAAACACATGAATGGAAAACCAAGACCATAAGCACACAAAAGTTTGAAGGATACTACTATAACTATCGTAAGTATGGACATAGAGCATATGAGTGCAGACCCAAGCCCAAATGTTCATCAAACAAGAAGACAAAAGTAAAGTACAATGGAAACTCTTACAATTAGGATTATAATACTAGGTATGGTTTTCACTATTATCAATAGTATGGACATGTTCTTGAGAACTACATAAGAACACATTTTAGAAGTGATTGCAGTAGATAGTTGAGTCAGACTACATGTTTTAATTGCTTAAAGATTAGTCACATAAGTATAAACTATCCAAAAAAGTCAAAGGCACTGAGTAGTGAGTTCAACAAAGGCAAAGGAAAGGTAGATGTTGAAGAAGTCAAAGTACAGATGAACAAGACATGGAAGAAGAAAGAAGATTGCAACACATCAAGTTTAGACAAGATCACTTTATCCAATGAATCAGACACCATCCCCAACTAGGAAATCAAGAGGTATGTATGGGATTTATATTTCAAAGATCAATTATACATCACTTCCAAGGATTGAATTCTAAAAAGATCATATACGTATAAAGTAAGATGCGAAGTATTGGATAGAACTTAGAAGAAATCTATAGGTTTTCATGTTACTGTCAAGCATGAAAAGTTTCATTGTGGTTGTTGAGTGAAAGTTAGTTGATGTCATGCTATCATAAGTGATAGTGGTGGCTGATCTCATAGTGGTTTCTAAGCATGAAGGAAACTACATGGAAGTCAAGTGAGTCATAATTGCTATTATAGCTAAGCTTATAGTTGTGTAAGCACTAAACATTAATTACAAAGTTTTGAGGGCTATATTGTCAATTTTTGGTTCATTTAACATCATTCAAATCTGAAGAGAGAATGAAGAGCTAAAGGTAAATTGAAGAGATCATTCCAAGCATTTGTAGAGTGAATTAAACCACTATTCAACACCATTCATTAGATTTGTGAAGATATTTATCGTGTGTTGAGCTACGTTGTTTGAATTTTGTGCAAACCCTAACTATTAAATATGGCATCGAGTTCTTCTTCTACTAAGGTTAAAGAATGAAATTTTTAAATGTTCAATTAATTAGCAATCAGATTAGACAACTAAATTTCAAGGCAATTCCTAACATTTGTTATAAACAAGACCTATTTGGAGCATTTTTCATGATACCACCACAAGTCTTAATGATTCAAGATGTGAGATATTGCTACACATGCAAGGTGGGTAGCATACGTGACATAGAAATCAAAGACCTATATGGAAAATTGTGTGAAAATAGAATACTAAAGGAGGAATTAAATATTGCAGAAAGAAACAGGTTAACTTGTGCCCTAGATTTCCCCAAGATTTTAAAGACAGAATGGATAAACATTGTTTTAAGAAAAATTAATGACATTTTTGTATGGTTAGAAAATGGACCTATCAATATTACTAAGAAGATTGTGTAGAGGGTAATAGGGTATCCAACCCTAGATCGACAAAAACCATGAGAAGTGATGCAAAAGAGGTTATTGAGAAAAACATGGGCAGTGTGGAACAATAGAGTAATGACAATTGATACCATCACAACTCCCCTAATTTCTTTTGATACCATCACAACTCCCCTTATTGCACACAAATTCTTTCAATCAAGTAGGTTGAATAGTGTACCTTGTATTTTTATTGATGTAGGCTACAATATAGTAAAGAAAGATAATTCTTATGACCTTGCCAAGCTACAACTACAACAATTATCAAAAAAATTGGGAGCCATAAGGAAAGCCAAGAGTGCACAATGCAAATTTGGATCAATACTTGTATGTATATTTTTCTATTTGCACAACACATTTCCTTCCTTTGGTAAAATTATATGGAAGAAAAATAGATCTATTGTAGTATAAATAGGTGAATTCATTGAGAAAATGGGAGTGAAACTTTTGTCTATTATACTAGTTACTTTGAGGACTTTAAGAAGTCAATGAAATAAAGACATAGGATTCTAGTGTCAGTAGTTGAGAAACATTTTAATGATGTTTTCATTCTAGTTGACACTGATTTCACATATATATAGGTTACAATTCCAAGGGTAAGATGGTTAAGACCTCTAGGATATGAGATTAATGTGGATTAGACATCTACAACAATTACAAGTTTGATTACAGAAGTAGTAGATAATAAGACTACTACCTTTGGTAATTATGATGTTGCAAAATAAAAGATAACTATGGACTTGAAGACAACATTAGTAATAATAAAGAAAAAAAATATTGTTACTAAGCTTAAAGAAAAATTTGGTGAAGAAGCAAAGGAAGATGAAGAAGAGGAAGACAATGAAGATGATGAAGATGAAGATGTCCCTACTCAAGCACCACTAGCCCTAGCCTAAGGTCAAGAAGAAGACCGAGGTGTAGAGGAAGTTGAGCTTGAAGAAGGTGCTAATGGAGAAGAAGCCAATGAAGCACCTATAGCCATAGAGAAGAAGAAGAGGAAAGCTAAAGCTCTAGCAATCAGTAAACCAAAGAAGCTTGTAAAGCCTAAGCTTGTAGTTCAAGCTACCAAAACCAACACAAGAGCTACTACTAAGAAACCTCAAGAAGTAGCTAAGCCAAAAGAATAGATGACTAGGAAAGATATATAAGATCATGAACTTGATAAAAGAAAATGGATAAAATACATTGCTCTAGCCAAATTAGATGAGGAGAGGACATAATCTGATGATAATAGCCAATTCAAAGTGGTAAGTCACATTCCTTCTTCTAAATTTGATAGTCTATATGTAAATGTAAAGAATATTGTAGATTTGAGTGGATTTTCACATATTGATTTTGATAAGCTTCAAAAGTTAGATATGGATAAGGTAGAAGAATCTATATATGCCATGATGGTAACTTTTAAGATGACTCCAATTGAGATTTTGAACTTTCTACCAAAGAGCTTATATGATAGATTTGAGCAAAGGTGGAAATATAGTCTCATAATAGACAAAAATATTAAAGAGACTACACTTACAAGAGTGATAACATATTTGGATAAATATGAGATGATAAAGGCCATTAAGAAGTATGTAAGAAAACTTTCTCGATAGTATCAAGCTTCTAACATTTTACAAAAAAAGATTGAAGATGTTGTTTAGCAGAGTACCCAAATATTGAAGCTAATCTATGGGCTAACAACACAAAAGGTTACTGAGCAAGCATCTCAAGAAGTAGGTGAAGAAAAAATAGAGGAAGAGGTAGTTGACGAAACAAATGATGAATCTATAGTGTAAGTACATGGGGAAGTCACTATAGAGGCAACTATTGGAGAGAAACAAAAAAATCAAACTGTACTAGTAGTACAAATGTCGAGTGCCAGTCCTCAAGCATATATATTAAAGATTAAGGATGTATTTGCCACCACCATTTAGAACATAAATCCCCTAATAGAAGAGGATATGTAGAATATATTGACTAATTCCACCACTAAGGTACAATTATGTAGTCATCCTATATTGGTGAGTATGGATGAGATTGAGAATGAAGAATTGGCATCTATAGGGGAGAAAACTCAAGCATTATCAAGTGCCCCCTCTTAATCTATAGAGGTACAACCTACCATTCATATGGTATTATACCATATTAAGGACATCATGCCTTCACATATTAGCACTAAGGTACCTACAATTACAATTATTGAAAGAGAAAGGACACCAATTCAAATAGGTTAGGAAGCTAGTCCTAGACCTACACCACAAGCACAAGGTGGAGTAGAGATCAAAGAGAAGAAGAAGGATAGGACTGAAGAGTCCATCTTGACTACAAAGTATGAGGAGATACTAGCAATAAAAACATTGGTTACTTTACCATCATTTGATACTCCCCCAAGTCAAGCACTTCATAGGCCAAGTGTAGAAGCTACACCATTGCAGTCATCAAGGCCTAGTCCTAGTGCATCCAAGGTAGACGAGGTTACATCATTTGCTGATGTAAACTTAGATGAAGTGAGTATTTTACAAAATTTTGACCTTATAACAACCACTAGTGAACAAATGAACATACTAAAGGATGCACTTGCAAGGAAAAAATGTCAAGAACTTCTCAGAAGGAAGCATAGGAAGAAGCAAGAATTGCAAGACACCAAGGATATATTTCTTGATGCACTCAACCTACCAATTCCTAAAGAAGGCAAGCCTATCATGGAGCAGTTTGTACACATTGTAGAAAAAATCAATGATGCAAACCTAGATTCCAATGTAAAATTACTTGAATGGTCTAAATGAAAATTTCAAGGAAAAGTCAATGAAAAGATATCAAGTGCTATTGCACTTAGTCAGGTTGAGTTAGTAACCAAGATTGAAAGTGTAAACAAATTCTTAGAGAATTTTTTCTCACTTTACACCAAGTTTTGGCATACAACTCTATTCACACAAGAGGTGTAGTGCTATATTGATAATTTGGAGGGAGATATGGAGAAAATAGGTACAAGTCTACCCAATTCTCCTCCATCTCAAAGTTAGAAGAACTTTAGGAATTTGATGAATTCCCAAGGTTAGTTGGTAGCCCTACATGCTCAAGATGCAAATATTTAGGCTACTCTGATTGTTAGGATAAACCACAGATAGAAATAAAAAACTACATGCAAATATAACCAATAACAGAAAAATAATAGAACACACAGAAATGAACACAAGGGACCAAGATTTAACATGGTTCACCCAATTCTTGGGCTACGTCCACCAAACAGCAAGTTCGATCTTATTACAATCCAGTGATTACAACCTAATTACAATCCGTAATCCCTTACAGCTCATTAGCGCCGCAAGAACCAATTTCGTATCACAACATAATGAAAAATACCCAACCCTAAGCACTTTTTATACAAGTATTAAACCACTTTAGGGTTATAATATGTCGGCCATAATATGTCGGCTACTATTTATGAAGTATGTACAGTACTTTCCTGATTAGTCACCACAATCTAACAATCTGCCACTTGCGGACTGATCAGGCTCCACACTAAACAACAATCTCCCACTTGGAGACTGATCCTATAGAAATACAACTAACACATGGGGCTCCCACTGGATCAAACCACCCTGGACTCTGTTGTTCTTTTATTCACGTTTAGTCTAAAAGACCAACTAAAGCTGAAGAGGAGTTCAACTTCTCCCTTGTTACAACCTTTGTCAACATATCTGCTAGATTTTCATTGGTATGTATCTTCTCCAGCTTTAACTGTCCATCCTCCAAAACTGACCGAATGAAATGGTATCGTAACTATATGTGTTTGGTCTTAGAATGTAGAGCTAAATTCTTAGCAAGATGAATGGCACTTTGACTATTTGTAAACAAATAATTATCCTTCTAAGGATGTCCCAATTCTTCCAAGAAGAACTGAAGCCATATCATCTCCTTGGCTGCCTCTGTAGCAGCAACATACTCTACCTCTGTAGTGGATAAAGCATTAATCTTCTATAACCTAGAAACCCAGCTCATGGCTGCCCCACCAACAGTAAAGACATAACCTGTAGTACTCCGCTTGGTATCAGAATCCCCTGCCAAATCTGAGTCAACATAGCCCTGTAAATTAGTAGTAGAGCCCCCAAAGTGTAAACACTTATTGGATGTCCCTCTCAAATATCTGAGAATCCACTTGACAGCATTCCAATGCTCAAAACTTGGATGACTCATACACCTGCTAATGACTCCCACTGCATGTGCAATATCTAGCCTAGTACATACCATAGCATACATCAAACTTCCTTTAGCTGAAGCATAGGGTATCTTGGACATGTTATCCTCCTCTTCCTATGTCTTGGGACACATCTCCTTAGTCAATTTCAAATGACTGGGTAAAGGTGTGCTGACAGCTTTAGCATTCTCCATAGAGAAATGTTGCAACACCTTCTCAACATAATCAGCTTGAGATAGCATCAAGGTTTTGTTCTTCCTATCTCTACAAATCTTCATACCAAGGATTTATTTTGCTGCCCCCAAATCCTTCATAGCAAATGCATGTGCTAATTGGCGTTTTAGCCCCTTAATATGATGCATGTTAGACCCAGCTATAAGCATATCATCAACATATAGACATAAAATAATGTAGCCATCATCATCCAACCTCTTAAAATAAACACAATAATCTGAATGACACCTGTTATATCCATGCTCATTCATAAAACTGTCAAATTTTAGATACCATTGCCGAGGTTCTTGCTTTAAGCCATATAAACTTTTCTTCAATTTGCACACTAAGTTTTCCTTACCTTTGACCTCAAAACCCTGTGGCTAAGCCATATATATTTCTTCATCCAAATCACCATGAAGAAAGGCTATTTTAACATCCATCTTCTCTAAATGCAAATCTTCAGTAGCCACAAGACTTAAAATAGTATGAATAGAAGTCATTTTAACAACAAGAGAAAATAACTCATCAAAATCAATTCCCTTTTTCTGTGCAAATCCTTTTACAACTAACCTGGCCTTAAATCTTTTCTTACCTCCTTCCTCTTCTTTCAACCTGTAAACCCACTTATTCTATAAAGCCTTTTTACCTATAGGCAACTGGCACAAATCCCATGTCTTATTTTTCAGCGAAGAGTCCATTTCATCTTTCATTACAGACTCCCACTGAATCTAAGTATCCACCCACACAGCTTCATCATAACTTTCAGGTTCACCAGCATGAGTAAGTAAAATAGAATACAAAGAGGGAGAAAACCTTTGTGGAGGTCTAATTTGCCTTGTTGACTGTCTAACATTTACTAGTGTGTGTGGTATTTGTTGTTGCAATTGTTGCACATCATGACGAATGGCTGGACCATAAGCTTTTGGAGTATCATCCAACACTACATAATCATCTTCTTTCTTCTCATGTTGCTGCAATAGATCTTTGTACAAGACTTTCTCATTGAATATGACATCCCGACTTTTAAAAATTTTAAGATTTTCAAAATCCCAAAGCCTATAACCAAATTCATTAATGCCATATCCAACAAAGACACATTTCATTGATTTAGCTTCTAGCTTGGTTCTATTTTCAGAGTCTATATGAGAAAAAGCTTCACAATTGAAGGTCTTGAGAAAAGAATAACTCACCTTCTTACTAGTCCATGCTTCCTCTGGAATACCACAGCCCAAAGGAGTAGAGGGACCTCTATTAATCAAATATACTATAGTATTGAAAACCTTCACCCACATGTGTAAGGGCAACCCAGCATGCAACCTCATGCTCCTTGCGCGCTCCATTATAGTCCCGTTCATGCGTTCAGCCACTCCATTTTCCTGTGGAGTCCTTGGAACATTTTTTTCTCTACGAATACCATTAGTGGAGCAATAATCTTCAAATTCATGATTGCAATACTCACCACCATTATCAGATCTGAGACATTTTAATTTCTTACCAGTCTCATTTTCAACCAAGCATTTCCATTTCTTAAAAGTTTGAAATACATCAGATTTCTGTCTGAGGAAATGAACCCATAATTTTCTAGTTGCATCATCAATAAATGTAACATAATAATGAGAGCCACTAAGGGAAGATACCTGAGCCGGTCCCCATACGTCCGTATGCACAAGCTCTAATTTCTCCTTTTTGTCTTTCTTCCCTGTCTTTACAAAACTCACTCTCTTTTGTTTTCCATATACACAACTTTCACAGAAATCCATATTCACACATTTTAGACCTAGTAAAACTTTCCTTGAATGAATTACTTTCATACCTTTCTCACTCATGTGCCCAAGTCTATTGAGGCACAACGCTGTATCAGAATCTACAGCAGCTATTTGTTCTCCCTGCTCAACTACAGTAATTGTTCCTGAATATTCATTTTTCTCTAAAACAATCAAAGTAGAAGGAACAATATGACCTGTACAAAGATATAAGGTGCCTACTTTCACACCTTTTGGTACTACAAGGGAACCTTTTGAAACCTTCCAATTTTTATCATTAAAAGTAACTACACAACCCTCATCACCGAGTTGCCCTGCTGAAATTAAATTTCTACTTAGTTTTGAAACATGTCTTACCTCATGTAGTAGCCAATGATTCCCATTCTGCAACTTAATCTTAATTTTTCCCTTTCTAAAAATCTGACAGGGTTCATTATCCCCCAAATAAACAAGCCCAAAATCCCCTTGGACATAATCAATGAAATAACCTCTATGAGGTGTAGCATGAAATGAAGCACCAAAATCTAAAACCCATGAATCATCAACACTCTCTAAAGATAGAAGCAAAGCATCCTCTTTGGATTTGTTACTTACCACATTTGCCTCCTTGTCTCCATCTGATTTATCTCCTTCATTTTTCTTTCGATTCCAGCAATCTTTCTTTTTGTGCCCTAGTTTCCCATAGTACCAGCAATCATTTGGTCCTCTCGATTGAGACCTCCTCCCCTTTGACTTTCCTCTTGATTTCCCACGATTTCCAGAGTTACTTCCTCTTTTAGTCGTTCTGCCCCTGCTTTGTGCATTTAAAGCACTTCCTGGTGTAGATCCACCTAAGGATTTTCTACAAGTTTCCTCACTTAAAATAACACCGATCACATCATCATATTTTAGGGTACTAGATCTAGGAACAAAATTACTCACCGCCATTACCAAGCCATTCCAGCTTTTAGTCAAAGAACACAAAATCAAGAGAGCCCTAATTTCTTCATCAAAATTGATACCCACAGAAGATAATTGACTAGTAATAGTATTAAACTCATTTAAATGATCTGCAACAGATCCACCTTCTATCATTTTCATATTAAATAAACGCTTCATGAAAAATACCTTGTTTGAAGCGAAGGGATTTTCATACAGTGTCGCTAGGGTTTTCATCAAATCTTCTATCGTCTTTGCTTTTGTAATATTAAATGCCACCAATGGTGCCAAGCATAACCAAATGCTTCCGAGTGCCTTTCTATCCAAAAGATCCCATTCAGCCTCTGACATAGTTCCCTAATTCTTGGCTTTTCCTTCCAATGGCTTCCATAAATCCTTCTGATATAAATAGTCTTCCATTTGCATCTTCCATAACTGGAAGTTCTTCCCATTAAACCTATCAACCCTCAACTTACCCTCATCTACCATCGCTCCCACTCAACTGTGAGACTCCCACTTAACCATGAGACTTTCCTGCAGAGGATAATTGAAAGACAACCTTGCTCTGATACCACTTGTTAGGATAAACCACAGACAGAAATAAAAAACTACATGCAAATATAACCAATAACAGAAAAATAATAGAACACACAGAAATGAACACAAGGCACCAAGATTTAACATGGTTCTCCCAATTCTTGGGCTATGTCCACCAAACAGCAAGTCCGATCTTATTACAATCCAGTGATTACAACCCGATTACAATCTGTAATCCATTACAGCTCAATACCGCCGCAAGAACCAATTTAGTATTACAACATAATGAAAAATACCCAACCCTAAGTGCTTTTTATACTTTCTTGATCAGTCACAATCTCCCACTTGGGGACTAATCAGGCTCCACACTAAACAACATTGATCAACATCCATTCCATGCTGACCCCACATATGGAATACTTCACAAGGAACTAGCCTTTGTAGAGACATTAATGTAGAAAGATAGCCATCTTTCTACACTTGAAGGTTGATAGCAATGGGATAGAGCAATAGGAATGAAGCTAGATATGAAGGCTATGAATGAATAAGCAAGCACAATAGGGAAGTCCATAGATAAGATAGACAATATGCAAGGGTAGCTCAATATTTCCAAGATCAAAGAGCAAGAGGGAATAGACAGAAGATGGAAGAATTATGCATAATGTTTGTTTATCAGGTTTTCATCATGGTACTTATCCAAGGTGCCACAAGAAGTGGCTCCTACAAGAAAGATAAGTCATGATAAGCCAAGACCATAGATGAGTATCCTCAAAGATGTTTATAGGGTGATGAAAGAGAAATGGTAACAGGATAAGTATATGGAGGATAAGAGTTCATGCCTTCAAAGGATTATAGAAATATGGATAGAATATAAGTGTAGGCTTGAAAGGATTACAAAAGGGTAGGTGAGAAAGTAGGCAAGATCAACATCAAAACACAGCTTGAAGGTGGTGGAATGGTGGAGGATCATGGAGGAAATAGATTGACATATAGATGTATGAGGTGGTAGAGAAAGTTTGGAAGAAGATGGAATGGAATGCTTTGGAAGCTTTTTATGAAGATTTTTGGAAGAAGATTGAGTGGAGGCCTTTGGAAGCTTGAATGTCAACTTTGACTTATTTTTAATATTCAAGTCATTCAATAGAGACTTGGGAATCCATATAGCTTTAGATTTTCCTTTGCATACTTTAGAACACATTTTTTCAATAATTGGTGTAGGAACCCATATTTTCTTTGACTTAGATCTTTCAATAGTAGATCTTTGGGGTCTCTTGATTGTTTTATCTTTCTTAGAATTCACATGTAGATTATATCAGACATAGTGATCTTTATTTGTCAATGGATTCTTGTATTTCTTATGTTAATTATCCAAATTACTTCTAAAAGACTTGGGACTTGTGGATGAATAAGGTTGGTATGACAGGTTTATATATAGATAGATGAATGAGAATTCTTCAAGGATGAGTGTCTTTGTTGATCTTGAGGTATTGTAGGAGAGCTAGGGAACGATCTAGGAGTGAATGTAGGAGATGGAGTAACGTAAGGCCCAATATGGATGGAAAGTTTTAAGACTTTAGCTTAGATGGGTAAGGACCAAGGATAGGTTTAGAAGATGCAAAGGGGTAGTGGATAAGGATATCAACATCTTTAGAGTGAGCAATGTGACCATGGACATCAATAGTCTCATGAGTGGCTTTGATAGGAGAAAAACCTTTGATAGGAGCATTTGAAGCTTGAGTATAGTTTTGCAGTGGATGTGGAGAAGTAGAACAAGAAGGGATACTTTAATCTTGACATGTTTCTTTAGATAGCATAGACATAGACATTTTTTCATAATTTTTAGTAATCTCAAGTGAAATAGTTGAAGTGTTGTCTTCACCATTTTTAGGAGATGGGTAAGATATAGGATATGGAGGGGTGACATCTTGAAGGAGATGAAAGGGTGCTTGATCTTGATCTTTCTTGACATTTATAACCTTATCTTTTTGAGAATCCTCTTAACATGGAGCCACTTCTATGGACAAGGGAGAATATGAGGTGTGCATGATAGGATCTTGTAGAGCTAATGGGGGATTAGATTTCATGGGCATAGTAAGAATATAATTGCATGGAGGTTGAGGACCTTTAGCCATAGTAGTATTGAAAATTTTTGCAGCCAAGTGAAGGTTAGATTGAGTTTCTTTTAGAGGTAGCCCTTGAGGATAGGCATAGTCAATGTGGAAATAATTAGGTTCTTTGTCTGATGGAGGCATGTTGGAAAGATTTGAATTTTGGGGAGATGCATGAGTGTTGGAAGAAGTAGGGGTGTCAAGGAGACCATCAATAGACATAGGTTCATCAACATGACCTTTATCAAGAGAAGTATCCTTATCATGAGTCATTAGAGGTATCAACAATCTCATCTTCAATAAGATTTTGGATTTTATGTTTCATTTTAATGCAATCTAAAGTACTATGCTCATTATGTCAATGATAAGAATAATAGATATCCATGAATGAGTTTTCATAATAGCTATATTTAGGCAATGTGACGAGCTTAGTGCCAAGAAGTATTTGCATAATGTCATCATAAGAATCTTTCAAGGGAGTAAAAGTTATCTCAAAAGTATGCCTGAGCTGTTTTTGTTGTTTCTCAAGTGCATATAATACATCCATGTCTTCATCATTACCTTGGTCAAAGATAGGTCCATCATGAAAGCTTGACACAAGCTCAAAGGAGGTAGCACCTGATTGTTCTCTAAATAGGTCGATAGATCTAGAAGATGAACATAGTTGATGTCTTAGAGTAGAACATGTAGATCTTAGAGAAGATTACCCATCTATATAAAAAGTTCTTAAAGGAGATTCATTTAAGAATGCAATCTTCTCTTCTAACCTTTTTTCAATTTTAGACTTCATTTCTATCATGTTCTTAGAGAGATGAAGGTAAGAAATATTATTTGTCTCTTGGAGTTCATTGTATTTAGAGTATACATCTTGAAACTCTTTAGTGTCATGGAGGATATCATGATCATCAAGATTTGGTTGAGGTTTAGTAGCACAAGGTTTGAATACCATAGTAGTAGATGGAAAATCAAGCATGAAGGAGACTAGACAGAGATAATAGGGTGGCACAAGATAACTCAATGCCCAAACTAGAAAGGTAGAGTATTCACTTGTCAAAATATTAAAGATAGAGTAAAGTGAGTTATCAAGCAAGGTGTCCAAGAAAATTATGACACTAGTGACTCAAGTAAAGAGCTAGGCAAGAAGCCAAATAGACAAATAGATAGAGCAAATAGGGTGACAAGTGAACAACTTTCCCAACCTAAGAGTGTAGTCAAGAAATCAAGGTAACCATTTCAGAAAAAAGATAACTAGCAAGTGAATATATACCATGAATATAGAAAGTCTAAGAGCACTAAGACCAAAGAGTTAGTTTAAACATGTTTAAGCACTAGAGACATAAAAAGATGTTACAAGCTAGAGTTGTTGTTACACCAAAAGATTGACCTATCAAAGCTCGATACAACTGCTAGAATTATTGAACATAGGAGGTAGTTAAGCCATGTTATGAATCCCAAGGGGGAATGTTGGCATTTAGTCCAACAATCACCTCCTTAGCATTACCTAAGGAGATTAGAACCTATGACCAAGCTCTGATACCACTTGTTACAAGCTAGATTTGTTGTTGCATTAAAAGATTGACTTTTCAATGCCCGATATAGCCACTAGACTTATTGAACACATGAGGTGGTTAAGCCATGTCATGAATCCCAAAGGGGAACATTCATGGTTAGTCCAACAAAAGAAAAGTCAAATGATGAGACTCTCCTTAGCAAGAAACACAAGAAAATGTTTGCACTTGATGTTTTGACTTGGTTGATAAAGTTTTCCAATAGTTGATAGCATAGAAAGTTTGATGTACAAAAGTAAGTTTTGACACATGGAGTAGTCTTCAAGAAATCAAGCAAGGGACAAAGCAACCTTGCATGATACAAGCATATGTGAGGTCTCAAAAGAAAGTCCTAGAACTATTGTCATGCATATGTTCAAAAGATTTCCATGAGTCTAGCACATTAAGAAATATCTACCTAAAGAACATAGTTCATTACTATACAAATTAGCCCATGCTTGATGCCCCTTCCCCTCACACCAAGTGGTCACCCATGAGAGATGTTGGTTTTTTCATTGAGATGTCATTGGAATAACCAAGGGAATACATATGGTGAGAGTAAACTCAGGAGGTGATCCAAGTAGTCCATTAGGATCTATCCTTGCACTAAGATGTTGAGCAAAAAAATAGGGTAGCTACCAACTTGGAGTGTCTAGAAAGTGCTTCCATTTTTTATGTTCCTCTTGCACCCAATTATGGGACACCCCACCTTGTAGTGGGTAAAACATTTTGCAATCACAAGAGCACCTTAAGTGTTCTTGCTTAGCATTTTCCTCATGGTCCCAATCTCACAAGTACTCACACTAAGCAAAGAGAAACACTAAATCTACAAAGGTTTTGTGTCCTTGATAGTCTTGAGATTATAGTGGGTTGGAATAGCCAAGTTTTCTTGTTCCCACTTGGGTCATTCCTCTAGATTTCCCAAGAGTAGGCCCTCTAAAGGATTGTAACTATGAAAAATTGGATTCACTTTCAAGAGTCAAGATTTCTAATTCACCACAAGGGTGAAGTGAATACTTCTCCTATCTTGATCGTTTCCCCCAAACATGCCAAGAAGTTTTAATTACCCCCTTGCTTTCAAAATCCAAAGGTAAGTCAAGATTTCTAATTCACCACAATGGTGACGAGCATACTCTCCTACCATGAAAGAACCTCAATCACAAGTTTAATGTGCCTAAGAAGTGGAAAAATCTAGTAGAATTATACACATGTAATAAATAAAAAACAAGCAAGTTTGGTTTTTATTCTTTGGGTAGCCTTGCAAACAAGTGTTAGTAGCCCTTACGCATTTGAAGCTTTGACATGTGTTCTTTTTAGCAATGAACTGAGAAATTCCCTACAAAAAAAACCAAGGTTAGAGAATAATAATCAAGTAAGATCTAAAATAAAAAGTGGTTAGTTGCTTCAAAAATCCAAGTTATCTTTCAACCAAGTGTATGAAAAGAAAGTGCAATCTAATCACAAAATGATCTCTTTTTTACTCTTTGATTTTGATCTAGTCAACAAGATTGGACTTGTTTGCTATGATTTTGGCTCTAGAAATAGAAATGAAAAGAAGATAACCCTACTAAATACTAGATATATTTCAAAAAATTTAATAAATTCATATATATATCTCTTTATTTGTGCCCATTTTGTCAAAGTCGACTAGATTTTTAAAATTGAGTTGTTGAGCTCTAATATGACCTCTAAATTCAAAATAAAAAGAATTGACCTCCTATATAATTTAATGACCTTTTTGAAAATATAGATTTTTTGGAAATATTCACTGATTTGTGACCCAAAATAATTTTTAATGAAATATAAAGAAAAATTCATAATGCATGCATTTCAACTCAAAACAATCTACAAATTGGAGTGAGACATTTTGAATGCATCCCAAACTTCCAAAAAAAAATTCAAATCTCAACTCAAAATGGTTTGGATGATAGGCTCAAATGTTTCAAAAACTAGGGTTTTGGCCTTCAAACAAATCTACACAAGGGTTAGCCTTAAAACCAAAGTAAGAAATCTACAAAACCACTTGATTGGATCCAATAAGTCACTGTAAAAATCCATAACTGATAATTTAACCAAAATGTAAGCAATAAAATGGAGCTAAAACACTTCTATAAACCATTATTCTTAAGAATACCCATGAAAGAGAGAATCTCAAGAGGCAGCTTATAGATCTTATCTATGATATCCAAAGGCTATGATATGGTGGCCCTCAAATGAACCAAACTATGAAACCCTTCCAAGGTGAACCATAGAATGAGATATTCAAAGATTAGAGGCAAGAGTGCCAATATCCAAGAATCTAGAATAAAATGCAATGCAAATGCAAGCTATTCTAAATGAGATGCAAGCTAACAAAGAGAACTAAGCTAAATAATAAAGGATAATAAGCTAAAAATTATGCCTTTATGTAAGTAGAATGAGAGCTAAGCTAAAATGTAAAAATACAAGAATGCTCCAAGTCTCCAAAATCACCAAGAAAACCTATAGCATAACAATAGCATTAGAGACTAAGATTTTTGAATGAGGAGAGAGCCCTCCATTTTAAAGAGAAATCAATGGTAGTGATTAAGAGGCAAAAGATGCATAATCAAGGGAGGAGAATGCATTTTGAGTGATCCAAGTGCACAAACATCTCAACCAATCACAATTATTGGTTAACTTTTGAGAGGGTTTTCAATGTGTGGAGGAGAATTAAAGTTATTTTAAAAATAGAAGATTTCTCTCACATAGAAAATTATGTCTTTTCTTTTATTTCTAAAATAGGAATAATGCTTTATGTGTGTGGAACTTAGGATAAGAGATGAGTGGAGAATTTTATTTAATTAAAAGAGGGACATGTTATTTAATTAAAAATGAACTTAGAATAAAGTGGTCAACCTATATGATAAAATCAAATAAATGGATTTTTGGAAATTTGACCAAGGATAGGCATTAAATAAATTATGTAAAAATGCTAGAAAGGGATCTTGTACTCTAGATGAGCATTTTTGAGTGATTACAATTGCACCATCACAAATCCAACAAATTTATTTTTTTGGAAAAGGTCGAGCTTCATAGTTTGCAAGACTACAAGGCATAAATATAGAGATATTTCCATGCTATCTATTTAAGGATAATAAATGTAGTTATAAATACAATTTTGAAAAAGATACATTTATTTAAAGAATATTCTATTGGAAATGGAAAGGGGTAATTGAGAGGGAAGGGGTGAATTAGTTACAACAATTTTTTTTCAAAAGTCCATTTAATATGTCAACATAATATAGACCAATAACTTGTTATAACTTGGTTAACACTATATTTTCTACTATAGCTTGGTTAACACTGAATATGCAAATCTTAAGATATCTAAATGTGATTAACCTTACTTTACTTAGGTTTAGAAATATAAAACAAATAACATGAACACATGAGACACCAAGATTTAACATGGAAATCCAATTTGAGAAAACCACCATTTGCAACTAGTTACTATTAAGAGCCAACCCTGCTAAAGGTTATAAAACACACTATTAGGTGTAACCTTGTTAAAGGATTTAATTCACCTATTAGGAGTGGCCTTTTAAGACATCTTCACAAAGCCAATACCTAAGGATTAAATTTTTTATCCAAGAGGTAAGCTAGGGGTCATTACCCTATCTAAAGCTCACTAATCAAATTTTAGTGATGCATCAACTAAGCACTTTGAAGATCAGTCAAGTTGATGTAATATTGTTGGAGTAGATTGGATATGAACTAGTAAATTAGGTACATGTCATATCTATTGATTATTATCTCTGGCATGAGATGTCAAAGAGGGAGAGTTTGATGTCTTAATAGATTAGAAATTTTGTATCAATAAAGAAGGAGAGTTTGATGTCATAATAGATTAGAATTTTTTATGAGTAAAGAAGAAGAGTTTGTTGTTAGATGGAGAAATTGTACTCAGAGAAATTAGAGAATCATTCCAAAGAAAGAGATTGATGTCAGAATGAGTTCGTACTAATAGAGGGGGTTCTCATCGATGAGAATCCAAATGAAACTATGAATATTATCCTTCTATTTTTCTGTAAAATTTCATTGTACTATGACATGTTGTATTGTCATCAATGCCAAAGAGGGAGATTATTGAAAAAAAAAATGCAATTGTATGTTTTCGTTTATGTTACAAAAAAATTCAAGCCTTACTAAGAAAATCAATGATTGTTGAGCTCACTCAGGCATTGAAGATAGTTTTCTATGTATGTCGAGCATTCCAATTATAACCTAGTTCGTAGTTATTTCTTATCAAGCTCACTCGAGCATTGAAGGTAGATCCTATTTTAACGAAGTTTACTTGGTTACCAAAGGAAAGTTGGCATTGATCCTATGTTGACCAAGTTCACTTGGTTACCAAAGGAAAGCTGGTTTAGAATTAGTATTGATCAAGTTGGGTTGGTTGATGAAGAGTTTCTCTGTGTTGACCAAGTACTCAATTATATATTAGCCCACTAACATCATATTAAGTCTGATAGATTTATTGCTTAATTCAAGCCAATTTGAGGGATGAAAATTGTTTGATTAAAAGTATATTCAAGCTTATTTGACAATTCTATTCATATAAGTATAAGGTCAAGTTGAGGATTGAAGGAAGTGAAGTATGAGATTGAACAAGATGAATTAAGGAAGCAAATTGGAAGGATATTAGAGTATCCAAGTTGATCGAGTTGAAAAAGAATATTTTGATCAAAGAGGATCAATTATTCAAGTGATAACAAAGATCTAAAAATTAGAAAAGATAGTTGCATCAACAATTAGGTCAGTCAAATCAACTAATAGAGTTAGCCTAATAGCTATTTTCCAAATCATCTAAGAAGTTGGCATTTCTAGATTGAAGTGTTGGAAGACCTCTAACAAGCCCACTCCTAATATGGTGAATTAAATCGTCTAACAAGGTCTCACCTAATAGTTTCTTTTGTAACCTTTAACTAGGTTTGCTCCTAATAGGGCTCGCTTTAAAAAAGTGAAAAATAGTAACTAGTTGCAACTGGTGGCTTTTTCCAAATCGGGTTTCTATGTTAAATCTTTGTGTCTTATGTTTTCATGTTATTTCCTTTATTTTTCTAAAATTAAGTTAATAAAGGTTAATCACATTTAATATCTCAAGATCTACATGTTTAATGCTAATGAAGTGACAATAATATATTTAGTGTTAACCAAGTTACAAGAAAATATTCAATGTTAATTGAGTTACAACAAGTTATTAGTTTTATATTGTGTTGACATCTTAAGTGGACTTTTGGATTTATTTTTTGTAGTAACTAATTCACCCCTCCTCTCTCAGTTACTTCTTTCCATTTCCAAAATTAGGTACCCTACCTTGGATTGACTAAAAAGTATAAGCACAACAAACAAGGAAATTGAAAATGTGACCAAGACAAAGTGGAATGGTAAAGGAATGTCAATTGATGGAATTGATGATCCATTAGTAAAATTTGATGTTCATGTGATTACACACATGTTTTATCAATATAATAGGATAAATAGTGCACTGTGTGTAGCAGTGGATTTGGGATACAAAATTGTGAAGAAAGATCATAGCTATGATGTTACTAAGCTACAACTTTACCAACTTACAGAGAATCTAGAAGCAATAAGGAAAGCAAAGAATACCTCTTGTAATTTTGAATCTTTATTAATCTCTATATATTTTCTATGTAAAAAAAATATTTTCCTACTATTTGAATAGTTGTTTGGGATAGAAATTGACAACTTATGGAGCAAATAAGTGACCTAATTAGCATACTGGGAGAAACTTTTGAAGAAATAATGAACAATTACTTTGAAGAGTTTGAAATGAAGACGAGGATTCTAAATTTGGTTGTAGGTAAGTATTAGGATGAACTATGTTTTATTATAGATACAATTTTTTTAATGCAAAAAACATTTTTCAAAGGGTAGCATGGATAATGCCAATGCCTTATGAAGTGAATGTATATGAGGTCACTACAACAATCATTGCACATTTGGCTGAAGAGATTCACACAACTATTGAGCAATTTGGCACATATGAAATAACTATTGCCGAGCTAACTGTTGAATCTGGCACACCCAAAGAAGAAAAGAAAAGAAAAAGAAAGAGTATCAAGGGAGATTATAATGATGAAGGAGAAGGGTTTGCAGAACCTATAGAGGGTGAGGAAGGAAAAGGAAAAGAACTTAATATTACAAAGCCTAAGGAAACTAAGAAGAGAAAGGTTTCTATTATTGATCCTAATGTAAAGGCTAACTTGAAGAAGCATGTTCAAGGGATGGTGACAGATGAGAAGCCAAAGGGAAATCACTACGTCAAAGACATCTTAGCCCTCTGCTGAGAAATTCATAGGAGGTCCATTAAAGAAGAGGAAATTGACTAAAATACAAGAGCATCTAACACAAGAGAAACTAAGGAGAAAATTGACTATAGCACAAGAGGAAGAGGAAGATGTTGGAAAGCTAGAGCCTAATAAACCCAAAAAACTTCAAATAGTGAAGAGACTCTCTCTAATCTTTGTAGATCAAGTATGTGACAATTTTAGACATACACCCCTGGATTTGGGAGATGGAATCCCAACATTATTATACAAAAAAGTTGATGCAAAGTAGAAGTGGTCACTAGCCATTGAGAAACAAATAAGAGAGTAAATATTAGCATGAGATATGCCAGATTTAGGGAAGACTCATATGCCTATAGACTTTAAATATCTTATAAATAATTTTATGGCAAGAAATAAGGAATATAAGATTTTGAAAAATAAAGCTCATGAAGTTGAGCAAGCTAGTGTTTGGGTATGGAAAGAAGCATTTGGATTGCTTACTCCATATGTGGATGTAAGGGAAGGTAGAAATGTAAGATAATTTGAAGATGAACATAAACAAGAAGTTTCCAAGCTAACCGAAGAAATTTAGCAGCTAGTTAGTTAGTGTGAATAGAGAGAGATTATCACAATTGAAGAGAACATTCAAAGCTTTATGTAAGATCAAATAAATATTTGTGCCAACCCAATTTTGTTACAAATTGTAGATTATCCTAATTTAGGCAATACAAAGATTGATTATTTTGATGTGACATCAGTTACAGAGGATAATAGTGTTAGAATATATAGTCCACTAAAATAATTGAGGGGGAAAGGGGGGGGCGGGGTTGGGGGGAGGGGGGGTTGAATCAGTTATCCAACTAACATCACAAATGTCAACCTCAAAAAACCTTAACCATATGAGTAATATAAACTAAAACCACAACAAGATACTCATACACAATAACACTAGATATGTTATCTAGGGAAACCCTTGATCCGAGGGAAAACCCCAGTGGGGATGGTACCCACAAGATGATGTACTAATATAAAAATTCCTTGTTAGAGCACGGACCTAGTTAGGAGCCTATAAATACATTCAGTACATATGAGTCCCTATAGGAGACTTTGAATCCCTAATAGGAGATTCTAACCATGTTAGGAGTTGTGGAAGACAACTGGACCCACTACCCAAATAGCTTCAAGGGCAAGACCAATGAACCCATTGTCCAAATGATCTCTCTATTATTCCTTGTAGAATAATAGAATGGTACTATACTATTCCTTCCTCTTTCTCTATCATATCAACTAGATCTATAGTCCTATTGATCTTGTAAACAGATCACAAAAATCACATCCAATGATCCCATCGATTGTTTACACACATTTAGTAACAACTCTACTGATTTTCATAATTCACACTTCAAGGATGATCATAATAGTTAAACACATATTAAAATTAAGGAAACATCTTTTATTTATACCATATATTCATAATTAATAATTCTTTGAGTTGGCCTCGAGGTTATCCCAATTAATTATAATGAGATGATTAATTAATTACAATTACAATAGCACTATCGGCTTGTAGTCTATACAAACCTTTACACATTCGATACTAGGGTTGTGCACTCATTAATGTCATTAACTAACTATCCACTGTCACTTCCTAATTATGCATTTCTTTATTATATCTCAAATGTAAGATAACCAAACAACATATGGAAATATTTCCCCAATACTTTGTCTCTCAACTACTCTCTATAAGTTAGGTACAACTTTTGTACATCTTCAACTTATACTTTGTGCACTTGACCATTCCATCCAAACATTGGCTAAACATCTCCATAACTACGCATTACTAGATAATTAGACCATTATCCATACCATCAAGATATATGTCTTCTACCCAGTCAGTCTTTACAAAAGCCATGCTATGTTGACATCAATGACAAACACAGTCATGAATGTAACATGTCAAAAATCTCCAATGCTTAGGATGCTCCATAAATTTAGTATCATCATTACTCATGATAACAATATCGCCCTTTGGCATTGATGGAAACATAGATGAAAAACATCTAAGTTCTAAGAATACCAAGTAATACTTTACTTCTGATTCTATTCTCATCTACTCAAATCCTCTCCATCAAGAAAGTCCAAAATCCTCTAGATTTTGAGACTAGCATCAACTATCCACATGCTAAAAATAATCACAAACACAAATGATGCACATAGGTGCACACTCCTTCTTCTTAGACATCAATTTTTTATATTACACTAAAAAATTCACAATACACTAGGTGCATATTACTGCTTTCATTCATGAATTTTTCTAAATCTCTCTCAAGAGATGTTTCCTCCATGCCTTTAAGAGATGTTCTCCCCCATACTTTAGGAGATGGCTTTTCATGCATATTCTTCCCCATTGAAATCAATATCAAAGACCCTAATCTCAATGTTACAACATACCAATTGTTAAATATCAATTTCTAATTAGCTATTCCAAGTCAACAACCAACTTGAGTGTCCAAATACACTATTTGATACCAAATACCAAGAGTCCTTAGTGACTTAGATCATCATAGATACTCCCCCATACAAGAATCATCAACATTCATTCTAGGCTAATATGCATTCTCTATACCACTATACTAATGCACTCTTTGCATCAGCTACTTGGAAGTAGGAAGGGGCATAAACCAAAGCATACCTCTCAAGTACTCAAAAGTATCTTTAGGAAAAGGATTCATAAAGATATCTTAAATCTAATCTTTAATGCTTACATACTCCAATCTTATCTCCTTTTTCTATTACTTTCTTTCTCAACACATGATGTTGAAATACTTTAGAATAATTGGGCAGGGTGTGGGGGGTGAATCAATTATCTAGGGTTCAGATGTATAAATAATAATTTTCATAGCTTAGTGAACCCATAAAACATTATTCATCATGAATTCATCCAAATGATATGCAATCACTTAAAACTTGTGGGTTATTGTCAAATCAACTTGCATAAATGTAAACATGAAACATAATAGATTCATCAACACACTTGACACAATCATTTACATGGAAACCCAATTTGGGAAAAATCACCAATAACATGATACTCTTTCTCACTCTTCTGAAGTGATGTCCTATGAAATGCATACCCTATTAAAGGTTACAATACACATTGTTAAATGTGACCCTATTAAAGGATTTTGATCACCCTATTAGGAGCGAGCCTTGTTAGAGTTCTTTAGACCATTCACTTGGAATGTCACCCAGTTAAAGGATTTACAAATGATTGTTAGGTCAACCTTAATCCAAATGATTTCCCATAGACTGATACAATTGTTAGAGAGTAATAGTAAGGCTTTGAACTAATAACACCTTGCTACTTCACTTCTAGATTACAAATCACTATTCAGTCCTTCATTCTGCTTGGTTTTCACTTATTTCAGCTCTAATAGATTTTTCACCCTTCAAGCATTAATATCCTTAACCCTTCTTACTTAACATGTCATTACAGACTCTTCTCTTAGGTCACTTGATGAATCAAAACCCTTGACTCCTTGTCTTCCTTAGCTTCTCACACATGACAACCTTGCTTCATGACCAACCATTCCTATAAATAGGAAATTAAAATATTTTGTCACTCATTCTCCATCATCCAATTTAGGGTTTGGATGGATTAGGTAGGATACAATGAATCTACCCCACATTCCATATATCTTCTAGAAACTTCTCCTAGAATCCTCTTTGAATTCACCTAAAAATGGTTTACCTTGAATTCTATACTTCCAACTCATCAATCTTATCTTCCACCTAGTTCACATAATCCAAGAAAGAAAACTTTTTGGCTTAGATCCATCGAATTCACGATCTTTTAAATAATGCAACAACTCAACATTATCTTGATTCTGATGCTTGACACATACTGCATTTCTTGACATCCTCTGTAAAATGACTTGGCACTAACTAAAGTTCACTCGTGTTTGGCATCAACTAAACTTTACTTGGTATCCACTATTCTACTTGGCATAAACTAGAATGAACTTTTACTCAGCTCTAACTAATTTTCTTCTCGGCTTGAACTAACTTTTCTTGGCACCGTCTATCCACTTAGTGAAGCTTGGCAAAAAACTTTGTCTAACTTGTTCTTCTAAAATTCCATAGTGTAACTAGCCTTTGTAACCTTAAGTAGATTATCAATACATTATGTTATCACCATCTTAATTGATTCTTGTGCTACTTTACATAATCATTATTCAACCTTTCCTCTAGGTGCTATTGTTACATATTTTGATCAAATCCTCTTCATCAATCAAATAAGTGATAGTACTTAAATCTTATAAGAAATTGTCTTACCAGAACATAACAAGTTTGATATTAGTGACAAAACAATGATTGAAGCATATTAGTCATACTTGTATCTTCTCAAAAATCACCCTCTTTGATTAGCTTCCTTAATCTATTCTCAACACATGATACTTAATGGATATATGCTTAGTCTTAGAATGCAATATAGGATTCTTAGACATACTCACTTTACTTGTGTTATCACAATAAATGATAACAGGTTCTTCAAACTCAATTTTGATATCCTTTAGCATCTGCTTCATCCACATAACTTGATTACAGTTATACGCAACTACAACATACTCTGCCTCAATAGTACTCTGTGAAATACAATCTTACTTCATGCTTAACCAAGAAACTAATCCTCCTCCTAGAAAGAATGCTCCACCACTAGTTCTCTTTATATCATCCATACTGCCTATCCAATCCATATTAGCATATGTACATAGAGTGAAATCACTCGATCTATCATACCAAATTCCATAATCAAATGTCCCTTTACAATATTTGAATATTCTATTTATTACTACAAAATGATATTCCTTAGGATCATCTTGCAATCTAGCTACAATCCCAACTACATTTTCTATATCTGGTCTGGTGCGAGTCATATTAGAGTGGGGTTTTTGTTGCACCAAGAGACTAATCTATAAATTCCCAATACATCCACTCAACTTATAGTACATAAGAGGAGGTTAAGCCCTTGTCACGAATCTTGAGGGGAGTGTTGAACACATTTCTAACAATCTTCCCCTCACTGTTACCCAAGGGTTTGAGGATTCAAACTTGTGACAAAGCTCTAATATCACTTATTAGAGTGGGGTTGCAGATTGTTGTAGTAGTAGAGCGGGAAATAAAATAAGAAATGTTTTATGTTTTCAATATTTAAATTTAATGTTTTCAATAAACGTCCTACATGTGGTGGTATACATAGAGTAGTAGTTTGATGAGCTCTCTAGATATAGCCACCTAGGACCAGGTATAGGTTTTTTTAATTAAAATAGTTTTAATTCGTAGATAATGATTGTCAGATTTCAATAATAGGTAGTAGGCAGTTTCAGATTCTTATCCTTTTCTTGAATAGAAGATGAAAAAAAACGTGGATATTTAAAATGTGGCCTACTGCATGATTGTCAGATTCCAATAATAGGTAGTAGGAAGTTTCAGATTCTTATCCTTTTCTTGGATAGAAGACGAAAAAATGTTTCTCATCCTTTTATTAGAAAAGGAGAGTCAGTTTTAAATAAGCCGGTTGGCTATGTAAGAGATTCATTCGAATTTGAGTAAGATAGAAAGTTGCAGTTTTAGTGTGTTTTTTTTCAGTTTTGGAAAATTTGAATTTGGGGAGAAAAGAATGCATTTTGGTTTTATTGTGCAAGTTTCAGTGGTTTGAGGGTTGGTACGGATTTTCATTGGAAACAAATTTCAGTTTTCTTGTGGTGTTCTTCTGTGTTTTGCAGCAGAGAATACAAAGATTCAAATTTTTATATATATCCTGGTGTCAACATGGCGTTTCTTAAAGAACCATTTTTTATGAATGTCTAGTGTTAAATCCTGTATCTATCAATTCATGCAATCAAATGATTAGAAAGGATATAGATAATTGACTATTGAGTTTGGCGACAGCTCGATCTTGGGTGATGTATGTGCCCCTTGAAGTAACTCAGTTGAGTGATTATTTCTCTTGAGCTTTCCAAGGCGTGGCTCTGCATCATTTTTGGTATCAGAGCTTGAGAGTTGCAGGTTGTGAAGTTATATGTTGAACGCCCCTGATCAAGATTTCTCAATAGGGTCAAGAAAGATGGTGACCAATGCAGAGTTAGTGAAGAAAGTCGAGGAGCAAGAAGAACTTATCCAGAAAGAGAATAGAGAGTTGAAGGGGATAGTGGCAGAACTAGCCAGTAAGTTGGAATATATGCAGAATATAGTTGAGAAGAAAGAAATGAAAGAAGAAATGGAAGAAGAAGCAAAAAGACAAAGCTATAGCCAAAGACATTCTATATTTCGAACAAAGTGCAAGTGCAAGAATAAGGTATGCAAAGTTATAGTTGACAGTGGTTCCTTTGAAAATATAATCTCAGTAGAAATGGTTGAGAAACTGAATCTTCCAAGAGTACCTCATGATTTACCTTACAGAGCTTATGGGTTAGGAGATGAACAATGGATTGATGTCTTCGAAAAGTCATATGTTTCTTTTAATATTGGACCATATTTTGATACCATTGAATGTGATATTATGCCTTTAAAAGATTGTCACATGAGTTTGAGAAGAGCATGGCAATATGACAGGTCAACCATATATGATTTTAGAGAAAACACATATATCATCAACAAGAATGGGAAGAAGATGCTTTTATTTCCATTGAAGGATGATACAACATGGAAGGAATCAAGAAGTATAGGTCTTATTGATAGGATAGCATTTCCAATGCATGATGAAGTGAAAGAGGAAGTGAAAGAAGTTTTGGTAGAGGCAAATGAAACTACAGAGAAGGTAGCCATAAAGAGTGTAGATGTATGTGAAGTTGGTACAAAAATCTCAACAATGATAGATGTAAGTTGTCCTTTGGAAGGGAAAGAACCTGAAGAGCAGAAAGAAGATAAATTGCAGCAAGTAAATGTTTATGAGAAGAATAAAGAGGAAAGTCCTATGGGATTTGAGTGTGATAAAGTTATGTTTGGAACAATAATGTGTCCTTTGAAAATAGAGATGAGTAAAATGCTAAAAGGTACTCCTATGAAAGAGAGTTTGGAGGAAAATAATGAAGCCTTCAAAATGCATGGTGTAGTGAAATGTCAAGAGCAATGGCATGAGGATGGAGATAAAGATTGTGTAGCAGCAAGTTCTGAAGAAGAATATGATTTATGGGAAGAGTTTACAGCCATCATGGGAGAATGGAAAAGCAATGGTGGTAGTATGGAGACTCAGAATGAAGAAGTTTCCAAAGAAGAGGTATCAGATGATGTTATGGACAAAGAAGATGAGGCTGGATATATTTATGACAGGGCAACAAATTATTTTTGGGACATAAATTTCAGAATAAAAATTCAAGTGTATGTAGCAATAATAAAAATTTAGAATGTGATGAAGTTACAAGTGTATGTAGCAGCCATACAAATTCAGAATATGATGAAGTGGATGCATAGTGAGTAGCAAATAATTTTTATCTTACCAATGGAAAACAAACCAAAGGTAAAGATGAAAGAGAAAGAGAAAATTCAAATGATACAAGTTCAAGAAAGGCCAAGTTTTCTAATGGAGGAAAAGTACAAACCAAAAGTCAAGATGAAGGGATACATATGTTTTTCTAATGCTTTGTTTTGTAGGTTTTTCCAAGGGACTTGGAAACTTTTGAAATTTGAGAGTATGGTGCAGGAGCACGTCTGCGATAGGAAGTTTGGTGGTGACAGGAAGACAACTTGCAATATGACTAAAATGTAGGGTACAAAGCAAATATCAGAAAGTTTTGATTTTAAAATCTAAATTTTGAAATGTTTGTGTGTGTGAGTTTAGAGTTTTATGTTTAAAAATAATTTCCTATGATGTGGTGGCATAAATGGAGGAGTGAAATGATAAACTCTCCAAATATAGCCACTTAGGACCATGTGTGTTTGTTTTAGTGGAAGAAT
The DNA here is from genome assembly GCA_028749045.1 of Cupressus sempervirens. Taxonomy (NCBI): domain Eukaryota; kingdom Viridiplantae; phylum Streptophyta; class Pinopsida; order Cupressales; family Cupressaceae; genus Cupressus; species Cupressus sempervirens. The sequence continues at coordinate 1,103,975,942 of CM053785.1, forward strand.
CTAATCATATCCTAAAAAAGGACAGATAGTTGGCAGCAGGAATATACATAATTTTTGAAACAGTCTCCTATTCTTGGATAGGGACATTTCATATTCCTTATTTAGGGAGTCAGTTTTTAGAGAGGAAGAGAGAGGAAGAAGACAAGTTTTTATTTTTGGGTTGAATTCAGTATGTTTGCAGAAATCAGTCTCAGTGCGTTTGTAATATCTCCCAAATGCACTGTTGGATTTTGATGAGCTTTGGATATGTTGTTATAAGCCTAATTATGCCCATCTTCACTAGAGCGATCGAAGATTTTTGATCTGGTTCAAAAGTTATTCACATTTGAGGGCAGGTCTATCTAGAGACAGCAAGAAGCAATATTTTGCAGAAAAATATACTCTGATGCATGGTCAATATCTCAAGTTTGAACTGTTAGATTTCTATGAAATTTTTATATGTTGTTTGAAACTTAGTTGTGCCAAATCTGAACAGTTCAATTGAGTATATCTTTTTTGGTTCAAAAGTTATTCATGTCTGAGTGCAGGTCTATCCAGGAGGCAGCAAGAATGTATTTTCTGGGCAATTTGTTTTAAAACTTTTGTTTAATGGATTAAGTGGATGGAAAAGTATATAGAATGGATTTACAGAGTATATGCATTTTTAATGTGTATGAAGAAACTCAATTAATACATTGTGATGTTGGATTTTAGTGTGTGATCCTGAAGGTTGTAGATGCCCCTTGATGCAACTCAGTTGAGTGTCTAATTCCTCCTGAGTTTTCCAAGGTGTGGCTCTGCATCATTTTTTGATTTTAAAATCTAAATTTTGAAATGTTTGTGTGTGTGAGTTTAGAGTTTTATGTTTAAAAATAATGTCCTATGATGTGGTGGCATAAATGGAGGAGTGAAATGATAAACTCTTCAAATATAGCCCCTTAGGACCATGTGTGTTTGTTTTAGTGGAAGAATCTAATCATATCCTAAAAAAGGACAGATAGTTGGCAGCAGGAATATTCATAATTTTTGAAACAGTCTCCTATTCTTGGATAGGGACGTTTCATATTCCTTATTTAGGGAGTCAGTTTTTAGAGATGAAGAGAGAGGAAGAAGACAAGAAAGCAAAGAGTGCAATACTGTTATTGTTCTTGAGCAAAGTTGTAATAAGAAAGAGATATTTGAAAGTGAAATTACTACAGAAGATCAAGATGATGATAAATGTTTAATAAAGGAAGAAGAGATAAATACGATTCTTAAGATTCAAGATGTGAAACTGGTTGATAGTCAAGAAGCAGATAAGTTTATGGTTACTATTGATGAAGATAGATATGATGCACATTACATGGTGTATAAGGAAGCTCATATTCAAAAAGAAAACTCAAATAATCTTAATGCTGATGATATGTTTTCTTCTAATAATGTTTATGTAGGGATGCAGATTTCATGTATAGTGAATCATGCTGGAGAATTTTCTGTGACATTTACAATATTAAAGAATCAAAGCTACAAGGTGGAGAAGTTGGATATTATTTTTGTTTTTCTTGTAGATATGCTCATCCTAGTTCAAAGAAATTGGAAAGTTCGAAAGAAGAATGAGATTCATTTCTACAACACATCATCTCAAGAGGACTTGAGATTCATTCTACAAGGGAGTATGCTGCAGTAGTAGAGCGGGAAATAAAATAAGAAATGTTTTTAATAAACATCCTACATGTGGTGGCATACCTAGAGTAGCAGTTCGATGAGCTCTCCAGATATAGCCACCTAGGACCAGGTATAGGTTTTTTAAATTAGAATAGTTTTAATTCGTAGATAATGATTGTCAGATTCCAATAATAAGTAGTAGGCAGTTTCGGATTGTTATCCTTTTCTTGAATAGAAGATGAAAAAAAATGTGGATATTTAAAATGTGGCCTACTGCATGATTGTCATATTCCAATAATAGGTAGTAGGCAGTTTTGGATTCTTATCCTTTTCTTGGATAGAAGACGAAAAAATGTTTCTCATCCTTTTATTAGAAAAGGAGAGTCAGTTTTAAATAAGCCGATTGGCTATGTAAGAGATTCATTCGAATTTGAGTAAGATAGAAAGTTGTAGTTTTAGTGTGCTTTTTTTCAGTTTTGGAAGATTCGACTTTGGGGAGAAAAGAATGCATTTTGGTTTTATTGTGCAAGTTTCAGTGGTTTGAGGGTTGGTACGGATTTTCATTGGAAACAAATTTCAGTTTTATTGTGGTGTTCTTCTATGTTTTGCAGCAGAGAATACGAAGATTCAAATTTTTATATATATCTTGGTGTCAACATGGCGTTTCTTGAAGAACCATTTTTTATGAATGTCTAGTGTTAAATCCTGTATCTATCAATTCATGCAATCAAATGATTAGAAAGGATATAGATAATCGACTATTGAGTTTGGTGGCAGTTCGATCTTGGGTGATGTATGTGCCCCTTGAAGTAACTCAGTTGAGTGATTATTCCTCTTGAGCTTTCCAAGGTGTGGCTCTGCATCACAGATTGGACCAAAAGACTGATCTCTCAATGCTTGATATAACCACTCAACTTATAGTACATAGGAGGTGGTTAAACCCTTGTCACAAATCCCAAGGGGAGCACTAAACAAATTTCTAACAAGTCATATACTACAAACCTCCAATCATGGATCTATACTTCTACTCTACTACAAGTGTATCATCTTTGTTGGATAACTTGTGATCAATTATCATAGGTGTAGCAAAAAGTGTACGAATTTCCAAACCAAACCTTTTCAACAAATATTTCAAGTACTTAGCTTGTGAAATGAAAATACCATCACTATTCTATACAATCTGCAATTCTTTAAAAAAAAATTATTTCTCCTATCATGATCATTTCAAATTCATTTTTCATTTCTTCAACAAACTTATCACTTGCTTCATCATTACCTCCAAAAATGATGTCATCAAAAAATATTACAATAATCAACAAACCATTTTTAATTTCTTTCAAATAAATGTTACTACCTATCATACCTTTAGAAAATCCAAGCCTTTTCAAATAACTATCCAACCTTGCATACCAGGTTCTGGGTGCTTGCTTCAAACTATATAAATATTTTTGTAATCTACATACCATGTCTTTGTCTTGTGATAAAGGAAAACCTCTAGGCTGCTCTATATATACCTCTTCTTGAAGTTCTTCATTTAGAAAGGTTGATTTAACATCCATTTGATAAACCTTGAACAAGTTATGCTTCAATCTATCAACAAAATAGACATCGTCAATGCTAGTTTTACCATCAAGAGTAGTGGATCCAAATCCTGTTATATAAGAGGTTGTATTGTTACCAACTCTAACGATACCTCCATCATGATTCTTGAGCGTAACAAACTTATTCATGTCACCAGTCATGTAATGTACACAACCACTATTAATTATCTAATCAAATTTCTTTTCGACTTGGGAAGCTAGAGCTCTTTCTTCTCTAATTTCTCTATCAAGATCATCTTCCTCAATAGCCATAGATCTCAACTCATCATCACTTTCACTTTGACCCTTTTCATTAGATTCTTCATCTTCATTTTTGTACAAATAATTTCTATCTCTATCTCTTCTAGAATTAAATTTTCCTTTATAATATTTTTCTCTTTTAAGAAATTTAGATGCATAATGACCAAATTCATTACAAGTCCAAAAATTAAAAAATTTCTTACCATCTTTTTCTATTATCACCATAAGGATTATTCCTTCCTCAATCTTCTTGTCTTCATCAAATCTGCTACAACCATCAAAATATCCATGAGTGCTTGCACTCCTTCTCAAATTAGGTCAAATGTTTAGGGCATTGAAAGCTATTTCAAAGCTTGCTAAATCTCCATAATTTATTAGATATACTTTTGCTGATTCTAATCTTCTAAGCAACATTTCCTTTATGAAATCCTTATTGTAGGGCATTACTAGCTAAATCATCTAAGTTATTGGCTTGAATGGTGGTGTCAAAATTTTCAATATCTTCCATATAACTTCATCATCTTCCTTGGTACCACCATGAGATTGAATTCCTACAAAATTTGTTGATATTCTACCAACATAACTTCTTATAGATTCATCTTCCATCATTTTATTATCTTGAAATGCACATATCCAATTTTGTAATCTCATTCTCTAAGCATTATCATCACCTTCAAAAGTATATTCTAATGCTTTCCAAATTTTATAAGATGTTTCAAGTGAAATTACTTGACTATATTCATTCTCTAGAAGAGCTATTAGTAGAGCTTCTCTTGGTATCATGTTACAAATGAATAGATCTCTCTCTTATTTAGTGCAACCTTCTAGCATCACTTCTATAATAATAGCCTTCATTCCCTATGTCAAGATGCAATATCCTGGACCCATGCACAACAGATATAACATAGTGCAATGTAAGAGAATCCCCATAGGAGATATCCCAACCCCTAGCAAATAACCACATAGTGGAAATACAACAATAATGCAAGATATGATACCAAATCACAACTCTACCAAAATCCTCCTATAAACTGCCTCACATTTGGAACTCTATCTAGGAAAATTCTCCCTTTAGCTACTCCATGATGAACTCAGAATCCACTTCCTTTGAATGAATGAATGCTTAAAGACTCCACAAGACCCATTACTTATACCCAACTAAGCCACAAGTCGACATAGAAATTATAAATTAAATAAAACCACTTGTATTAAATACATATCTAAGCCACAAGTCAGGTCACAATAAACATTAAATAAAAAATGTTAACCTCTCATCTTATCTCACAATTAACACATGATAACAACAAAAAAATACTTAGGACAAGCCCCAAGTTTACAACCATGACTAAAGGCACATTGGAGAGATAACCAAGACCACATATAGGTCCACACAAACTCCCATATCAATCCATGTCAAGATGACACACTACATGCATTAAATGAACCAAGAACTCTAGTTGGCACCAACATACTATTGAGTGTCAATAAACTCCCAACAATTTTTGAGTAACCAACACATGCTAAGAAGCTAATAAATGCTAAGAAATGAATACATGTCAAGAAACTAATACATGTCGAGCAACTAATACTTGTCAAATACAATAGTGAGTGTCAAGAAACAATATCTAATAAGCTCTTCAGTGACCAAGAACAAATCCTTCTTCAACCAAGTACTAGTCCAAGAACACTCCAAAGAAACTACTAAGAAAACTCAAGATGCTCCTACATCAAGATGTATCTTCATCTTCTCCTTCCAACTTTCATAGTCGGCCCCATTAAATCTAGGACTAACCTTTCTAAAATTATTCATCATCAATCTCCCAAAGTTGTTAAGCTTATCCTTCAAGGACCTAAAGCTCTGATACCAATTGTTAGAATATATAGTTCACTAATATAACTGGGGGCAGGGGGCGGGAGTGAATTGGTTATCCAAATAATAATAAAATTATCAACCTTAAACATGTTGGTGTTAATAAGTGATGACATGAAGAAATAGAAGTCTTTTTGGCCCTTTTTGTGAGCATTTGTCTATAACACATTGAACTTTATCATCTTTTAGTATAAATTTTTTGAACTTTTGATGCATAAAGTATGGACATAGTGCATAAAAATGATAATCAGAGTTATATCTAAAAAGAGGTTCATTTTGTGGTAAAAATCTTTCTTCATGAATGTTTGATATGGGTAGATCTTCCTACAGCTGAAGAGATTGCAAAAACTATTAGTTGAATAATTAATGCCTTTTCTTTATAAAATAATAAATGTAAATAAATGTTTGCAGGAAGTCTTGTGTGTCTTAAATGTTGATCACAGGAATAAAAGCTGAGCAGGAGTTAATCAAAAGAAAACTGCGAAGGAATAGCGCTAAGGCATTGATGGTATTAAAGAGAAGTGTTATAACACCGTTGCAGCTAGAGACTTGGTGGCAAGGTCAAAAGGGACCTATTTTAATGAATAACAAAGTGGGACCTGATAAAGTGGCTGAGCAAGGAAGCAAGCATCAAAGTGATTGGTTAAACATGCAATGCATGATACCTAGATTCCTAGAAGCTATTTAAAGTTAGATAAAATAGCAGATCTAGCATTTGCTATGATCGATATTTGTGTGGAATTTAAGGGATAACTAATTTCTTTACAATTGCATGCTTGCAGTCTTAAGTTGTAACTGACTTTCCTTCATGAGGAAGTCATAATTATGGGAGTTTGATGTTTTTCCTTCCTTTTAAATAAGACCTCATCTATATCTATGAGGTTAGGTAGTGAGTAGACAAATAGAGTTGATAGACATCTTGTTATTTTTCCCAAGTTATTGTAACATTGTATATTTGAATGAATACATGACTTTGTTGAGTTTCTACACTTTTATCTGAGCTTATCTTTCCTTCATTTTTTTGTGGGGGCCCATGTGAAAGGTGGAGTTTACTTTAGTAAGTATGAGTTAGACTCAGTTTTCTAAGTTAAGATTAGAACTATTGTTCCTGCAGCCACTGGAAATAGAACCAGTCACTATTCCTGCAGCAGTAGGTACATAGATGTATGGTTAAATAATTAGAATTTCCTTCCAAGTACTTGATAGTTTTCTTTCCTTTGGATAAACTAGATTTCCTTAATGGTTATTGCATTCAAGGTAGTAGTGACTTTTAGCAAAAGCTAGAGCATATACTTTGTAGACATCATCTCAAGTTCATGCTCCTGGATTGACATTTAATGAAAATCAGCATAGTACTTTGGTAGTAAGGGATGTCCAATCCTATAACTAAAAAGGTGTTATATTGATTAGACACATTTTTGGTGCCATTGCCATGGATGGTGTCAGTTTAGTATTCACTATTGAGTCACTTAGTTTCATTTTTAGCATTCTTGCATGCATAGGAGAAGAGACCACCTCGGAAGATTTCTTCCCAACTTCAATTAGGAAGATCCTTTTTATCCTGACCCTGAAGAAAGAGAAGAGAGAGAAGAAATAGAAGAAGAATAAGAACTATTTGAGAATGCATTTGTACAAGTACTAGAACAAGTACAATCACTAGCCACATCTAAAGAATTCTTCCATTTAAATAACCTTTTTTCTAAGCTAGAATACCAAGATAATCCATTAGCTCTAGTCATTTATCAGCCACGACTAGGACATCCACAAATGGTAGCAGCTTAGCCTACCTTTCCCTTTCCAATTCCTCCTCAATAGGGTAATCAAAATCTTAAAAAATACCCTCAACTACCCTGACTAAATTCTATGGCCTTATTACTGAAGATCCAGGAACTTTTCTCTTTGAGTTTGACATCCTTTGTCAAAGTTATGACTACACAACTGATGCCCATAAGCTGAAATTGTTTCCATCAACTCTCAAAGAAGCCTCTTTAAGATGGTTCATGAGTCTAGGTGCTAATGCTATGATAGATTGGCCAACTATGAGTACCCTATTCCTTAATAAATATAAGGAATATTGCAAAAGCCATGATTTGAAAGGAGATGAAATTTTTAAAATGTCACAAAAGGAGGATGAGACTTTGGAGGACTATATTACCCAGTTCATGTTTAACTTATAGTGAAACAAACAACATCAGTTGAACAAGGAGTCCCAAAAGCATCTCTTTCTAAAAGGAGTGCATGATAGGAGTATGGATGCTTTAGAATGAATTTCTAGAGGTGACATTATACTAAAGATGTGGGCTGAAATCTAGAATATTTGTTTGAGCTATTCCAGAGCAATAAAAAAAAAAGGAAGAGGTTTGAGGGACTTACTCCAAAAAACTCATGGGGTGGGAGTATCTAAGATAGAACTATCAAACCTCTTGTCAAATTTCAAGCAAGACATCATTAATGATGATGCTACACAATTGGGCACCATGGAAGCACAAATGAAGAAGGAGGATGCTGATAGTATGTTGGCAAAATATTGCCCCCATTGCAGAGAGAAGAAACACAACTACCAATATAAGTGTACTCCTAGCTTGGAATCATGGCATGTGCCTACTGAGTTCAAGGCAAGTGATGAAGATGGGGAAGTCCTCTATGTTGCTCAATGAAGGTTGTGGGCTCCAAGATCAGGTATTCCTCAAGACCCAATCCATAATTATGGTGGTAATAGCCAATGGCAACAATAGCATGGTAATTATAATAATTGGCAGCAACCTAACCAAGGGTGACAGTAGCCTAACCAAGGTTGGAACTAACCTCAGTAGGGTTGGCAGCAAACCCAAAACTAGCAGCAACACTAGTATCAACCAACCTTGACTCAACCTTCTCGACAACAAGCCTTAATGCCTCCTGCAACCAATACAACCCCTCCAAAATAGCCACAGTTACCTACACAACCTACGCCTAATCCTAATAATGCAAAATCTTCAACCCAATAACAAAGTTATTCCATCACCCTAAATGATATCCATCTACGATCTGGAACAATGCTTGCCTCACCTCAACAACCCATTATAATAGAAATAGATCATACAAATGTTGAGTCAGCTTAAGAACCTACCACCACTATTTCTCCTATCACCAAGACACCACCATTTCCTAGTAGGTTAACAGAGCAAGTTCTGCCAAGTGAAAATCAAGCTGCACTAGATTTGCTTGAGCAACTCAAGCAAATGACGGTAAAAATTCTCTTGCTTGATGCAATAAAGGAAGTACCTATATATTCAAAATCCATCAAAGACGCCTGTGTTTAAAAGCTAGGAAGGAAAAAGAAAGACCCAAAGACTATCCATGTCCTTGGGAAACTTTCTAATCGTATGCTTGATAACTACAAAATGCCTAAGTATGTAGACCTTGGAAGCTTAGTACTGACCATCACCATTCAAGGAGTGCAAGTGTAGAATGTCTTAATAGACCTAGGAGCATCCATTAGTGTAATGAACAAGGGAGTAGTGTCCAAATTAAGCATCATTGGTCTTAGGGAAACACCAATAATCTTGCAGCTAGTAGATAGCTCTAACATCATTCCTAATGGTATGCTTGAAGATGTCACTATAACATTACATTCATGGGAGTATCTAGTTGATTTTGTCATACTCTCTCCAAAAAATATTATTGGGGGATATCCTATCATTCTAGGATGACCATGGTTAGCAACAACAGATGCTTATATTGCATGCCGATTAGGGAAAATGACTCTTTCATATGGAACAAACACTAAAATTTTTACCTTGTACTCTCCTGCTTAGCCTTTGTTGCAGGATGATCAAGTTGTCTAGCCAAATATGGATGACTCTAATATGGACATAGATTCTATTCAACAATTGATGATGATCTCATGGGACTCATTTGTAAAAATTAAAGAAGAAGATGATGTCATTTCTTCTATCATACTAAATGAGTATGGAACACAACCTGAGATATCTTCTAAACAAGAGTGTGTCTTAGAAAGCATTTTGCCTTTATTTTTTGAACTTCATTATTCCGAGTTTTCACAGCTTATGCATTCACTCCTACCACATGAGATAGATTCACAACCAATTGTGCAAATTTCAATTGCTAAAAAAGTAGTCAAAACAACAATCATTCTAGGAAGAGAATTAAATATAAGCAAGTTCTTATCTCAGGCACAACATCATAATACCCTATAGCTGTTACAAAAGCACCAAGATGCTTTTTCTTGGGAGTATACAGATATGAAAGGTTTGGATCTTGCACTCTATAACCATAGGATTTATATTAGTCTTGATGCAAACCTGTGAGACAACCTCAGCGTCAGATAAACCCAACATTAAGGGATATTGTCAAAAATGAATTGCAAAAGCTACTCAATGCTGGCTTCATATATCCTATTTAAGATAGCCAATGGGTGTCACCCTTTGTTATTGTTCCCAAAAAAGGGGGAAAATGGCGAGTTTGCATAGATTATAAAAAACTTAACTCAGCTACCAAGAAGGATCATTTTCCATTGCCTTTTGTCGATCAAGTCCTTGACAATCTTGTAAGGAAAAAATACTTTTCATTCTTGGATGGGTTCAGTGGCTACAATAAAATCCAAATAGCATCAAAGGATTAGGAAAAGACCACATTCACATGTCCATGGGGAACATTTACTTATGTTATCTAACCATTTGGTTTGTGCAATGCACCTGCAACTTTCCAAAGAGCTATTATTAGCATTTTTTT